>JAJKFI010000001.1:55804369-55889849 GCA_029204185.1 Lerista edwardsae
CTGCCCTTCAGTTCTGCGTGGATAGCGCCCGCTGCAGAGCAGCGCAAGAGCTCCCGTTGCTCCGCCGCAGAGACGCCGCTGCCGCCTCTGCCTTCCCATAGGGAAATGGAACGGGGCTCTCGCAGATGTTTGTGCGTGTTGGAAGGATGTGGAGCATCGCTTTGGTAGCCTCTTCATGCCCGTGGTAGTAGCACTGAGCAAATCAGAGGACCCTCCTTCTCTTGCAAGAGAGTCTCGGCCCCTTCAGGTAGGTGATGATCGCCTCTCGCCGCTCCCCCCACCCTTTAGGTCATCCCCTAAGTCAGAGCTTGGAGTGAGCGCATCCATGGCATGCGAGGTGGAGCTGATGGGCGAGATGAGCTGTTTGGGTGAGATTTCCTAGCTAGGTGTGTGTGTGTGTGCTGTCAGGGGTATTTTTTTTGGGGGGGGGGAGCATGATCACACGCAGCCTGTGTGGTCTGATCTCTACAGCTGTTAGCCTGCCAAATGTAGTTTTATAAGTAGATGAATGTGGGATACCTATTGAAGAAAACCATCCCAAATGCGTATCATTTCAACCATAAGGGTGGTCGGTTATATAACCCCATACGTTGCATCGGAAATGTAAACTGTTACAGTCGGGATACGCTGCTGCATCATCCTCCATTCAACAGCATTTGTCTCAAGTGGGCTGTGCCACCCTAAAAACAACAAATATAATATGTCCAACATATGACAACATTTATGCATCACTGTTGGTAGGCAACATTTTGTTTAGCAACCTCCCCCCCACCCGCCCCCCCAATTAGCATGAGCTTGAATTATACAGTCTAAAACAAACAAACAAAAAGCTTGGTTTTAGTATTTTGAATATCAAGCATTTTTCTCAGGATGGCATTGGGGAAAAAGAGTGTAAGAAACAGTGAAAGCCTATAAAGGTGGACTGAAATATTCTCCTAAAGTTATATAATTTTTTAAGACAACATGCTGAATGCAAATGAACCTCTGAGTCAGCAGCATGTCACTAATCACAAGTTTGCATTGAGGTCACTGTGTTCTAGTTTCTATCCTAAAGTGCAAGTTTGTGTCAGGACAGAAAAGGCAGTAGCTTGCATTGAAAAGCAGGTTTAGTATTTTGGTATATGTAGGGGTGGGTTTTTTTGGTGATTCCCCCCCCCCAATTTCTTGATTAAAATAGCAAATGGCGGTGTTATGTGTTCTATCCAAATTGAAAATTGTACAAACAGCACAATAAAAAAGGCAAGCCATCACTGGCACACACACCCCAGCCCAAAATGATCTGCTCAAAAGTTCCCGAGTTGCACTCTGGTTGCTGCTTGGAGCATCGTGAAACTGCTGCTTACTACTTTCCATTCCATTAAAGTTGCCCCAACATGCACTGTGAACTATGAATATGCATGTTCATAGTTTAAGCAAACTTCCTCCTGTTTCTGCCCCTCCTCCTCCTGATCCCTTGCTGAAAACTATTTGTGGAGTCCTCAAAACTTTGTCAAAAATAAGTCATTTTTGTGAAATTGATCCAAATTTGTGTCACTCTGTCAAAAATAAGCAAAAGCAGTGTTATTTTGCAATTTGATCTACATTTTGTTTTATGTAGCTTTTTGAATAAAAATTCTCATTATTTAGCGTTCTGTGTTGATCACGAAAAAACACACCCCTAGGTATAAGTTCAATAGCATATTTATTTAAAACAATGCAGACAGCAGTTTTGAACCTGTAGTCAATATAGTGCAGTTTTCATAGAGTACAATGGCAGCTGGTGATCTTTGGAGTATGTTTTAAATCTTCTTTTTTTCCTCCAACCTACTGCTAATATACTATATGTTCTGTAAATAAACCTGACAGTCTGAGGCCTGCATATGTAGAATATGCGTATGAACTGATGCAGCATAATAGCTAAGAGCAAACTCTGAGAGCCAGGAAGTTGAGATTTATGGTTGGGGAAGATGCTGAAAAGGAGAGTCACATTAAAATTGTATTCTTTTTGGACCATGGCGTTAGCCAGCTATCCCATAAACAAGCCACACAGTTCTAGGCCATTGTTAGCCAAGCTATAAAACTAGGTTATAGAACTAGATCGTGTTCTTAAGTGCAGGCATTAAATTCAGTCTATATTTTAGTTGTCTGGTACCGGAAGTGTAGGTTGTTCCAAGAACAGGGAGTTAAGATAAGGAAAATGGGCAGTGTAGGTACTATCAACCTAGAGTGCTTACTAGTACTGGGGAAAACATTTCATTTTGTTAAGAGGAGTTGTTGTGGAGAGTTGAATAACAGTATAGTCTTATTCATGTCTACTCAGAAGTATGTCTCATTGTGTTCAATGTGTTTACTCTCAGGAGTGGATAAGATAAGATCTTAGCATGCAATCCTAACCAACTTTCCAGCATTAGGGTAAGAACAATGTAGCTCTGAGGTAAGGGAACAAACATTCCATTACCTTGAGGAGGCCTCCGTGACTTCCCCCTGCCAACTGCAGGATGTAGCACATGCCACACCAGCACAGCTATGTCAGTGCTGGAAAGTTGGTTAGGATTGCACCCTTGGTCAAATAATTTATTTGACACACAAACATCACCAGTATAATTATTTGCGGAATTATGTTAAGGCTTTGTACTTATTTATCATTGCAACATCAAGGGTAGAAAATACCATCCAGAGGACAATCCATGCTTGGCCGCTGAAAAAATTTCTGGGTGACCCAACTGGCTGTAATGGATATTGGTACCGAAACCAAATTCCAAAGTCTAACATTACACCTGTATACCTAGCATGATTTCTGGCAACCTTTTCTTTATCCTGTAAGTCACAGAAACGTATGGCTAATAATTTTTTTGCTGTATTCCAAATATTGCAATGATTAGCAAAGGTGAAGTGGGGGAGGGGGGCTGTTCCCTATGTTAAAAATTCAACAAGTGATGGAGTATGGCAGCAAAGCACATAAGCTTGAGAGCATTCAACCCAAATTTTTATTTATGTATTTGTTAGATTTGTATTGCTCCTTTCTCCTCACTCAAGGGGTCTAACAACCAGTTAGAATATATAACTATAGACAAAACTATAAATACACATAAATAATAAAACATATTAATTTTGCATATTGCAGCCAATCAGCAGCAGCATAAAAGTAACAAAAAAGTTAAATATATAAAAAATGTGCCCCTGTCCACAATCATCATACCCTGTGATATCACACAGAAATTTCTGACTACTGATGGCCTCAGTCAACCTACTGCCTATCATTTTTATCACTTTACTTGCAAAATAAAGGATAATTTATCCATCACAATTTATTTATTTTATTGAAAAAATTTCTGCCCTCCTTAACCTTTATCTAGGCAAATGCCCACAATTGTGTGCCGAACAAGGGAAGCAAATACAAAAATCAGCTGTATCTAGCACTAATTAAAAATAATCTTTTGCAAAATAAAGAATAATGTGGTACTCCTTGTGTTTGCAAAGCTGAACATTTAAGGTGGCAGAAAGGATGTGCAATGGTGTGTGTTTACAGAAGTCTCAGGTCTGCATTTTTGAATGCTAGCTGAAAATGGCATTCTGAAGGGTAAACACAATTCCAGTTGTCACCTCACATTAGACCTTCCGTACTCACTGTGATTTACTCTTTCCTCTTGTGAAAATCTGGAGGCCAGCAGCTGGTTGTCTCTGATGAAGTCCTCTTGGCTGAGGTTGACAGCATTTGCTCCTCAGCACTAGGACTGTTCCACACTAATGAAAAACAGGAGTGTTTCTAAGTATGTGCAGCATGCCAAGTTACATTCCCCCCCTCCCAGCACTTCAAAATTCTGGCTTTAAGCCACTTTTTAAAATGTACCAGCAACTCAGTCTCAACCCAAGTAAATTATTTCTTCCAAAGAATTAACACTTTTAGCCAACTCTTAAAAAGAGTTTCAGTTGCTCCAGAATTTTATTTAAAATTCTCCAGAATTTTTTATTTAAAATATTCCGTAACTCAGTGGTTCTCAAAAATGTTTAGCACCGGGACCCACTTTTTAGAATGACAATCTGTCCAGGACCCACCAAAGTGATGTCATGGCTGGAAGTGCTATCATTGTGATGCCAGAGCCTGCTGATTTCCTGAGAAAGCAGCAATAAGTTGGGTTATTTCTCTTACAACCTTGACACAAGCAAAACAGCCACATAGCCCTCTCCCTTTCCAGCATCCCATCTTCCCATATTTTCAATATGGCTGCTCTAGGTGCTTTGCGACCCACCTGAAATTGGCTTGCAACCCACTGGTGGGTCCCAACCCACAGTTTTGGGAACCACTGCCATAGCTCAATCACAGAATTGTAATCTATGAGCAGAATACCTTATCCACACTAGGTAACTATGCTCCACATTTGGGGAGGAGGAGTCAATAGTACTTAACATTTGTGTAATAGTTTCTGAGTGTACAAACTACTTCTAATGTGTTTTTGTGATGTAGTTCTTAAAACAACCCTTTTAGGTAGTGGTTCTTAATTCTCTGGGAGAGTTTGGGCCGCTTTGTAAGTCCTTGTGGGTGAAGGGCGAGGTGGCGCTTGTGCAGATGCTCCTACAATTGCACCAGTGTTAGAGAAAACAGGGCTATTTTTAAACTTACTGAGGGTCACCAACCATGGCCCACCATGAAAAAGTTCCGGTTTTCATTGCAATTGCGTTTTTTAGCAATTCTAAGGTGCGGGGAGGCTTGCTGCAGGCTGCTCCCACCCTCCAGAGGGCCATGGCAACCCTCAGTAAATTTAAAAACTGCCCTGTTTTCCCCAGCATCAGTGCAATTGCAGGACCACTGGCGCTGGTGTCAAGATTGCCCTACTTCTTAAGGGGGCAGTGATAGAACTTCCCTGGCTGGGATGTCGCAATGCCCCAGTGTGGAACCCTCTGCTTTAAAGTAAGGCAGTGCTGCAGCTGTGGCTAAGAGGGAATTGCTTCCTTCTAGGCATGTCTACTTAAAAGTAAGCCTCACTGAATTCAGTGGAACTTGCTGCCTTGTAAATGTGCATAAAATTGCAGCCTAAAGCTGTCTAATGAGTTTTCGGCATTGGTAATATTTGCAACAGGGAAGTCTTGATTCACTGCTCAGACTCTTGGCCACTTTGCTACAACGGTCTCTGGTGGAGAGAAGAGTTTTGGGAAGGCAGGGAAACTGGAGCCCAAACCAAGTGAAGCAGTACAAAAGAAGATTACAGTACACTTTTCTATTGCAAAAAACTAAACCTCATATATTCTGTGGTATCCTACTCTTCAATTCCATATTACAAACCAACGAAATTCATGCCATTATAGTTTAACTAACAGCAAATACTCACAATTTCAGGAAGTCAGCGTTGGGTACCAGTATTGGCTGAGGCACAATATACACAACAGAAGATGCATTGAATGGGGTCAGAGAAAGGAGAATGCATACACAAACAAGCAGACTCTGCGAACCAACCACTAATAGTTTTTCTAGCAAGTGTTCCATGAGCAACGAAGTGCAGAACAAGTAGACTTGGTCAGCTCCTCTTGTATAACTGGACATGATCACACCCACCCTTTTTGCTCTTTGAAATATAACACTTACAACACTTGCATACTGGAAGACAAGTTCCAGCTGCTCAGCTGTACATGTGATTGGCTGGAGCTGGCTTCTCTCAGCCCATAGTTGGAAGCAACATGAAAGGTGGGATTACAGGTAGGCTTAAGGACATCCCATTTACAGACATCCCAACTTCCGTGCACTGCACTTCTGAGCAGATGCATTCCATCCACTATGATATTTTTGCACAGGCATATTGGTGCAGTTTTGTAAGAGGGAGAGAAACACTAGTTTTTCCGGCAGAGAGAGATGGAAAGAGAGAGAGACTCTTCATACAGAAGTGGTGGGTAAAGGATTGCCACCAAAGGATGACTTAATTGAACTCTACTCTTCTTCTGCAATGAATACAAATGCAGATTGTAAAGTTGTAAATTGTAACTAATACAAATGCAGCCCCGCCATCTAAGCAGCTCTAAGGCCAATTTTATACAGGCATGCCCTTATATCCCTGGGGTTCTGTTCTGGACCCCACCGTGGATACCTGAAACCATGGATACCAGGGATGTCTTTTTAAAGATAGGGGAATATCAGTGGTTTTTCTGCAAAAAAAGGTAAAGAAAAAGACTTGTTTAGTGTTCCCTGTCTTTTTAATAGGCATCCCAGTATCCATGGTATCAGTGGATAACTGAAACCATGGATACTGGAGCACACCTGTACAATACGCAACCAAAAAGCAGGGTTATCGCACTAGGGAGCAGATTATCTATTTTATACTGTTTTTCAACCACTACAGAAAGTTATTCACAATTTTGTATGTCACATAAATACGTGTGTTTAGGCTTCCAGAACCTGTCCTTATGTAGGGGACTACCTATACCTATGAGAATTAAAGACAATCCATGAAACATCTAGGCTTAGAGAGAACAGAACTAAGAAACTGCCAATTATAAGAAAGAAGAGTTACCGTATCTTTTCTGTGTACTTTTCTTTCCCCTTCCCACTTGAGCCTGAGAAAAGGACTGCAGTCTGAAACCCCACAGGATTGGTTAATGCAGTGTGACATACTGCTGTATAATTGCATTTTTCTTTGTTGTCAAGTATGCAGATGTTCACAGCCTATAGTCCACTGCACCATTTATTTATTTATTTATTTACTTACTTACTTACTTACTTACTTACTTACTTAAATAATTTTTACCCTGCCTTTCTACTGTATTCAAGATAGCTTACAAATAAAACCAAATGCAATTGTAGATAAAAACAATACTAAACATAAAAGCAATTAAAACAGAACATCACCAAACTCCACTGGATCACAACTGAAATTACAATTGATAAGAAAGCGCCACTCACCCTCCTGATACCAGCATTCAAAAACTTCCCTAATAAAAAGGTCTTAAGATGTTGCTTTGTTGAAAGCACTCCACAGAGGGAGCTGTTCTTAATTCCAAGGAGAGGGAATTCCACAAGCAGGGCGCTACCACCAAGAAGGCCCTTTTTCTTGCTGCCATCCTTCTGCTGGTGGCCGCACAGTTAGAAAGGTCCTCTCTGATGACCCGAGAGGGTGGGTAGGATTATATGGAAGGGGCAGTCCCTCAAATACCCTGAACCAGAGTTATAAAGGACTTTAAAAAGTCAAAACTAGCTTTGAATTGAGCCCAGAAACGAACTGGCAGCCAGTGTAGTCACTGAAGAAATGGCCCAACCGGGTTGAACCAATGAGCCCCAGCAACTGCACTCTTTTAGAATTTACTCTTCTAATTATACTTAATGCAGGAATATCTTGAAAAGACCTTGTTGAAATCCTTTCTGGGGAAAAAAACTGGCTACTATGACTTTTAAAATTCCCTAATTGCTTTTCGGATGGAAGGAATTTTAAATTGTGTGTGCGTGCGTGCGCATGTACCAGCATAACTCTGGAATGCCTGGAGCGATTTATACCAAACTTGGTACACATATGCCTTACACTCTGGAAAGAAATACTGCGGGGGTAAGGCACCCCTAGGGGTGGGGGTGCGAAGGGGGTGATGTGAAAATTGAAAACGGCCAATATTAGTGTCAAATCCATAGTTTTTGGGGTCGCTGAGATGAACGGTGACACTCCTGATGCCGTTTAAGTCCACGTTCAGCCCACATCGGCATGGGGGGTGAGAAGGGGTGAACAATAAAATGTCCAAAATGCCCGACATTAGTGTCAAATCCGTAGTTTTTGGGGTCGCTAAGCTGGAATGCCTGGAGCAATTTACACCAAACTTGGTACACATATGACGTACAATCTGGAAAGAAATACTGTGGCGGTGAGACACCCCTAGCACCCCTAGGGGTGGGGGTAGCAAGGGGGCGACATGTAAAAATAATTGAAAACGGCTGATATTAATGTTGAATCCATAGTTTTCGGGGTCGCTGAGATGAATAGTGACACTCCCGATGCAGTGTAAGTCCACGTTCAGCCCCCATCAGCATGGGGGGTGAGAAGGGGTGAAAAATAAAATGTTCGAAATGACCGACACTCGTGTCAAATCCATAGTTTTCGAGATCGCTAAACTGGTTGGTGACAGTCCCGATGACATTTAAGCCCAAGTGTAGTCGAATAGAACGAATGGAACTCTGTAGAACCTTTTGGAAATTTTTAGAAATCATTATGCCCCAGTCTTGGACTCCAATCAAATACTTGCCATGTTACCAGGCATAGTCACTGAATACAAGTCTATCGATACCGTAGTAGATGCCTGTGAGGTCATCAATTTCCCATCAGACTTCCTAAACTCACTTGATCCGGCTGCATTGCCACATCGTCTTTTACTTACAGTGGGATCGCCAATTATTTTACTACAGAACCTCGACCCGCCAAAACTTTGCAATGGCACAAGGCTGTGTGTCAAGAAGACGCTGGGTATTGTAATTGAAGCAACTATCTTAACAAGAAAGGGAGAGGGTGAAACAGTTTTTATCCCATAGATACCACTCATTCCGACAGATCTCCCTTTTAACTGTAAGAGATTGCAATTTGCAGTGAGACTTGCATTCTTGATCACAATCAACAAGTCGCAGGGCAGTCTATTAAGTACTGTGGAGTGGATTTGAGATCACCATGTTTCTCCCACAGACAACTTTATGTTGCTTGCTCAAGGGTGGGTTCACCCAAGAATTTATGTATTCTTGCTCCTGGAGGTGAAACTAAAAATGTTGTTCATAATCAAGTTTTCCATTAAATTTATATTATAGTGAATGTAGAAGATTTTACTTTATAATTTTTATACTGTACTTATACTTTTAATTACCTGTAAATAAAATTACTTTGATTTTACACTATAGATAGAATTTGTTCCTTTTCCTGTCTAATGGAAGCTTGGGATAAATAAATACCTGGGCAATGCCGGGTAAGGACAAGCTAGTAGAATATATTTTAAAAAGTAATTATTTGCACATTTACTGTATTTGTCTGTATTTCCTTAGAATTCACTGGATTATTTTCTTTACAATTCACGGGAGCTTCGCAGACGTTGAAAATGTCGTCTGTGAAGCATCTTGTATATGCAGTCATCCACTTCTTGCGGGAACAAAGTCAGATGGATACATTCACTTCAGATGAACAAGAAAGCTTGGAAGGTTTGTGGTGACTGCAAAGCAGCATGTATGGTTTTCAGACTGTATTCTGAGTTAACTTTTGCTGGCAACTTTCAAGCTTGCAAGTTTAATAGAAGCTTCTTGATGAGAAGATCAATAATGGTGGATATGTTTCCCAGAAAGACAGGTTGAGTTGTCCAGTGCTACTAAAATTCTCCAGCAGTGTTTAACCACTGGGGGAATGTTGGGTGAATTCCACGGTGTGCTCTCAATTCACATGGAGCAACAATTATGTTCAATAAGTGGGGGCACAATCCTAAAATAAATTAGGCTGGCATAAGCTAAGACAGCAAAGTTTGGCCAGCACAAGGGACACCATAAGGCAGTGGTTCCTAATCTGAGGGCCCATGACCCCCCAGGGAAACCGGAACCACTGTATAACCCTTTAAGGGGAGTGCTTGAAGCAGTGACAGCAGCAACAGCCTCACAAGGATTGCGCTGCCGTTGCTGCTATAAAAAACTCTAAGTTATAAAAAACTCTGTTAACTCCGTTAAGTTAAAAAACACCTGGGGAGGGTAGTGTGGCCATCCTGAGGGGGCGGGGTAGGCAATCCCCTCTGCAGGACACCCCGCTGCCCTAAACAGCTACCTGCAGCAATATGACCCATGTCTGGGCTTGCACAAACCTTGAAGTGAGTGTGATCATTGCAGAGAGCTATTTGGGGCAGCAGCACAGCCAAAAGAGGGGATTGCCACCCCCTGCCCCCTCTGGATGGCTGCACTACCTCCCAGGTGCCTTAACAGAGCTCTTTGTGGCAGCAGCGGTGCAATCCTTGTGAGGCTGTCCCTGCTGTCACTACCCTCCCCCTACTTTTATGTAAAGGACTTACAGAGTTCCCTACCTTCTTGGAAAGGTTGGGAACCACTGCCATAATGCATGTTTGGACCACTCTCTGAGTGGCTCTCAGACGTGAGCCATCTTCCCTGAGTCTGAGAGTAGTCCAACAACGCTTTATGGTGGCCCTTGTGCTGGCCAAACTTTGCTGTCTTAGTTTATGCCAGCCTAACTCCAGTTTAGGATTGCACTTTCGTTTCCACAAATTTTGACTGGCATTGATGGTTATTTTAGATGCCACTTGGAACCACCTTGAGAAAAGTACTCTGCTATTGCCAGCTTTTGAAAAAGCTTAGTAGTAATTCTATGGTGGAGCATACTACAGTGCTCCCTCTGACTGACAACATTAAATTAATAGTTACCAATTCTTTGCATGAACTGACTGCATCCTAGAACATGACCCAGAAAGTTTTGCAATCCACAGTGTTCTAACTGGATTAACTTTTGGTGGCACCTTTCAAGCTTCCCAACACACTTTGTGTGTAATACATTTTTTATTTATTACTCTTGAAGTGTTTTTTTTTTCTAAAAATGAGTCCCTACATTTCCAATTTCTGAACAATTGACTGAGGCATTTGAGCACATGAAAGAGCAGCAACAAGGCTGACCAAGTCAAAATCAGTTCCGATTGAAGATGGTCAATGCAGTGCAACTCTTGGGCCACACGGCAGCAATTCTTAATGTGGGCAGTGAGGCTCAAGACTGTGAATGAAAAAATGTGGTGAAGGGTTGTGGGTCCCCCTGCCACATTAGTGCTGGTTTGAGTGTTGGTTTTTACATTGCTATTTGACTTGAAGAATATTTTTTAGCCTCTATGGTCAAAGTTTGGATGAACAGTATTGAGACTGCTGGGCAGAAAGCAGCTAGGACAAGGAAGGGAGAAAAGGAAGACAACTAAAACAGGTTGCTTCTTTGCACAGTTAGGTTTTTTTTTTAAATCATTAGTTAAAATTAGTTAATTTAGTTAAAATTAGCATGGGCTGGGAAGAGATTTGACCATAATTTCAGGAATAGTCATTTTCCTCCCCAATAGGAAAAAAAGAAATGTCAGGAATAGTAGTTTTTTTTACAGTCACTCTCAATCGGTTCATTTGATTTCACAGAGTTCTTGCTAGGATAAAAAGTGGGATAGCCATATTATACCACCTTAAGTTATTTAGAGGAAGGGTGGGATGGAAATATAATAGTGAAGTTGCTTGAGGATAATATGGCAACCATTTCACAACAAAACATGCCCCTTACAACATGGTGGCTATTTTTAACTGTAGTATGTCCTGTAAAGCAATTTTCTTAATTCCAGAAAATGGTTTGCAAGTTTCAGAACCAAAGAAGAGCTTTTACTTGGTGGAGTTTATTTATTTAAGACTGCCCTAACATGAAGGGTCAGGGTGGTTTATAGAAATTACAAACAGATGGTGCAGTCTTTTCCTGGAAGGGTCAGCATTATTTTGGAAAATCTACAATTTTGGTACTAATAAAAACTTTAGAGATACCATGTTTGTTTACTTTTATCCTAGATAGCACATGTACTTACATTAAGGAGACGTTTTGTATTAAAGAGAAAAACAGTCCCACAAGTAATTGGATAGATTCATTGGCCTGCGGCAGATAGCCTTTATCCAGGCCAAAAAGAAAAATGGTTGAACATTTCTTTTGAATGCTCTTTCTTCTTGAAGATGGGATCTGAGCCATTTTGCCTGATGAAGAGAGATGTCCTGCCTCTAAGAGGACATGCTGTAGGAGCTGATGAAGCTGGGACACCTCACTGTATTGAATAGGGTTTCATATAGGAGGGCCAAATAGCATTTATGATGCCTACTGAGGGCCAGAAGTTATGATATAAAGCAAGTCCTGACCAATAATAAGCACTTTTTTTCTCACTTAGGAACTCATTAACTGCAAATAATAGAAGAGAAAATATGCACATTTTGATAATATTTTCAAGATATGGGAGAGCCCAACTATCATGTGTACAGTCCGTTCAGGAGTAACAGCTCAGCAGCTGATGGTAGTGCTGGGAGAGCCCAAGGGATGGATTAAAGAGCTTCTGGGGGCCACATCTGGCCTGCGGACCTTATGTTTGACACCCCTGCTATATAAGGACGCAATCCTAACCTGGAGTTAGGCCGACACAGTTAGGTCAGCAGAGTTTGGCTGGCACAAGGACACTGCAAAGTATGTTTGGACAACTCTTGGAGTCAGAGAGGACAGCACACAGATGTGCGCCATTCTCCCTGACTCAGAGACTGGTCCCCACTCACTTTACAGTGGCCCTTGTTCTGGCCAAACTTGCTAACCTAACTGTGCCTAACTGTGCTGTAACTCCATGTTAGAATTGCGCCCTAAGATACATTGGTATGTTTACCATACATGAATGATGCAAAGGAAGAGGCTTCTCGAAACTAAAATGCTGAAGCTGAAACTAAAATGCTACAACAGGCTATGCACTTACCTTGCCGTTACAGAGCTTTATATGGTTAGAGTGGGGTTGTGTCACAGTTTGCCGATCAGAGGACAATAGTTTGATGTCACTGTGTTAGGGCCCAGTTCTATCCAGCTTTCCAATGCTGATGCAGCCATGCCAACCTGTGGTGGGGGGAGTAGTCACTGAAGCGTCCATAAGGTAAGGGACGGCTTGTTCCCTTACTTCAGAACTGAGTTGCAGTTGCATTGGTGCTGGAAAGTTGGATAGGACCTAGAGCACAATCCTAACCTGGAGTTAGGCCAGCAAAGTTTGTCCAGTATCAGGGCCACCGTAAAGCGTGTTTGGACCACTCTTGGAGTCAGGGAGGATGGTGCACATCTGTGTGGACTCATTTTTTGGTATGACAACCTGTCAAAACCCTCCCTCAAGACTGGAAGTGATGTCATTAAGCAGGAAGTGAAATCGTTGTGCCTGTAAAACACACACATATGTAAACTATCATAGGTTACCAAATGCAACAGTTATTTTCAGGTATGTGGAAACAACTTAATATTTTCTCAAAAACATATTTCTCTGTTTGGAGGTTCCCTGAAAATGTTGCAAAAATGCAACTTTTGAAATATTGTGCAAACACATCTGTAGCAGTAAATGAGGTCTCTGCAACCCCCTGAAAATGTTGCAAACCCTAGGCTGAGAACCAATCATCTACACAAAGAAACCCAAATCCATCTTTACACTTAGAGAGACAGAGAAGACTGTCTGGTGTGGATCCAATTTTTTAGACAAGTTTTGATTTTGTCTTGCAGTTGTGCGATAACTGTGTCCTAAGCATTAGCATTTACATGTTAGTCAATTGTTTTCCTTTTTAAAAAAAAAGAAAAGAAAAAAACCTATTATTTTCTCTATAGTGGCAATTCAGTGCTTGGAGACTGTCTTTAAAATTAACCTGGAGGATTCTCATCTTGCAGTACCCATACGCTTAACAGAAATGTTTGCAGATTCCTGTCATAAGGTAAGATGAGAAATAGAAATATGTATTTAATTAAATACTTTTAAAATTAAATAATGTTAACATTGAGCCTTTTGAAGGTGCTAGATACCTCTAAAGAGAGACATCTTCACACAATTATATTACGTTTACTAAGAATTATGTTCCATAGAAAACAAGCAGTGTAGATGTGCAATTTACTTTTTCAATTTACTTTGGCTGGCGTTCAGACTAATGGAATGAATTCCATGAGCACAAGGGATTTTAGACTCGTTCAGAAAGAACCACTTCTCCCATGCTACATAGCAAACTATTTTTGAAAGTGAGGGAAGTTTTAAAAGCACTGGGAGGTGTGGCATAAGGGGTTCATGTTTTTATGACTGGGCTGAAATGGAGCATATTGTATTATATTTTTAAGTTGCACTGAAGTAAGATATTATGCTTCATCCTAAACATTAATATTTATAAACAATAAACGACAGCTATTATGCTCTTTTAGAGTTTCATACATGAAAAATAAAAGTTAAAATAATCTGGTAATGTTGTTTTAAAAAATAAAAGATTTTGCTTGAAAGAAACCAAGTTAGATCATAATCCTAACTCAGAGTTAAGGCCAGCAAAGTTTGGCCGGCACAAGGGACACTGTAAAGTATGTTTGGATCACTCTCGGAGTCAGAGAGGCCAGGACACAGATGTGCGCCATCCTCCCTGAATCCAGGAGTGGTCCAAATGTGCTTTACAGTGACCCTGGTGTCGGCCAAACTTTGCTGGCTTAACTGTGCTGGGCTAACTCCAAGTTAGGATTGCGCTCTTAGTCATTTTGCATCTGTTTGGTGGACTGTTAGGTAGAAAAATCAAACTGCCTTTACTATCACTGCTTATAGATTGCTTATAAATTGCAAGCTTGAGACTAAAGAGAGTTCGTAAAATGTTCAGGTTGCTATTCTATACTAGCATTGTAGTGGCCCTGCTTAGGCAATTCCATGAGGTTGTTGTGCCACCCAGTTTACCGTATTTCCCCAAGTATAAGGCGCACCAAAGTATAAGGCGCACCTTAATTTTGGGGCCAGAAATTTGAAAAATACATTTTTGGGGCCGGCTGCTCTTTAAGGCAAGCGGGAGCACGGAGAACACTGCGTTCTCCGTGCTTCCGATTGCCTTAAGAGCCGCTGGCCTCCCGCCAGCTCTTTAAGGCAAGAGCCTACGGGAGGCCAGCAGCTCTTAAGGCAAGTGGGAGCATGGCGTTCTCCGTGCTCCTGCTTGCCTTAAGAGCCTCCGGCCTCCTGCCGGCTCTTGGCTCTTAAGGCAAGCGGGAGCACGAAGAACGCAGTGCTGCGTTCTCCGTGCTCCTGCTTGCCTTAAAGAGCTGGCAGGAGCACTGCCCTCCCTTCTCTGCGCTCCCGCCGGCTCTTTAAGGCAAGCGGGAGCATGGAGAATGCAGCGCTGCCCGGCATACCCCTTGAATAAGGTGCACCTAATTTTTAGCCCCCTGTTTTTTGGGAAAAATGTGCGTCTTATACTTGGGGAAATACAGTAGTCAGAGCTTCCTCAAAGTGGGTAGGGCTACGTCATACTGGCTTGGGCCTGGCACCTTTTAACCACATGCAGTTAAGCTTAAAGCGTAGCCTTCCACTAGTGTCACACTGCATGGTGAATGCGTATAATAGGGCAGTGTAGGCTGACTGGCATGTGGTAGCTCTGTTAAAAAATATAGCACCTTTTGTCTCCAATGACTGATGTAAGCCATAGAGTTGCATAAATATTTATAATGTTTAAATATGCATACGGTTTATGTGAGTACTTGGATTTAGGGCCCAATCTTTTCCAACTTCCCAATTCTGATGCATCATGTGATGGGGGAGGGGTCATGGGGCCCTGCTCCAGTTAAGGGGACATTTGTTCCTTTAACTGGGGACTGCAGTGCGACTGAATTGGCTCTGGAACATTGGATAGGATTGGGCCCTTAGTCTCTTCCCACTTGTTCCAATTCCTTTTTTAAAAAAAATATGGTGGATTTTATTATTGTTTTTATTAGTGCTCTAAACTTTAATCCTTTCATTAAACTGCACAGAGGACATTTTAATCTGTGAAACAAGAGAACAATTGTTTGTTTTTGTAGGTTATTTTTGGTTCTGGTGGGATGGCAGAATAAGGAATAGCCGTTTCCTTTTACAACAAGCACTAGCTTTTTTTTTATTATTAAATTGCAAGTTATACTTTACTCAGTATCTCAAAAATGCATCCATAATAATAAAAATAGATCAGTTGACAGTGATTGTTAACAGTCCTAATTTATTTATTATAAATTATCCTTTCCAAAAATTTACTTGAAAAGGGATGTTTATTTTTTTAAGTTTAAAAAAAAATTAGTGTGTGTAGGTACAAATGTTCTGAGGATTGCTCATCTTAGTACTGTTAACACTTAATTTTGCTTCAATTCACAGATATCCTGCACTCAGCGTACAATAATCTGTGTATGAATCTTTATTTGCTATTTTTCTAGGCTGTTTTTCACCAAGCCCCAATGTGACTTGCACCTAGAAACAAATAGTAGCACATGAAAAACCTGTAAAAACAACACCATTGTAAAATACCAAGGAGAAAACTGCCTCAGAACTCCCAGGCCCAAATAGTTATCAGAAGCAGCATATTTTCACCAGGCATGAGTAACATTGAAGACGTTAAGGGCACAATCCTAACCTGGAGTTAGGCCGGCAAAGTTTGGCTGGCAGAAGGGCCACCGTAAAGCACATTTGGACCACTCTCAGTCAGGGAGGATTGCGCACATCTTCTGACTCCGAGAGTGGTCCAAGCATACTTTACGGTGTCCGTTGTGCTAGCCAAACTTTACTGGCTTTACTGTGTCGGCCTAACTCCAGATTAGGTTTCCTCCCTAAAAGATAGTTTGGTAATGCTGATTGTTTAGGAAGGAAGACAATCCTTATTCAGTGCTTTCATAACCCCAAACTGGTAATCAGTAATGGCAATTGGTTTGTTTTGTGCTTTGTTGTAATTGGTTTGGTTTTTTATCAAATGCAGTTGTAGAGTAAAAGAATAAAGAGGAATGCTCCACGTTACCATGTTATTTTGATTGGCTTCTTTTTTAGTTCAGTGAGAAATCAAATAATAAAGAAATTCAAGTCTTTCTTTTACTGTATATCAGTTGATTTCTCCATTACTATATTGGCTTATCCCTGTTCATTGCAAAATAGGTCCAATGTGACTAAAGTTTATTATGGCAATAGAAGTAGTAAATATAGCTACTAACGTAGAAGAGCCATGGCTCAGTGGTAGAGTATATGCTTTGCATGTGAGAAATTCTGAAACCCTGGAAAGCTGCAGCTAGTTCATGTTGCCAGTGCTGATTTTGATGGCTCAATAGTCAGATTCAGTAAGATGACTCCCATTGATTATGTGTTCCAAAACTGAAATTTGCCTTCTTAAAATTAATCTAGAATGAGCTACTGCCTCTCTCAGATTCAATGCCAGAGGATATTGAAAAAGCTGACCAGCTAAAGGATGAAGGTATGTACTTCAGAAAAATTAAACATTTCATGCTGCCATACCTCTGCTGGTCCAATTGATGGCCATACTGGAATATGATTCATGAATGATACACATTTCAGGCTCTTAGCCAATTTTTTTAGTAGATAATGGTAGATAACTGTGTATTGAAAAGAGCAGCTCTGATGGCAGCTCTGGAAGTGATGAAAAACACATAAACATCAAATGTGTAGCTTGAGCCAATATGCATTTTCTTTGGAAATAATACCTACTGAATTCAGTGAGAATCCCTGCCATGCAAATATGCAAATATTTACAGTCCTAGTCTTCCCCATCAAAAGTATCTATGTATGGCAATATCTCCGATGATACATACTCTTGTATTATATGTGAAAATTTGTGTCTACAGTTATCTGTGGATAATTGCAGATAACCATGCTATCTGCGGATTCGAAACCCATGCACTCCAGCATCCATGGGTCCTCTGAACCAGTGGTGTCATTCAAATGATTTAGGAACAGGAACTCACTATTGAGTTCAAATTCAAATGTTGGGGGGAAAAACCAAAACCCGGAAGCAGCCACGGAGCCCGTTAGGATCCGGAACGCCCGTTCTGGTCCATTCCCCCTGAATGACATCACTGCCTTCTCCCCAGTGGGCTGCAGACTCACCAGAGCAGCTGCTGACTCCACATGTGTGGCTGGAGGGAGCGAGGAAGGGGGCTGTGCAGGACGGGACTTCTCCACTGCAGCCCTTCCCCCTTCGCCCCCCTAGGAATCCGGAGTCGCTCCCTTTAACCCTCTGAGTGCTGGCCAACCAAGAAGAAAAGCTCTTTGCAGAGGAATTGGGAGGGGGGAGGAGGGAGAGTGAAGTGGGAGGAGTCAGCCCTAATTTTAATTAGTGGAACTGAGTTCCCCTGCATTCCCCCTGCATGACATCACTGCTCTGAACTCATGGGACTGGCTGACCTGGTCTGGTGAGCTGTGCCTGTACTTTATATTTGACCCATACATTTGATGGATTTGGTACACATGAATTTTGAAAATCATATCCCTGAAGGAATGTCAAACTCCTTGTGACCTTATGGGCATTCACACTTTGGCAACCAAATTTGTTTCTTCCATAATTTTGTACAGGCTTCTCCCCATATCTGCGGGTCCCTTATCTGCAGTTTTACTTATCAGTGGTTCTCAAATTTCCCTTGTCACACTGATGATTAACCTCTCTTTGTTTGTAAATTTTGCAAAAGTAGCTTTTTCTTCCTTGTGCTTTGTAACACTTGGGAAAGGAAGTGATCAGTGAGAACCTAGACTCACCTTCGAGAGAACGTGACAGTGAGAACACTAATAGGAAGCAGAGTCTAATGATCACACTGTCTCTCTGCTTCCACTGCTATCCACTTCCTGTTAGCATTCTCACCATTGCCTCCTCTCTTTTAGTGACTATGAGTCTAGGTTCTTGCTGTCTGCTTCCTATTCCAAAGCAAAAGGTAGGAAACACTGCAAGTGCAATGTTCATTTGCAAATGAAGATGTGTGTAGTGGGGGTGGAATTTGAATAGGATTAGCTATTATCTGTGGTTTCAGGTATCCATGGTAGCAGCAGGAAGTATCCCCTGCAGGTGTGTGTGTGTGTGGGGCGGGGGGGGGGGGATGCCTGGATTTTCTGATACCAGTGTCTCCTTCATCACCTCCATTCTGCTCTGTTGTCTTTTAATATCAGAATTTTCTTCTGAATATCACAATATACTCTCTTGTGTATAAGGAAGTGGTTCCCAAACTTTGTGGTGCTGGAACCCATTTTTTAAAAATGACAATCTATTGGGACCCACCTAGCTTTATAAGATTTTAAAAAAGTTAACCTTACTCAAGCATTTGTTTTTATTACTGACTATGGTAGAGGGGACTGCCTTCTGGAGCATTTGTTGATCTCCATGTTCATCAGATTAGGACCATTCTGGTGGCCTTGCATTCTCTTCAGCCTGACCTTCGATAGGAGTAAAGGCATGTTTGCTTACTCACAAGTAAATGTGCACATGTGGCTCAGTTTTGCCTTTCGCACAGATCAATACATTGGTCATCTTGGAGGGAGAACTTCTATTCCTTCTCAAGTGTTGGAGTGTGTGTGTTTATCAGATTGGGATCATTCTGGTTGTGTTGTATTCCTCTTGGCCTGCCCTTTGAAGTGGATTGTGGCATGGTCACCTACTTACGAGTAAGTGCACAGTGCAGCACAGTTTCAGGTTCCATAGGGCTCAATGCATTTTCCTTGTCCGCTACCAGCTTCACGACCCACCAACAAACTGGTTGTGAGCCATTGGTGGGTCCCAAACCCACAGATTGGAAAACACTGGTAAAATATGTATTTGTTACAAACCCTGTATCCAGTATGGTGAATCTAGTTGTCTCAAACGTTGGTTCTGTAGGTTATAGTTACTATTAACCGAAATATAAATCTCAAATTGTTATATTTTTCATCTATGTTGCAAACTTGTAAAGCAGGCCATAAAAGCTATTCTCCTTTGCAGATCTGGGTCACCTGGGCTGAAGATTAGTGATGTAGGCAAGGTTGCCAGTCATTGATCAGATGACACATAAAAAAATCACTTTGCTATAAATACTACACTCTACTTTCCAAATAAAATTTGCTGTAAAATAAATAACATTGCATAAATTGTTTGCAAGCGTTACGCTGCTGAAAGCAATTTGTTTCTGAAAAGATAATCACAAAGGGTAGCCGAGTCATATAATTGCTTTATGAGGTGTAGTCTACGGCACTCAGTGACTGTCTTTCATATGCAGCATTCCATCTTCTTAATTATCCATTAAAATTTTTCTTGCAATTTATTACAGGCAATAATCACATGAAGGAAGAAAATTATGGTGCTGCTGTAGATTGTTACAACCAGGCTATAGAACTGGATCCAAATAATGCAGTCTATTATTGCAACAGGTAAATAAACTTCAAACGGCTTGGAATTATTTTTTCATTATCTTTGTCCTGGCCAGCATACAGATCTCTAAAACATGTATCCAAACTCTTGATCTTGATTTGATCACTTCTCATGTGGAATTCTCTTCTTTCTCTCTCCTTGTCTTTTCTAAGTCCATGCTTTTGACCAGTTAACTCTGAGGTAGTAGGATTTGTTCAGTTGGCTCTGCTGGGCCTAGGGCTGCAATACTCAATGTCCTTGCATCGGATTAAGTCCTATTGAGATCAATCCAACTTAACTTCCAAGATAGCATGATTAGGAATGGGCTTGATCAGCTCAGATCAGCTTGAATCAACTTCACATCTGGTTTTGATAGCCATATTTTTCTAGCTTAGTTCTTTTTTCACACTTCAGAGCTGCTGCTCAAAGTAAGCTGAACAACTACAATGAAGCAATAAAGGACTGCGAAAGAGCAATTGCAATAGATCCAAAGTACAGTAAAGCATATGGGAGAATGGGGTAAGTAAGCATCTTCTTTGAACTTCAGATGAAAGCATATCATCTTAATGTAGTCCAATATCTCTGATGTCAAATTATCTTGCCAAGCTTATACTATGGCCCCAAGAAATTACTGATCTCTTAGCAAATTGCCTATCAGTTATTCGTTCTGCAAACATCTCTTATAAAACATTCAATGCTGCAAAGTCAGTCTAAGGAACAAAATGGTGATGTTAATGCCAGCAAGAGCAACTCTTTTATCAATATGTGAAATATTAGATTCCACATAACTTTGCCAATTTTATCACTTGCCACTATAGTTGCATAATGTAATAAAAGCCTCATTTGTATCTATAAAATATTAGATGGACAATTGCAGGTCTAATTACAATTGGAAAGCAGGTTTGTGTTGTATGACAATGTATTGTTAGTGGCTATATTGATCCCATAGAAACAGTGAAATTAAATCTATGGGATAAGATGTTTAGAGATGTTCCTAGTGTGTGTTTTGCCTAACTCTTTATTAGGCAAAATTATATGCAGAGAATGAAAGCTTATATAACCTCCAAAATCACATTAGTTATTCAGTTTAATGTTCTTCATAAATTTCATGCAGCACTAAGTCAAAGCAATTAATTTTGCTGATCTCTAACATCTACATTTATGAAGTTTGCTGTGCCACTCTAAGGATTTTGTAAATGCGAATCAATGCATACTTTGGACTTTCAATTTACTTTCTCTTCTGTAACTGGAGAACTACTAACAACCATCGGGCCAAGGGAAAATCTAACTCTTTGTCTGCAGAAGCTACTGAGGTCGATACCTAAAATGGATTTCCAAAAGCTTATAATATGTTTTCCTTTTCTGAATACTTATTTTTACCTAATTAGGAGTTCAGCAGAGAATAGACTGTGCACGGCAAGTATTCACAGTGACCTGATATGAAGAGATGCCTAGTGTTAATTTACTATGTCACTGCAAATTCACTTAAATGTGTTTAACGGTGAGATGAATGTAGATTTCTTTACTATACACAACAGTGTCTGTGCTGTGCTTAGAAGTAGTAGAGCAGGTTTTCATTCAGCACTCTTGGCATAATGCTCCAGGACTCCAGAAATTTCACACGTGCAATATAATACATGTTCAGATTCTGAGATAATATTTTAGTAGTTTATATCTTCTAGAGGACAGAAGTCAGGGAGCCTGCTCTAAACCTATCAACAGAAGCCTTTCCTACCTTTCAAGATCCATGGGATTGAAATGAACTTGTGAACAGTAACTTTTTATTTCAGCCTGAAAGAAGAGAGGAATCTCTTTGGTCTTAGACCATCTTCTGTCCAAAAAAATCTAGGCACACTTGATGATTTTATGCAATGAGGAGAAATGTTGAGTATAACATTCCATCAGTGTGAACTTGGGTTCTTGACCATTTACTAAATGGACCATTTAGTAAACTCTATGATAACTCCATGATAAGCCCATTGTTGATAGCATCCTGCCAAGCAGTATCAAATTTTATGGCTCTCCATTTCTTAAATATTTGCGGATGTGTAACTGGATGCTACTGACTACCAGTTTATGGTAGGTGATACTGACACTTTAATGTGAATAGATCAGAAGATGCAAATACCTATTCAGATTGTGCTCACATTGGCTTCTTTGTTCATATTAGATTGGCTCTGACTTCAATGAATAAATACCAAGAAGCAATTAACAGTTACCGAAAAGCACTGGATCTTGATCCAGAAAATGACTCTTATAAATCAAATCTGAAAATAGCTGAGCAGAAATTAAGAGACATGTCCAGTCCTGTAAGTTAGCTTTCAAACCATTTTTGAAAGATGCTGTTCAATTTAGTAAATCAGTGCTATTTTGTACATGGTTGACACAGTACTTCATTTGCAGACTGGAACTGGATTGAGTTTTGATATGGCAAGCTTGATAAACAATCCTGCCTTCATTAGCATGGTGAGTATTTTAAATTGCATGTTTTGCTATTTCAGTTTCATTGAACTGTTTGGAAATCGTTTTCTTAAAAGGACCCCTTCCATTTCTCATCTACATAGAAGAATTTGCTTCTTCATAGCTGCTGCACTCTGGGTCAACATTTTCACTGAGCTATCCTCTGTGACGCCAAGATCTCTTTCCTAGTTCATCACAGCCATAATAGACACCATAAGTGTCTATGTGAAGTATATTTTTTACCCCAATATTCTGGATCTATGCACCATTTGATATTGAATTTGCCACTACTGTTGCCATTTTGGAACTGCTTTGGTTTTTTACAACACTGAATAGTTTTGTGTCATCTGCAAATTTGGCCACCGTGCTATTTACCCCAACTCCTGATCACTGATAAACAAAAAAGCACAGCTTCTCATGCAGATCTTTGGGAGACCCAGCTTCTTTCTTGCTTTTAATGTGAAAGTTGCCCATTTATTCCTACTGTCTGTTTCCTATTCTTTAACCAGACAGTTACCACTCTATAAAAGATTTATCTTATTCCATGATAGCTAAGTACATACAGGAACCTTTAGTGAGGGACTTTGTCAAAAGCTTTTTGAAAATCCAAAAATACAGTGTCAAGTGGATTTCCTCTCTCCCCATGCCTGTTGTACTCTAAACTTGAGAAGGTTAGTGAAGCAGGGCTTAGCTTTGCAGAAACTATACCATGTTGATTCCCCTCACCAAGGCTTATTCTTCCAAACACTTAATGTTACCTCTCATTTTGTTTTCCACCCAGAACAGATATTAAGCTCGCTAACATCTTTTAATCTGGGGACGGGATAGTCCTGTAGAATTATTATTTTCTGGTAGTGGTAAACTCTGTTGATTATAACTGATACTGTAGCTGTGCAAGAATGAACTCTATTCTCAAGTCTTTGGAATAATTTCCGCAGCAAAGAGTTTTTTGATCATATTACCCTTTAGAAGCTGATCTTAAAATTATGTTTCCTATAAGACTTGTGGAACTGACAGCCCAATCTTGAGCTTCCCAGCGCTCTTGGCTCTAGCAGCACCAAAATGGTAATCACAGGATCCTAAGAGGTTTCGGCATAAGGGAGCATTTGCTCCCTTACCCTGGGTAATGCCAGTGTGGTGCCTATGGGTCTCCTCGGCTCTGCACCCTCTATTCTGTGCCCTTAGGTGCCGAGTCAAGGAGGCCCATGTCAGACTGTCCAGCCAGAAGAGAGGATAGGATATGGTGGCAGAAGCCATCCCGCCCCAATCCTGCCTTCCCCCTCACCCAGTTCCGCCCACTCCTTGCTTCCCTCCCCTGCCCCGAGAATACTCATTGCCGGTCCATAGTGGAAGAGTGCCATCTTTCCGTCCTTGCAGCACTGAGCTGCAGTGCCGGTGCTTGTTCCTCGCCAAGTGCTGCAAATGCGCTTTGGCCCATTTGCGACACCTAGTGCTGGCAGTACAGAAGTACCACTGGTGCTGAAGAGCCAAGAATTGGGCTCGGAGTTACCATAAACGTACTTTTTCACAAAACACATTTAAGGTAAGTTAAAATTTGCCTTCTATTTATGCTACTTCCAGACAGCGTGTCGCTGCAAGCTTGCCTAGTTAACCATTGACTTCATTATTACTCAGAGAATCTAATCCTTTTTTTCCAGGCAGCAAGTTTAATGCAGAATCCTCAAGTTCAACAATTGTGAGTATTAACACAGAGTATCTTCTGAAAGATGTAGGTGACTTAAGCATACCACAGGATCAGCACCTTTCTTCCTGAGCAGTGATTCTGGAATTACAAAGCAAAAAGCCAATGAACATTTTTTCTGCTTGGGGAAGGGTGGGAAAGAGACTGGCTCTTGTCTTGGACTTGAGGATCAAAATTGATATTGGAATCCAAGACACACTGTGATGCTTGAATAGACCTGTACAAACTCGCTGGTCCTGCTTTTAGCATACAGGTGCCACCTCCACATCCACAAATTCAGGACCCATGGTTTTAACTAACTGCAGGTTCTGAACCTTCAATGGTGGCCAGACTTGTGCACTCTGGATGGACCAGAGAAGCACTCTGGTGGTGTCTAGAGAGTGTTCAGAAGATCAGAGAGGCTGTGTATAGCCACCCTGGGCCTGAGAATGCCTTTTAATGGCCTTAGAACATTGCTTTTGGTTTTTCAAGAAAAACAACAGGTTTTTGGGGGTTTTTGTTTTTGTCTTGGACGTGAAATTTTAAAGCCTCTTGAAGGCATTCTGAGGCTGCGCAAGGCCTTCCCAGCCCTCAGAACACCTTCTGGACATCACCAGAGCACAGCTCCGGTTACATTTGGAGGTCTGGTGTGTCCTGACCTGCAGATGTTATGGTGGGTTTTGGTATTTGCAGGGGTTCCATTCCCAGAACTCCCACAGATGCCCTAGGCACGACTGTATTCAACAAAACTTTTTTTTATTCTACAGATTAATTTGCCATGAATTTCTCAAGCACAAATTCTGTGGCAGTGACTTCAGAACTGCACAAGAGAACAGCTGAGACTTGTGCAGTTGTAGGTTGTGCATGGGAAATTAACTGTGGTTTGTGCTATTGATTTTCCTTTCTCCTTATTAGAATTATGGTGACCTTTCCATTTACTTGCACATCATTGCTTTTCTTTATTATACCACAGAGAGCAATTAATCATGTTAAAAAAACTGTACATGGATTTCCCTATACCAGTATCATATCTATTGCTTGTAGGATGTCAGGGATGATGTCAAATGCTATAGGAGGCCCTGCTGCTGGTGTTGGCGGTCTCACCGATCTGTCAAGCCTCATACATGCGTAAGTGCTGTTGATCTATAGCCTACTTTTGCAGGTTTACATTTCTGGAAATCACGATTTGTGCTGTTTGAAGACGACCATATTCAGATTGCCCTTTTTTAACCACAGTAACGATTGTAAGAATGCTTGCAGAGAAGGAATATGTCTTTTGAAATCTCCTGCTTAGGATCAAGCAATGTTGAGGGGAAGCTACTCTCTGCTCAGGTCTCCTGCTTTCAAACAAAATGTTTCAGGTGAGATACCCTCTTTCCCTCTGCAGTTGTCCTTAGGGAGGGCTGCCCAGAGAACCAGGGACCACCTCCTTATTCTTCCCTATTTTGTTCTGGCTGGGAAAAGAGTGAGTCACTACAGAGTATGAACAAGCTCACCAAATCTGTTAAAGGCTCACATTCCGTTGCTCTACTTTAAATTATGAAGAACAGCAAGGGCGTGGTTGTGATTCTGTTGGTTTCTTCTTTCTTTCTCCTGGAGTCAAGGACTGAATCCATACAACAGTTTTGTATTGGGCATGACCAGGGCCAATTTTAAGCCAACGGGGGCCCGGTGCTAGAATCATCTACTCCAGTCTTGTCAAATACACACATGTGGTCCATTAACTCACATGCATTTTTAAGCTCATGTTTTGATTGCTCACCGTAGTTATAAAGGTAAAGGTTTCCCCACGACTGAATGGTCTAGTCGTGACCGACTGTAGGGGGTGGTGTGACTGAGTTTATTTGTGCAAATTGGGTTACATTTGGCAACTCTTCAGCTGAACCCCCTGAACTGGGTAGCCTGCTCGTTCCTGAGTCTTGTTTCCCAGTCAGTCCCAGTTCCCAGCTTGCCAAGGCACCTCCAGTCCTAGTGTGAGCATACTTAAGGAGTCCCAAACTGCCCCTTTGCCGCAAACCCCAGTCTGGGTCCAAGTTCTGTTAGCCCCCGAGCACAATACCTTACAGAGAAAGCACAGAGACCATTCTTAAGTAGAAGGATTTTATTTAGAATAAGGCATACAGGAGAAAAGGCCACTCTCACTGTGAAGGCAGTGGAGCTATTCAAGGGGCCCTTCCAGGTTTCAGCGCACAGATAAGACAAAACAAATAAGCCTATTCTACTTCTACCCTAAACTTAGCATCTCACCAATCCTGGAGGAAGCTGGGCATAGGCTCTCGCGGCATTTGCTAGGTCACCGACAGCTAGTGCAGACTGCCAAGGTCCATGATGGAAGTGACAAAGAACGAAGGAAAGTCTCCCCCAATTATAGGACTCTTCCGGGCCCCCACGTTGGATGTTTGGCCAATTACCTTAGTACCAGGTTACTAGTCAGTATGAACCAACCAATTACATTTGATGTCATGTGCTACCGGTGCTGGCCCAGGTGTTGGTAATTTTGCATCTCCCTACTATCTCCTGTCCAAGGACATTTACAGCCAGCAGTTCTCTTTACTCTAAGTTATTTCACAGCTGTAAGCCTTGCTGTTATCTGCATATCCAAGGCCCTTTTACCAGTTAGTTTCCTTTTCAAAGTGTGAATATTGGAGCCTTCCCCAGCTTGACTTCGTTCTTATACAAGCTTTGATCTTTACTCTTCCTGCTTAAGGATTTCAAAGTAACCATAAATTCCCAAGAAATCCCTAGTTAACTCTGTGTCATCACAGGCAGTGCTCATCTCCGTTTCTAAGCCGGAGCCGGTGTTTGTCCTAGGACAAGCTTCCGTGGTCATGTGGCTGGTGTGACTTTACGCCAAGGCACATGGAACACCATTACCTTCCCACCGAAGTGGTACTATTTATCTACTCACATTTTTACGTGCTTTCAAACTGCTAGGTTGGCAGGAGCTGGGACAAGCAATGGGAGCTCACTCCATTGTGCAGTCTCGAACTGCCAACCTTCCGGTCAGGAACCTTCCAGTCAGCAAGCTTGCAGCTCAACAGTTTAACCCGCTGTGCCACCACACGTGTTATAGGAAGTCTATAATAAATTTTTATATCTCCCAAGGTTCTACAGACCTAGGCTGTGAACTAGGGCCCTGTAGCTGCTGAGGCAGGCCTAAAAATAACTTGGGGCCCAATCCTATCCAACTTTCTTGCACTGATGCAGCTGTGCCAATGGGGTGTGTGCTGTATCCTGTGGTGGTGGTGCAATCAAGGTAACGTGTTCACTCACCGCAAGGTTGTATTGTGGCTGTATCGGTCCTGGAAAGTTGTATAGCATAGGCCTTTAGGGTTTTTTTTAATCCTTATTGAGTGAGCCTTAAGTGTTTTTTTTCTGTACTCTACATTTCCTATCCCATGGTGACAGCTTTGAGTTTTATGTTCTTCTTGTCTTGGGCAAATGTTGGGTGTTACCAACAACAAGCATCCAACTTATTGTTGTGATTTCTTTCAGCTACTGTAGAGTTAACTAGACTTACTTTGGTGAGAATACTGATGTTTATAACCATGTTCTGAATAGGGGACAGCAGTTTGCGCAGCAGATACAGCAGCAAAACCCGGAGCTCATCGAACAACTGCGAAACCATGTTCGAAGCAGGTCTTTCAGTGGCAGCACTGAAGAGCATTCCTGATTTTAGAGGCATGTGCTAGAACACTGTTCTACTAACTCCAAAAGGCATACTGTAGCTAGAAACAAGTATCACCATTGTAATTTTCTCAGACATGAGATGGGAAATCCTTTTGTGTGTATTCCTTATTGTCTGTTGAAAACGGATTCATTGCACACAGATTTGAACATATCATGTATGTATATTGATGCCTTTGTAAATGGTATATAAACTGGTAACTTATTAAAATCTCTGTGTACAAGGGAACATTTTCATATCAGAGAGCACCGGTGTGTTCCTCTTCATTCTCTCAGAGAGTGGATTTTGTTTATGCACCAAGCTTGTGCCCTGAAAGAGATTACCAATACAGTGACAGGAGAGGAGAAATAGCGGTTGATGGACCATTCCACCCTGCATAAAAATTGTGAAGTTTTACGACTGTCTCTCATAAACAGGAGACTACTTCTCCCATGCAGTTGTAAGAGAAGATGGAATCAATTTTGCATGTCTTATTATTGGCAATGAGCCTTTACAATAAAGACACGGTGTGAGTTAACACTTGATTGGGATTGTTGACATAAAGAAATGTAGAGTAACAGATCATGTTACATAAAATAGTGGCATTGGGCTTAAAAGTATTGTTGCAGGGCCTGTGAGTATGTGAACTAAGCAGCTAGAGAAGGCAGGGAAGCATGAACTGCCTACTACATTTTTTAAAGAGGATATAAGAGGCAGCTTGTTCCCCCTGAGGGGATGCTTGGCCTCTTTCCCTAGAGTTGTCTTATAACTGGCCTAATGCAAGAACGCTTTGCCATGTTGAATGTATGGAGGGGGTTAGAAATTAAAGACCATGTAAGGTACACAGGTAAGGGATAGAAGCTTGCTTCCCAGTGCCAGTTTACATTAGCAGGGCTTGTTTGTTAGCGGGAAAGATGGTTTTAAGAGGCACACAAAAGCAGGTAAAAAACCATACCAAAAGAGTACAGAATAGGGCTGGGAAATGTGCCAAAAGTCTGCAGAGAGAATCTTGCATACAAAATCCCTGATATTTCACTCTAGGAACAGCTCTTAAAATGCATTACAGGATGATACACTGTTTAAAGATAGTACTACGAGTTTCATACAAGTTCTGATTGTCATTTAATCTGTTGAAATAAGCTGTGATGTGTGTTTTGTACAGTGGTAGCTATCTGAGGGCCCAATCCTATCCAGCTTTTTAGTGATGTAGCTGTGCCAAGAAATCACAGAGGCCTCCTTACGTTAAGGGAATATTTGTTCCTTTACCTTGAGACTGTACTGATGCTAGAAAACTGGATAGGATTTGGCTCTTAGGCAGCAAACAGCTGCTACTTTAAGACTATGTTTCAGGCATTCAAGTCAAAACTATATGTCTATCTTAGATTATTTGGGACTGTCACTATTCTATTAGCCTACGTGAACATTGCTTTTATTGTGGATCTTTTTGCCTTTGTTGTTTTCTTTATATGCTCCCCTTTCCCTGACTTGCTACAACTCATCTCACTTAAGTATATTTTTATTAAAAAAGAATGACAGGATTTCAAATTAACGTTATAAAACGATATTCAGAAACCAATTTATTGGAGGAAATACTGGAATAGTGAGGGGGTAGGAAAGATTTAGCAGGAGACCGGTTACATTCCATCAGCTTAAAGCCATGTGGTAGAACTTTATTTTGAACTTATTTGGGCTCTGCTGACTTGTCCTTTTCTAAGTTATAACCCTTTTCTTTTCAACAAATGTTTTGGTACCAGGGGTGTCTGGTTGGTGGCTTCAGTGCAGATGTAACCTATGGACCAAAACATACTTAAGAGGAAACTGTAAGCCTGAGGGAATGTAATAGGAATACTGATAATTCTGATTATAAAATACATGAAGCTAGAAGTAACAAACTGCCCAGCACACTAATTTTATCAGAGTCATGTTCATTGTAAATGGAAAAAAGCACTATAGGGAGGGTACTGAAATCATTGAAGCAGGTGTAGCCTAATAGTAATTTAGTCATTACTATAGGAGCTGGTCAAATATAGGTGGGGCCGTCTCATTTGCGGGTTTTCCCATCCACTGTTGGACTGCAGAAGGGCTCTTTGTTAAGCAAACATGTGCTGTTAATTTTAAAACTTTTCTTACCAATGCAATGCAGCCACCTGCCCTGAGATTTGAATCTGGCCAATCTCATGAGCTTTGAGGTGATTAATCACTTTTGTTCTGCATTTTTCACCTTGCTCCAGGGTGAATGGAAGAGGACTTATCTCAGCTAATGGATACTCATTGCTCTAAGCCCATGGAGAATGGCTGCAGCCCATTGCCATGGTAAGAGAAGCTTTTTAAAAGGGTGAATGCTAACTAACAGCATGATTTTTTGCCTCTAGGAGGGTTCCTGGAATGGAGCCCTTGCAGATAAAAAGGCTCCACCTGTACTATGAACATAGAGGCTCTCACCTTTAAGGGGTAGTAGGCCATTACAGGTTGCTGTTCAGATTTGTGTAACCAGTCAGATATGTCATCTTTTAGAATACAATTTAAGAGGTAGAGCTGTCCTTGCTTCAACAAGATACTTCTACAGTGATAAGCGGACAGCTTTCCAAAATACCTTCCACTCAAGGCAGCAATTGTTTATAGTCAAGATTCTTTTTTTTTTTTTTTTTCAATTTTCCATAGAAGAGCAAAGAATTAATCTTGTGTCTGGAATAAGCCTAATAAAACATTTTAAAAAATACTAAATATGCCTGTTTATCACTGTGTCACCCAACACTGTCTATCGTGTTTATGAAATAACTAGTAGGTAGGTAGGTAGGTAAGCTTTATTTGTATAACAAAATTGTCATTACAAAACAAAACAGAACAACACAACACAACAAAACTGCATAATATCCAAAACCACAAGAGAAGGATTTCAAACAAGTTGGGCTCTGATTTTCTGAGCATTCATCACAAATCTTGCCACATTTGTAGTGACATCTCCTGAGGTGTCTGCTAGAAGGAGGCATATCAAATGATCCTCCAATCTAGCTTGTATACACTGGGACAAAAACTTTGCTCTAATCACATCATACAATGGGCAATGAAATAAAATATGCCTAAGATCTTCAACCTCATTGTTACCGCAGATACATACTCTATCCATGTAAGGTATGTTATTATATCTGCCTTCCAGTATCGCAGATTGTAGACATTGAAAACGCAATAACGTGAAGTAAAGGCTCTGCGAAGAGGGAGATATGTAAGATGTGTAAAATAATTACTTAATTCCCAAGTGGTTTTGTACAAATAAGGTGACGGGTTGGCCGATAAGTTCATCAGGTTACACAGATCTTGTCTTCTATTTAATAACAGAATTTTGTCTTTGATCATAGTTTTAATTTGGTTAGAGAAGAAAGAAGGCAATGTGTTGAGATCAATTCCATATTCAACAAGAATAGGATTAACCAAAGAAAACCAGGATTTGTCCAACTGTAAATTTAATTGTTCCTGTAGGCACAACTTTGGAAGACGGGAATTTGCCATGTACTTTAATTTGTAACAATAGAGGGCTATAGCGAGATGACAAAAAGCCCTAATAAGGGTCAAGCCAAGTTCCGAGCGGACTAGTACAGAAGAGGTGGTATGAGGGACACCAAGTAGAGAACAGCCAAACAAATTTTGGACGGTCTCCAAAGGGGCAGAATTTCCATAGCCCCATATTTCAGCCCCATACAGGAGTTGGAGTATTTTCAACGAAAAGATTTTAACCGCAGGTGCTACCAGATTACCCCCTTTAGATCGTACAAAGCGTAAAAGCGCCTGGATAGAATGTTCCGCTCTCAATCTAGCGGCTTGGAGCTGTGGACCCCAAGAGGCCTGTGTCTTATAAATGAGTCCCAAATATTTGAATTCCCTTAACTGTTCAATTGGATTTTGGCCAATTTTCCATTTGTGAACCTTTCTGGAAGCTCCAAATGCTACAATTTTCGTTTTAGCATAGTTGATATTTAACTTACTTTTATTGCAATATTGATCTAATTTGGTTAGGATCCTGCGCATGCTGATTTGGGTCAGCGAAAAAAGAACGATGTCATCCGCATATAGCAGGATCGGGACCTTAGTGTCCCCTACTGAGCGGGGAAAGAAAGCAAGATCCTGGAACTCATTTATGATATCATGAATAAAAAAGATGAATAAAAAAGGTGCCAATAGGCATCCCTGTCTAACTCCTTTAGATATTTTAATTGGGTCAGAGAGGGCGCCCTGGGGGCCATACTTAACTCTCATAGTAGAGTTATTACGCAATCGATAAATGAGGAACAGTAGTCTTCTATCTATATTGGTTGCTGACAATTTATCCCATAATAGGGCCTGGTCTATTGAATCAAAAGCGGAGCTGAAGTCCACAAATGCCGCAAATAAAACTTTGCTGTCCCTATGAGAATATTTATTTATTAAATGCTGTAAAATAAAACAGTTGTCGATGGTCGATTTGCCCTTTCTAAAGCCAGCTTGTTCTTCTCCTATTATATTGTTGGTTTGTGCCCACTGTTCTAGTTTGAACAACAAAAATTTCGAATACAATTTTGAAACTACACAGAGGAGACTGATTGGTCTGAAATTTTTGGGATCTGTTATGGCACCTTTCTTATGGATGGGAATCACTATGCTTTCATTCCATCCTACGGGGAATTCTCCAGTATCATTTAAATAGGTGAAAAGTTTAGCCAAGATACGGCTCCACCAGATAGAATTGGCTTTAAATAGTTCCGCTGGGATATAATCCACCCCCGGAGCTTTATTATTTGGTAAGGATGCAATCAGCTCCAAGATTTTGTTTGGTTTAACAGGATCCCAACTATTAGATAAAGGAAATGGCACAGACGAATGATACTGACACAACATGCTGGAGGATTCGGGCATGACGTCCCCAAAAAGGGAGAAAAAATGAGAGAACCATTGATCTGCAGTGATATGGTTTCCTGGAAAGTTTTTATAAGGGCGTAGTTCCATTGCTATCATTTGCCAAAATCTAGTGGAATCATTTCCCAAAGCTAAACAACCTAATTCCTGCCATAAGCTTTTGGTATGAGCAGTTCTCTTCCTATGTAACAATTGCTTATACTCCCTTCTCAAGATCAAATACTGGGAGTAATTTTCAGGGGTCCTGCATTTCCTATATTTTTTTAGTACAGAGGCTAACCTACGCTTACTCTTGCCACATTGCTCATCAAACCATCCTCCATAATAACAGGGGGGGGGGTGATGCCATGTGGTTTTACTGAGATTAATAGAGGTCTAATCTTTTGAATGATTTGTTGGTACAAATTCAAGGGAATGACCGGTGATAGTAGCCGTTCACCCAAGGACAACATTTCTTGGGAATCAATTAAAGAGTTTACACGTTCTTGTACCTGGGGGGACCAACGAATCCTTTTTTCATCTACTTTGTTAGAAAGGGCACCTAAGTCATAAACTGCAGGTTTAGCGGATGATAAAATAATGGGAGATTGAACCAAAAATTGTATGGGCATATGGTCACTTTCCGGCCTATTTAAGACACGGAAAGATTGGAGAAAAGGAAACAGAGAAAGAGAAACTATAAGAAAATCAATAACGCTATTTCCTCTGGGTCCAAAAAAAGTAAAATCACCAGAATCCTGGTTTTGAAAAGTTCCATTGCCTATGCCTAAATGAAATTTAAAAATTAACTGAAATTTAAAATTTAAAATTTAAGCACCTCTTTTATTTATTTTTTTATCTTGAGAATCTCTAACTGGGAAAATATCTAAATCCTGCTGATCGAGGCAGAGGGAGGAGCAGAGCAGGCCAAGCAGTGGCATCCAGCACCAAATTCTAACCTTTGGGTCAAGCTGCGTGGTGTGACATGGAGGTGCTCCAGTCTGTGCTGGCAAAATAGCTGGTGCAGCCTTGAGGAGGCCTATTGCCAGGCCAGCATCCTTACCTTGGGGAAGGGGATGTTCATCCCCTTCCCTAAGGAGCCTCCTACAGCTGCATACATAGGATGCAGCAGTGGCTGTTTTAGTGCTGCTGCTGCTGTTGCTGCTGCTGCAGGGAAAGGGAACACATTGGGATTGGGCTGTGATCCAATCAATATTTCCCTGGGTTGAACTTCTGGCATGAACTCACTTTGTGGGCTTAGGCAAGCCACCCCCTGAAACCTGCTCAAAACGAGTAGGTAGATAGCAATAATTACCTTTTTAGAGTTGTTACAAGGATACCATCAAGGTAAATACATACAGGAACATTGCATTAAAGCACTATGAAACAGAAATTAAGCCAGAGATAATTCAAATGCTACTCTGTTATGAAAACTAGTATTTGCATTATAGCTGCATATTGCTAATATCCTACCAGAAATGGTGAAGTAAATGTAGTTTACTTCCAATACATCCCACTGAGCTCAATACAACTGGCTGCTTAGAAAGTATGGAAAGGATTGCTGCTTTGATTAATACATTTTGACAATATGCAATTAAAGCTATGCTGTTGCATCTTGGTCTCTTCTCATACATAGTTATGTATGTATGTATTTCCGGTCTCCTGGTCCAGAAATCCACAGCTCGAGTATTGGACTACCGCCCTGCTCTGAATGGGGTTGCACTCCCTCTGAAGGAGCAGGTCCGCAGTCTGGGGGTTCTCCTGGATCCACAGCTGCTCCTGGACTCCCAGGTGGTGGCGGTGGCCAGGGGAGCCTTTGCTCAGCTTCGGCTGATTCTCCAGCTGCGACCATACCTGAGCTGCGCAGACCTGACCACGGTGACCCATGCCCTAGTGACATCCAGATTAGATTACTGCAATGCACTCTACGTGGGGCTGCCTCTGAAGACGGTCCAGAAATTGCAACTAGTGCAGAACGCGGCTGCTCGTGTGGTTGCTGGGGCTTGTCGGTTCGACTCTGTCAGGCCGTTGCTTCAGCGGCTACATTGGCTGCCGGTTCCTTTCTGGGCCCGATTCAAAGTGCTAGCTTGACTTTTAAAGCCCTTTACCACTCGGTCCGGCGTATTTTAGGGACCGCCTCCTTCCATATAATCCTACCCATACTCTTAGGTCATCTGGGGGGGCCCTTCTGACTGTGCTGCCACCAGGAGAGGTGAGAGGGATGGCGGACAGGAATAGGGCCTTCTTGGTGGGGGCCCCATGACTTTGGAATACCCTCCCCTTAGAATTAAGAACTGCTCCCTCTTTGGCAATATTTGGGCAGGGGTTGAAGACTTTTTTATTTAAATAAGCCTTCAATTGTTGACAGGCTGGCAGGCATTTTACATTCATTTTACATTCTTCATTTTATATTTTAAAGGCTCCACGTAGCTTGCTTATTTTAAATTTTTAACTGTTTAAATATTGTTTAACGTTTTTTAATGGTTATACTTGTGGTTTGTAAAGTGATTTTAATGTTGTAAGCCGCCTTGGGTGCCCATGGGGCAGAAAGGCAGGATAAAAATTAAATAAATAAATAATATTTACTTCAGTTCTGTATGTGTAGGAATATATCAGCTATCTGTCAAATTTTGATTTTTTCAGACCGATGTCATTCATAACAGATAGCACTGGGGAACTTTTGGTAATGGATGCATGAACTTGATTATGCACTTGCAGTCCTCAAATATTTCATGCGGCCAATACTAAATACTTTGATTTTGCTTCATTGTTGTTCTAAGAGCAAATCTGTATTCTAATCAGGACACAATGGTAATTTTAGAAATCCAATATTTAACTTTATTAAGATGTCAAAATTCTAGAAAGTAGAGGTGTTTTAGGGAAAGGGTAACCTGATTACAAAAGAAGTTCAGAAAATGAACATGGATCTTTTTGTACAAAAGATATAACTAGGCCAAGGGTAAGGATACACACTTCAGAATCAATTACAAATTTTCAATCTAAACCCTCGGCTTAGAAATCCCTGCTGTGTTCCACATGTATCATTTCAAAAATCAGTTTCCAAGGTGGTTGGGAAGAATTAGAAATCAAATTGAACAAGCAATGTATAATCTGGTACTACATAAAACCCTCTTATTCTAATCTGACACCTCAAAACCAAGAGAGTATTTTGGTCCTTCTGCTGTTCCCCCTTGCCTCCCAAATGATATAATTCTGTTCTCAAACATTTAAGAAGATCAAGTAGGGTTAAGCAAGTTTTATACCTAAGAGCTTGAATTCTAAGCATTTTTCCATCAGCTACACAGTAGCAGCTCAGCAGTTCCATGCAATCAATGAGCTATTTTGTTTCCTCATGTTACAAACATTGTTTTCATGTTTGAGATAGATTCTTTTTGGTCTGTGTTAACAGTTGGATAGAAAGATGATTATCCCACTAGTGTGTGGAAAGAATGTTTTCTGACAGAGCAATGAGGAGCTTTCCTACCCCTACTAAAGTACAATGTTTAAAATCCCAACTGAAGTTAAAAATCAAAGCCACTAAAGGCATTTAGTTTCCCGTGAATAGGAGGGGTTTTTAGCTAAGCCCTGTTGAACACAATGGGCTTACCTCTGAGTAAATAACCATCTTTTCAAACACTCATTAGGTAAACATACCCTAAAAGCAAAATATACGCATTATTCCTATTAGAACAGTCGGCTGCAATAAGCTCAGCCTTATTTCTCATGTACAAAAGCACAGAAGAGTTTGCTAGTAGCAAACACCAATGCCAGAAAGACTGCAGAAGAGAACTGGTGCAGCATACTGGCTAAGGCAACAATCATAGGCACACTTTTCGAGAATAAGCCCCATTGAATATAATGTGACTTCATTGAATATAATGTGACTTCTAGAAGACTTTCATAGCATTGCACTGTAAAAGATGGGCAGCCCAATCCTAACCTGGGCTGGAATAGGCAGGCTGGCCTGCACCATAGCCTGCCCAGTTAGGAGGTAGCTGTGCTGCAACTTGGAGTAAGGGGACAGATGCGTTCTTAAACCCCAAGTAATGCCAATAGGGCTACTCAGATCTGCACCAGCAAAATAGCTGGCACAGATCCCAGTAGGCCAGTATGAAACTGGCCTGCTCAGGAGGGAGGTCTTACCTCCCTTCACTGGATCCACCCCCCTTCCACCCTCTCCAACCCCTCATGTCAGCCAAAGCTACCTCACCTACCTGCTCAGCGCAGAGTCTGTATTTGGCCTCTGTGGGCCAGTGCATGTCCTTGGGGCAGCCCAGCTGACTCCTGAGTCAGGGCAATTATGCCTTGCAGCACATTTGCAACAGTACTGGGCTGGCCTAAGAGCATGTTAGGATTGCATTCTGAGCTACAATCAAGTCTTCTCCGTGCATCAGTCTGAAGCAAGCCACTCCACTAAGGCTCAGCTGCAACACAGGGATAATTCTTACTAAATAGGCTTGTTAAGTCCATATCGTTAAAGCACAACACATACAAACACTAAGTATTAATGAAACAGTAAACAGAAGATTAAGTGCAAAGTGCTCAAAATTCTAAGGTCCTTCAGGTTCTATAACCCCCCAAGACTCCTCTGAAGAAGGGCTGTGTAGCATGAAATACATCAAGATCCTTGTGTTGTGTAGTCCACTAAATGTTCAATGTATCTTTTGCAGGCTCTCTTACTAATAGTGTACAAGTTGGAAAGGGCTCACAATAAAGCAGGAGGAATAGCCTGAAAAAGCAATACCATTTCTCAATCAAATTACGGACATATGATGATCTGTCAAACCAAATCATAGGAGTCTTGCAAATCAATTAAATCTGCATGCAATTTAAATCTGTAAGGAAATTCTGCTTGCTATAAAACCATCTTGAATATTGAACTTCCTACAGTACCACAATACGAACACTCAATATTTCAGCTTCAGTTTGTTGAAGCTTAGTATTAGATCACATCAAAGGAAAGTGAGGGGAAATCAACTCCACGCCCACCTCCCAGAACCAGACAGGTAGTTAGTTCAGTAAGGGGCGACTCAAGGAGATCTCATGTTCCCCTCCTATTTTCTCTAACAGAAGGGACAGTAAAATATGTGCACTTGACCATGTCCTTGGAAAGAATAAAGTCCTTGGAAAGAATGATAAGCCTATTTTAAAGATGCCTGTTGTGCATTTTTGTAATGGCAGCCATCAAGATTTTTTAATCAAGATTTTTTACCCTATTTTCCCCAAAATTGAGATGCCCTGTGTATAACCTGAGAGGAAGTCTGGTTTTTGAGTAGCTGATAGTTTTGTAGTCTAGTAGTTAGCAGGCCACTTCAGTTATTATCAGTAGCTTTTCTACCGATTGTGTAGAAAAGTGCAATGTTTAAAATTACATAAAAATATCACAATTGAAACGCAGTAAAAATCAAAGCCACTAATATTTCAAGGTAAATTACAGCATGCACAAGCAGCAAGAAATCTTCAGCATGGCCAGACCACAAGTAGGCTATTAAAAGCTATGTTAAAAGCCAGGAAGTGCCTTTGAGTACAATAACATTTCAGCTTGCTGGAAAAAGCTGATGACAGTGAGCAAGGTAAATTGGGATGCACCACAACGGAGAAGACTTGCATCATTAAGCTCACTTAGACAAAGCTGAGATCATCATACCTCAGGGGATGGGGAGAGACACAAGAGAAAGCACATCCAAAGGTAAGTGCAATCCAATGTGTATAGGGCTTCTCAGGCAAGCATCAATACCCGACCAAGTGCACCTGTTTTCACCTTCCCCAGGAACAGGATAAAAATTAATCCATTCTAAATTTATCCAGGTTTTCCAAATCATCTATATAGCAAGTGTTGTAAAATGGACTGTACAAAAATACAGTTGACAAGATGCATGGTTTACTAAACGCTTTATTTTCAAATAGATTAAAATACGCATGGTTGGCGCGCTATACAGTAACTGTTTTTAAAACATTCCAGATCTTCTAGACTGACTTCCAGAGGGACAGTTAAATAAGGAAAACGTGTTTACAGATGGAGTTTGGCTTGGTCATTATTTTGCAGCTAATTAGTTGAGTCACATAGTCCATTGGAAAAATATTAAAACAAGAGATGTTCACTTTTAGTTGCCTTTTATTTTTGAAGAAACTACACAGACCTGTGCAATATCATCATACTCGTAGGTCCTCTTCAAAAAGGTGTCTGTTAATCTCAGCCCAGAGACACTCTGAAAATGGGAGAGGAAAAATGGGCACAGATTTTAGATTATCAGGAAAGAACAGGTTTCTGGATCTAAATCTCTATTAAGAACAGAGCCTTACCTGTAGTCCCTGTACTGATGAGAGCAGTGTGAGTGTCAAGTGGAGGGATGAGGTGGGGTGCAGTTTGCCCAGCTGCCTTCCTGATACTCCACACCAGTGAATAGAATTCGTGTTGCACATTTCCAAAACCAGATCCATGGTCCTTTCACTGCTAGATGGGGGAGGGAAGGATAACTGACGTAAATGCCCATGTTTCTAAAATCCAGTTCACACTACTTTCATGACATTTACATCCCTCCCAAGAGCTTTGGGCAGCCCATACTGTAGTCATACCATTTTATATTATTATTATTATGATTATGATTATGATTATGATTATGATTATTATTATTATTATATTATCCTGCCTTTCTGCCCAATGGGCACCCAAGGCAGCTTACAACATAAAATACAATAAAATTACAGAGTATAACTATAAAAGACAATAATTAAGAACAATATTAAAATGATTTAAAAATGTAAATTTAAAAAGAAGCCCCGTGGATCCTAAAAGAGAATATAAAAACCAGAATATAAAAACCAACAGTTAAAAAGCTTGACAAAATAAGAAGGTATTCAGCGCCCGCCAAAATATTGCCGAAGAGGGAGCAGTTCTTAGTTCTAAGGGGAGGGCATTCCAAAGTCGGGGGGCCACCACTGAGAAGGCCCTATTCCTGGCCACCATCCCTCTCACCTCTTCTGGTGGCGGCACAGTCAACAGGGCCCCTCCAGATGATCTAAGAGTAGGGGTAGGATTATATGGAAGGAGGTGGTCTCTCAAATACCCCGGACCTGAGCCGTAAAGGGCTTTAAAGGTCAAAACTAGCACGTTGAATCGGGCCCGGAAAGGAACCGGCAGCCAATGTAGTCACCGAAGCAACGGCTCGACAGAGTCAAACTGATGTGCCCCAGCAACCACACGAGCAGCCGCGTTCCGTACTAGTTGTAATTTCCGCATTGCAATAATCTAATCTAGATGTCAGTAGGGCATGGGTCACTGTGGCCAGGTCCGCGCAGCTCAGGTATGGTTGCAGCTGGCGAATCAGCCGAAGCTGAGCTGAGATCTGTGGTTTAAAGATTTATGGTTACTACTCAAGAAGGTGGATAAAGCAAAAAAGAAAATTCAGGTGCTTTAAAAAATGTTTTAGTCCTATCAAGTGCCACTAAAAAAATTACTTGGTTTAAAATGAAATCGAAGCCACAGTAAAGATCTCTCAAAACTCAGGTCATAGTCCACTAATCCAGTGCTTCCCAAACTTTTTAGCGCTGGGACTCACTTTTAAAAAATGACAATCTATTGTGGTCCACTAGACAAAAAAGAAAGAACATTTTATTTATTATTAACAATAATTTATTAATAAGGTCTTGTGCTCCAGAGGCTGCTAGAGACATCTAGTATGTGTGTCTAGGCATTTGCTAGACTCTTGCTAGAAATGGAGTTCAAAGACTGTTCCCCTTCCGCACAAAAAAACCCCTTTCCAGTTATTCCAGAAGCCTGAAATGGAGAGCAAGATGTTTCCAGGCCAGTCAAAAAGCTGAAACTGGATTCACACATGATCTATGGCACACCAATTACTATAGAAAAGCAGAAAGTGTGACATTTTAATTTGGGGGTATGGAGATAATCTCATGTCAGGGGTTAGCATTCCAGCTAGTGATTTTGTTCTGTAAGCCAGGCAAGGGTGCTTGCAATGTTTACAAAAAATGTTTCAAAAACTTTGTGATTCAACAAAAATCAGCTTGCAACCCATTGCTGGGTCCCGACCCACAGTTTGGGGAACACTGCTGTAATCATAGCCTGCTTTCCTATGCAAAAGAAAAAAAAGAAGCATGGAGAAGGTATTTGACTTGCAAGGCCAGCATTACAGATACACAATTGTGTATTTCTCATGAATATAATTTAAGACAATTGACCAAATAGTGTTTGACATTTTCTTTCCAAGCTCAGGCATTTTCCATCAGCGTGTTTGTACTTTTCCTACCCAGTTTTTGTTTGTTTGCCTTTTCTTCTATACTTTTAATAAATTATTTAGTTTTTGACTCTTTTTGCCTACTTAGTCAATATTCATAGGTGATTCAGTGGTTGTTCCATCTTGTGGATGTGCTTTATAATAAAAACCCTGGGTTTCAGTGCTCTCCTGGGGAGAGTGGTGGTTTTTTTTTTTTTCCAGATAGTCCCCCTCTGCCTGACCTCTGTAACCTCAGATAATAGCAATGGATAAAAGACTACCAAGCTGCTCCCCAATTTAGTTGCTAATCCACTAAAGGGAAACAGGGAGCTGAAAGTGGTTTATGCACAAACACCACTAGGGCCACCATGATCATTCCCCATGGTCAGCCTGCCTTCTCCTATGTCCTCTTCTCTGACAATAGCATAACTCCTCTAGTGTAGGACAGATCTGAAGAAAAAAGTAAAATAGTTGAACTAAGAGATTCTGGGTCCCAATATTCAACCGATGCAGTTAGGCAGACTACTCAATTACTCAATTTAATGGACACATGAATCAAAAGGTATCTCTATCCACTTTTGACTGGAACTGGATCAGGGCTTATTATTCTACCCAGGATTAGAATATCGTTGTCTTCTCTCTCTTTCTTAAGAAAACACCCACATTTAAACATTTGAAACTTCAGACTGAAATTCTGACATATGTTCTGATGCAAATAAGTGGGTAGGCGGCCAGGAATGGAGAGTATTATCTCCCCAAGAAGTGTTTGTTCCAAAAGTCCAGAGAAGAAATAACTTCATTACCTGCAATTTGTTATTTTACATGTAATGTCAAAAGGTTCTTCCAAGTTTACTGTGTCTGGTATGATCTCCAGCGAAAGCCGCACATCACCATAACCGGGGGCCTAAGAAAGCATAAGATGTTTGTCAAAATATACATGCCAGAGATTCTATACTTAACCCTATAACATTAGGGAATTTCAGAGAGGAAAAAATCTCAACTCCAGAAGCAATGTTTTAAGCTTCGTACTTTTCAAGTACGTAAAGGTTCAAACTTTTTATACACTGATTTTTTATATTGACTCAACACTGATGGCCACTGCAGATAAGGTCCAGGCTGATCTCTGGAAAAGGGGGAAAAAAAACCCTTATCTCTGTTCTAAAAAACACTTTTCTAGTGAGTCAGAATGCTATTTTCAGCTTGCTTGGAGACCCTCTCTCGCAGCGAGTGGCACTGAGCATCGGCTTCAGAGCACCGACAGAGAAACCGGTCGGTGCAAGGGAGGCTCTGTCTCATATCGGGATGGGGATTGGTGGGAGGGAGGAAGGCTGGGGGTGGGTTCTTGGCCGGGTTCGAGAGGTGGCCATACAGCCACATCCTAAGCCCGTCTGCGAGGTTGCGCGGCCCCAATTCGGGCCGCACCGTCTCCTTGGATCTGTGCCCGCTCTTTAGTGGGCGCAGATCCAAGCAGCACATAGAGCCTCCCCTATGGTAAGGGAACGCACGCTCCCTTGCCGTGGGGGGGCGGGCTCCAGCCTCTCCTATGCAGCGTCAGATATGGCGCTGCCAAGTCAGCCTCGCCATTCCGGCACTGCATAGGATTGCGCCCTCATTGAAGAACGGAATGCGAAAGTGATTAATCACTTAAACAGCAGGCGCAGGTCCAAGCAGCCCTATCCAGCTGCCTGTGGTTTACAGCAGGGAAACAAAACATTTGTCCCCTTGTCTCACGCTAAGCTGCTGCTGCCTCCTAACTTGGTTCGGATGCAGCATAAGCCGGCTGGCCGGCCTGTTCCTGCCCAAGTTAGGATCGGGCAGCCCATAAGTTAAACATGTCCAATTTAAAGGCACATTACTTTTCCTCCAATTCCTAAAAAAGAGTAACATGAGGGAAAAGCAGATAATGAAATTCTATTGTACATACAGTGAAAGCGTAACATAGAATATTACTTGTTATCTAAGGTGTTTCAAGGCCTACCCCTCTTTAAATAGGAAACAGAATTTTCTGAAATCCACAGGCTATGCCTATTTATAAATAAGTACTGGACTGTTTTCCAGATGTGTGTTGAATTCAGTATGGATCTCAGTTAAGCAGGCAAACTCTACTGTACATTCATAGTATGGAAGTTCTACAAAGGTTCCAGGTATCTGGAAAGAGAGTACTCACCATTCTTTGGAGCTGACTAGTTTGTAGCCTTCCCCTTTCTCCGAGGTTTGTCTTCCACACAATATCTAATTTCCCAATTACTGTTACACCTTTAATGACTCCAGCTTTTTCTGCAAACTCCTGCTTAGGTTTTAGACAGTATAAGTACTGCCGCGTATCCATGGGCTGTAAATATGTCCTTGTACCAAATGTGGATATGCTAAAAAAGAAACATATTTTGCCTCAGTTTACACTTCAGACGGGACACGAACCCAACAAAATGCCACCTTTTCTGGTGTGATATTTTATTTAGGAATGAAAAATCATCTGCCTGTGGAAGTGAACAAGGGCAAGCAGGGAGAGAAGAAAAGGAAAAATGATATGGTATCTACAAAGTTGAGGAAATAGGACCATGTTATTTGGATTACTACATTAGACTGAACTGTTTTTCTCCAGTCAGCCTTTCAAGAACATCCCTTGTGGATCAGATCAAATACCCAGCACACTCTTTCCCACAATGGCCAACCACTGGGAATCCCACAAAAAGGAGAGAAGGCATACTTCTCTCTAGCCATTGCTCCCCTACAACTGGTATTCTGAAGTACGCCACCACCGAACAACTAATGGCCATTAGTCATCATGAAGCCATTGATGGATCCATCTTTCATGAATTGTTCCAACCCCCTTTTAAAGCTATCCAGCCACCACATTGCCAAACAACAATTTGGGACAAATTCCACAGACTACCCCCACATAGCATGGAATTTGCCTTCTTTACCACTGTGGCAATGAGTCTCATTGAGTTATCCATCACAGCCCTTTTTTTGATTCCTCATAGACGACAGCTCAGACCCCATCAGGGTATACACGAAGTTGGGATTTTTTTGTCCCAAGTGCACTTTTGATAATGATCAACCAAATCAATGATCAACTAAATGTAGTTTATATACTCAGTGTGGAGTCTTTTTGGAACAATTCACAATCTGCGTTGGTTTTCCTGAATAGTCTGAGATCATTTGCAAATGTTACCACATTGCTGTTTACCCCCCAATTCCAAATCACTCAGGAACAAATTAAAGTAGAAGATCCAATACAAGTCCTTGGATGATCCCACTTTTTGCAAAGTGCGATCCACTGTGAAAATTACCCATTTCTTTTTACTCTCTACTCCCTGTTCTTTAACCAGCTATCCAATTATAAAAGGGCTTCTTTTATTCCCTAACTGCTAAATTTACTCAAGATCTTTTGGTGTCAAAAGCTTTTTGGAAGTTCAAACGTGCAATATCAACTGGGACGTTTCTATAGTATTGACATTCTCAACGAACTCTAAAAGATTAGTAAAGGAGCTGAAGCAGAATAAGCATGCTTTCTGCAGAGGCTTATTCTTCTTGATATTTAATAATTCTACCTTTAATTATGCTTTCCACCATTTTACATGGAATAGACATTAAGCTGACTGGCCTGTAATTTTCTGAATTCCCCCAGATTGCTTAAATTGGTGTTAAATTGGAAACTTCCAGTACCTTAGCACAGAAACTAATTTAAAAGACAAGTTATGTATTTTTCTTAGAAGACTGGTGATTTCACATGTGTGTTTCTTAAAAACTTTTAGTTGGATGCCCACTGGACCCAGTGATTTGGTAGTTAAGAGAGCTTTGTAAAAATAAAAAAAATTTAAAAGGTATACACAGATGTTCAAACTGTGAAAATGAACTCCTATGCTTGCTGCTCCTATGCTTGCCAGAGGCATTTCGAGATTGAATACATGAACAAAAGTAAGAGAATTTTGGTAATAGGAGCCCCAAAGGAGAGGACAGTGACTGAAGTTGTTAACATACAGTACACAGACAAGATGCTTAACTCTTACAATGTAAAGCTACAATCCAGCAATACTCTTACGAGATATTGGGTTTCTTAACCTGTATTGGTTTCCATTAAATTTTACATTAAAAAGGCCAATTTATAAAAGAGGAATTATGTCAAGCTACTGAAATCACCAAGTAAGCCTATTTACATAGGACCACAGTCTGTGTTGGATACCCACACTTAATAGGTTGTTTCTCATCACCCCCTGCCATCCCACATCAATTTATGAAGACTTGTTCATCCCACACTGTTTTTGGAACAGGCTGCTTTTGGAACAGGCTATTTGTACCTCATACAGTTATCACATTTTTTGATTCAACAAATCCTCCCTTAGAGCACAGTTAGCAATTTGTTTAAGCATTGACAAAAAGGTAGTTCAGATGCAGGATGAGGTAGCAAGACCTAAGATTGTACTACTGATGTGAGAATAGCTCCGTCAGTACAAGAACAGTTTTTAATATGTGAAATCAATTAGCCCTGTGATGCTGAATTGAACTAGTCATGGCCTGACTCCAAGGCAGAGGCGTCGGGAGGGTATGGCACCCCAGGGCACGAGCCCTGGGGTGCCATAAGGTGGGGGGGCGCCGTTGGCATGGCACCTTGCCCCTGCCCGCAAATTTGCGGGCCCCTGCTCCCCGAGGCACCTTGGCGGCGTCCCGGCCTGCCGCTGGGGTGCTTTGAGCGCCCCAGCGGCAGCGGGGAGGGGAGAAAGCCGCCGCTGTGCGCCCCGAGCCGGGACATGCGGCGGCGGCTTCCTCCCCCCCGCTGCTGCTGGGGCGCTTTAAGCGCTCCAGCGGCAGCGTGGGGAAGGAAGCCGCCGCCGCGCGCCCCGAGCCAGGATGCGCGCCGCCGGCTCCCGTCCCGGGCTGCTGCTGGGACGCTTTAAGCACCCCAGCGGCGGGGGCGGGGGAGAAAGCCGCCGCCACCGCCGCGCGCCCCGAGCCGGGATGCGCAGCCGCAGCTTCCTCCCCCCCGGGCTGCTGCTGGGGGGCTTTAAGCGCTCCAGTGGCAGCGCGGGGAAGGAAGCTGCCACCGCGCGCCCCGAGCCGTGACACGCGCTGGCGGCTCCCATCCTGGGCTACCGAGCCCGCCAAACGTCGTGACGTCACGTGACGTCATGACGTCACGTGCCCTGGGCGCGGTTTCGCCCAGGTACGCGCCTGCTCCAAGGCTCTTACCTTTGCCCAGTTTGACTGACAGCATTTAATTCCGCTACGTTGTACATAATGGAAGGCTCCAACGACACCTTCTCCATAAACATGGGAGAAGTTGTGATGTTTTGAATCTGAGCTTCCAAAAATACTTCATCCGTCTGAAAAAGTAGAGAAAATGCCTAAGTAAACACAGCCTGAATTGGAGAGCTTCAGTATCTTAAATATTTGAAAAACATTAACCACAAAAACGTAGTTAGTTCATGCCTGCAAATAAAAGTAACAGTTATTAAACGCAAGAAAGTCTTCATCTCAACAAAGAGCAACAGGAGCAAAATGTTAGTCAACTGGTATAGTGCTTAACAATGGATGTGGGATATCTTTGTTACACTGCTTAATTTTTAAATAGTGTCTAGACGGCCTTAATAGCACTTGCATACTGCACTCTGAAGGCTTACGTCAACCCTGACTTTCCCAAGGAAATTGAAGTATGTTAAGAAATGTGAAATGACTGCAACACACAATACAGACATGCCATGCTAGATTAATGGTGCATCAGGCTGCATACAAAGAAAAAAGGTTACAGGGTCATAAACACAATATTTTAAAGTGTCAGGAGTTGTAGGGGTTCAGATGCATGCTTGGACCACTTCAGATTTGTCTAGCTATAGTATACTCATTGATTGTTTAAAAAAACTCTTGCTCTACCCTTGGAATATAAATTCAAGGCTAATTCAGTTATTTGCAGATTTGAGTACTTATTCAGACCAATGTTCAAGTAGCAAAGGTTTAGGGTTGGGATCCACTAGGTGGGTCATGAGCTAATTTCAGGTGGGTTGCGTAGCGCCTAGGGCAGCCATCACTGAAAATATGGGAAGATGGGTCACTGGAAAGGGGGAGGGCTGTGTGCTTATTTTGCTTGTGTAAAGGTTGAAAAATAGCTTTTCCCCCTTTCTGATTCACTTTGCTAGTGAAAAATGGCTGAGAAATAACGCAATGTATTGCTGCATTCTTAGGAAAGCAGCAGGTTCTGGCATCACAATGACGGCACTTCTGGCCATAACATCACTTCCAGTGGGTCCTAGATAAATGATCATTCTAAAAAGTGGGTCCTGGTGCTAAACGATTTGAGAACCAGTGGTTTAGGGAATGAGGAAAAACCTATCTTCTGCAACCAACCAGATCTCAAGGCCAGAATGTACTGTACAAAAGCTGTACAATAAGGACAGTCACTCTCTGCACTTAGAAAATGTATGTATGGTAGAATTAGGCTATTTTATGCAGCACATCCTTATATTTGGTACCCTGTACAGTTAACTGTACTGTCCCTCAAATCATGAATTTTGTAGATCAAGGAAATAAAATATTGAATTGCTGTCTAGCATATGCTATCTACAAGGACACACGAAATATCTTAGTTGTGCCCCTAAAATATACCCAAATAATCAAGTGACTTGATCAAATGACTTGGAATTTGGTGTGTGTGTGTGTTTTACTCACATTATGTTGAAGAGCCAGTTGTATAATCATGCAATTTTCATCACACAAATGCTCTTTGATAATTTAAAATGTCTCTGTAGGATATCTCTGTAGGATACCAAGAACAAGGCATTGGGTATTTGAAAGCTGGCATCAAGCCCTGCCAGCTATCAAGTAAATGCCAGCATGGGAGAAATCAACTTGATCAACAACAATGATCAACTACAAGCTTGGCGGTCCTATAAGGGAAAGCTCCTTTAGCAGGCAAAGGGTCTACTACTGTAGAATAGAAACATCTAGCTGACAACAGAAAAATCCTACCAGCCATGTTCCACAAAATGAAACCATTAAAAAGTCGAAGCTACAGGTTGAGGAATGACAGAAAGTGAAAAACAATTCAAGCCCATTACATATTTTGTGCAAAGGATTTTCAAAAATAATGGAAACATACTTTATTTGCCACTGGCATCTGTTTAAGTGTGCCATCTTTGCTCTTAAAAGCCTAGTAGTTATATAAATATTTCAGCACTAGGAAGTCTAGATTTTACACTGTTCTAAAATATCCCATATACCCATTGCTTACATCAGTATATTTTAAAGAGGAACAATCAGGAAAAGTTTTGCAAGACCTAAATTGAAGGAAGAACACAAAATCAAGCAGCATAATGAAAAAGCAAGGGTTGATTAGCCACATGATTAGACCAGAGTGTTTCATAGGAGATTTGCTAGATCATCACACCCAACACATTAAGATTGGTACAACTGAATTATCGCCACATGCAATCCGGAGTTTGAAAGCAGAGTTCTAGTAAGCATGAAAAAGACAATACTTCTCATGCTCTCTCTCCTCCCACCCAGTGTCTTCACAACAAATCATGTAACACAAACCATGATTTAACATAAAACTTGTTCATATGGGGGGGGGGGCTGTACAAACACCACACACAGTATTCTAAAAATATTTTAAGATGTTCAAACCAGTGAGAAAATAACCCCCCATCTTTGCCCTGAGAACAGTGTGATTTTGCGGCACAATCTTCTGTACTCCCAGAAGTCACGTCCGGGTCACACAACCCCCTCCCCCCTTGGCCCAGGATCACCCCTGGAAGCACAGGAAACTGCCCTTCAGCCTTGCAAATAGCACTATTCTGCAGTGCAAAGGTAGGAAAGGCTATTTTCTTACTGATTTTAATTTTTAAAAAGATTTTTAAAAGGGTATTCCTATATCTGTGGACGCTGGTATTGGGGTGGTGGTGGTGCAAAATCGAATCCATGCAAACACTGAGGGACTACTGTATACCCCAAGAAAACTCTAAATGTAAGTTTACACAATGGGTAGATCATCAAAAACCAAAAATAGATGCAAGTGTAGTTCTGCAAACACTTGTCTGAAAGCTTGCACAAGAGGTTATGTGATGCTATAAGTAGTTCTACAACATTTCTCATATTTGTGCTTGTACAAGCAGTTCTGCAAAATTTTGCACAAGTGCAAAAATATCTTTGGATTTCGTTTTATTTCTCTCATACAGTGTTCAAGCATGAGCTATGAAAATCGCCCTTCTATGAACAAAAACATGGCTTCCACAGTTGAAAGTTCTTTCTTGTATGCCTAATAATTTCTGACTTTGCTAATCATGGGATAAAAAGCTAGCTGGGCAGCAGAGCCTTACTCTTATAGCACAATCCTAGACATGTCTACTCAGAAGTAAATCCCACTGTGTTCATTGAGACTTACTCCCGGGAAAGTGTTACAGGATTGTAGCCTTAAGCACTGAAAACCTTCCCCAGCAAACTGTCTGGTTTCTGCCATTTTATGTAGGCATTGCCCACACATGACTCTGCACATTTCTGCAGTGCAAGATAGGTCAAAAACTTCCATTAACAAAAAGGGAAAGGGAGCAGAGAGTCACAGGAGACTAAGCTCAGTATCCCAGCATGCTCTGCTGTTTTTTGAGATACCATGACACTTCATAGAACAGACCTGCCTATGTGATCTTGTAGCACAACGCATTTCTGGGAAGGTCACTCTGTTTTCATCCAAATGAACAAAAGAATTCTTCGGTTTATGTACTTTAATGATCAGTTCAGCATAAAAAGGTCTAACTAAAAAATTGTTAAACAATAGGTATGAAGGAGAGAGCCAATACATATTGGAAATCATTTTATTCCTTCCCCACATAATTTTTTTTATTTAAAGGAGGAAGAGAGAATCCAAACCCTTATCTATTGCTTTTCCATTATGTTTTTAAAATAATGTTAGTAACAGGCAGAAAGACAAACAGAAGACAAGCGTACATATTGATAAATAATAAATAAAATTACCACAGAACTGAGGTCACTCTAATGGGAAAATAAAAAAGAAAACATTAGAGAAATTAGGGTTAAACGTTAACAAAAGAGGAGGACAACTACGTTTCAAACAAAATGCATCTTTTGCATTTTTTTGCATATTCTAAACAAGACAGCATTAGTAAGAGAGGAATGTAAACTGGCAATAAAAATAAAAGGGTCACTAACAAGAAATCTTATTTCTAAATAAGACTTGTGTCAGCAAATGGTATAATGATGAAAGAAAGTACACAGTGCAGTAAAAACAGTTATTGCACAAAACATTGGTAAATCAATACATGCTTACAGCAGAAGCCCATTTTAGCCTGAGGACTGCCACATGCAAACTATTAAGTATCTCTCCCTTTAGACTTCAGTCTTGCAAGAAGTCTACTCTCTCAAGAGAAGTCTAAGCTAGGAGAAGGAAACTTGATTAACGCAGACTCACATTTCTGAACTGAAGCAATTTGAATAATAAGGAAACACCACTGAAAAAGAAACAATTGCTTGGTGTATCTTCCAACTAGTTGCACATTCTCAAAATTCTAATTCAATGCCTTAAAAGAAAAATTACAAGACTTTAAAACCATGTGGTGCGAGAAAAATACACATGAGCTAACTTTGCTGTCTATTTTGCCTTCTATTTAAGTCATTGCCTTTAAATATCTAGCATCCCTTTGCAATTGACTCAGTCGCAATCACTAGCACAAATACATCTCAAGAGTAGAGTTACTACCCTTGCGCGATCTGACAGAGGCTCTGTGCCTTTATGAGGTGAATGATAAAGCTATAATTAAGCAGGTGCAGATTTTCCCAGCAAGCAGTCTTTAATCCTATACCTGCTTGCCCTGGTATCCACTGATTTGGTATCCATGGTTTCAGTTATTCACAGATACCAGGATGCCTATTAAGACAGGGGAACAAAGCTCTTTTTTTACCTTGTTGCAGCAAAATCACTGATGTTCCCCTACCTTTAAAAAGGTATCCCCAGTATCCACTGTTTCAGGTATCCACAGTGGGGTCCAGAACAGAACCCCAGCAGATACCAAGGCATGCCTGTAGTTCTGAACTATGGGAGAGGTGAAGGAGGCATATGAATTGAAAGGCATGTTATGTGCAACAGCGTAAACCACAGGTATTGTTAAAATTCTTATTAAACACATCCTCAGAATCTTGCTCCAAATCCCACTAAACAAAATCTAAGTCAAGGGTCTTCATGATTTATCATTTCAGCAGACTATAACTTAAAATAATCAAATATAATGCCAAGACAGAGAAAAATGCCATTCATGTGACGGGATCTTTTTGGTTAATATAAGAAATCCCCCTCAACATGATTTGGCAACCTTATTTGCTCTCTTATCTGACTTGAAGACTTAACCAAACTTATAGTGTCACCCTCTACCAAAGGAAAAAACATCAATTTAATCATTCTGTATTGAAGATTACATGAGTGCAGCGTTTTTCAAACTCTCAGGGAGAGTTTACACTGCTGAAAGCGTGTGCAGGGGTAGGGCAAAGGCAGTGATGCGATGCCCAGGATCAATTGCTGCCTGGGGCAACAGGGGCTGTGATTGCCTTACCCGTGCTGGGCTCCGGGAGGGGGTGCGGGGAGCCCTGCAGAAGCATCTGCAGGGCTCCCCAAACATTGTAATGAAGAAAAAATGCAATCGTGACCTACTTCTGGGTTGCGATCACGAAATTGGAAGTGGGTAACAATCGTGTTTTTTCTTCATTACAGTATTTGGGGAGTTCTCTGCACCTCACCTCCCGGAGTCCAGTGGATCGTGTTGCTGCCTTCCACCTGCCTCATCCTTTAAAGCAAAAGGAGCAGAGACCTTTAGGCTTTGAAAACCTCTGCACTAGTGAATTGCCAACCCCAACTAAAATGGTCTAAAGCAGGGGACACCAGACTTTTCAGTATGAGGGCCACATTGTACATTTTACAGATTTTCACAGGCCAAAAAAATTCAGTTTTATAAATGAATGAATACGTTTTATTTTGACTTTTTTTAAATAATAAGCACGATATGATTAAGAACAAGATCAATGTGATCTTTAAAAAGAAACAATGCTGTGCTGAAACTGAGAAATGATATAGAATGAATAAAAATGTCAAATAGTTTAAGCTGCTGCAGGCTGGATGTGGCCTCTGGGCTATAGTTTGGAGACCCCCAGTCTAAAACTGTCTGCTGTGTTTGCAATTACCTTTGGATTTTTTTTCTAAATATTTTAAAGTCCATACCAATTGTTTCCAAGTAATTATTCCACATTCAACTACTGAAAATGTTCCAGACATTTCGGAAAACTTGTGCTAAGATGTTTTTGACAGGAAACACGGTTAACAACAGGTAAATGTAATAATGCTTTGAAAAAATTGGTAACATCTACATATACAGGAACTCTTTTCCAAAGCAATGATGGATGGACACATTAGAGTAGAAGGGGAGCAAGAAATTTTACTCACCTGGTCTTCCTCACTCTTTCAGTCAAGAAAGATAGCAAGATTCCCCTCCCCAAATGCTGCGATAGCTGTGCAGCCATTTTGTCAAGCCAGTATATGGAAGTTTAATGCCAGAATCAGTAATCCTTTGGGGAATTTTATGAGTTCTCACGCTCTCAACAGAGCATATTAAAGGGCATTGGAAGTATATGTAAAAAGTATTTCCTTTTTCACAGAGTTTCAGAACGTTCCATTTTCTGGCATTTTCTCTTTATATTAGTGTTATTCTCGTCAGAAAAAAAGAGCACTGTTTGAACTAGCAACATCTATCAAAAGGTTCCAAAGGACAAAAAAAAAAATACTACAATAATTAATTCATGCAGAAAGGAACAATTTTAAATGCTTTGCCAGGAGACAAAGAGGAATTTATTTCTGTATAAACAGAACAACATATAAACAGAACAAAACTGACATTTTATATATTTGAGAAGGTAGTGAAAGCACACAAAATTTTAAAAAGTTCAATTAAAAGCCGTAATTTTCCATTCTTGGGGCTTTTATTGAGAGTCTCTTTATCCACCACAGTAATGTATATCATGCAACAAATACAATATGCCACACTTACCTCAGCATTGTAGAATTTAGTTTTCACATCTAGGGGCTTGAGAACCTGTTTGAAAAAAGAATAAATGCTCATGAGAAATTTATCAAACCTCTCCATCAACACTTAGATAAAGCAGGTGATACTTTGTTAGCTTTTAAGTGTACTCTAAACACAAAGCAATCAATTTGAAGTAACCATTGATAAGCTAGTTCAACTTGCACCCAGAAAGGCAAACTCCAAAGTTTTCAGCTGAAGTACAGTGCAACCTTGTAAGTCTACTTCTTAAAGCCAGAAAGATTTTACAGGAAGGCAGCAAATGCTTTTCCACAAAACTAGTGTTCTTACATTAGAGGGAGTGTCTCCTGCACACAGTTCATCATAAGCTGTAAAATACTGATACATTTCCAAGTTTGTATTTCTTGATGAAGCTATGAAAGTGAGAACTGCTTACACTTTCCTCCCAGAAAGCGAGGAAAAGCTGTTCTCTATTGGAAGAAGACAGTCAGGCAGCACCAACTCAGCTGTAATCAATTAATTGGTGGTCTAGCATTCTAATTAAAAGCATACAACTGCTAAATCTGCATGAAGTATCAGACAGTACTTGAAATGTAATTAATCAGTGTCTTGAAGATTGCCTTTCTGAACACTCACCCCAATCTAACTTCTGGATAATGCCCATTAGTGACATCTCACTTGTAAATAAGTAACATTGAGCCTCCTAGCATATTAGCTTTACATAAGAACATAAGAAGAGCCCTGCTGGATCAGGCCAAAGGCCCATCTAGTCCAGCTTCCTGTATCTCACAGCGGCCCACCAGGTGCCCCAGGAAGGCATGAGACTACAAGATGCTTGCATCCTGTTGCCACTCCCTTGCACCCGGTACCAGTAGCCCATCACCTTTGTAAGGAGGTTGCACAATCCATCATTGCCTATAGCCCACGATGGACCTTTCCTCCAGATATCTGTCCAATCCCCTCTTGAAGGCATCAAGACCAGATGCCATCACCACCTCCTGTGGCAAGGAGTTCCACAGATTAACTACCCGCTGGGTAAAAAAGTACTTCCTTTTATCTGTTTTAACTCTCCCAACCCTCAGTTTTAGCAGATGCCCCCTGGTTCTGGTGTTTTGAGAGAGGGAAAAGAACATCCCTCTATCGACTCTATCCCTTCCATGCATAATTTTGTATGTCTCAATCATGTCCCCCCTCAGGCGCCTTTTTTCTAGACTGAAGAGCCCCAAACGCTGCAGTCTTTCTTCATAAGGGAGGTGCCCCAGCCCCGTAATCATTTTTGTTGCTCTCTTCTGCACCTTTTCCAACTCCAGCTTTATTTAACTAAACACCCTTGCCACACCTATACGGGGATGCCTTTCTTCTGGATGGGCTCCTATAACTTTAACCGTTGCATTACAGGCACAAATGCTACAGATACACTTTCCCCTATCACAGCAAGTTCATGCCAGGAAATAGTCACCTGCTCATTATAAAGTTCTTGAAGACACAGGAACTCTACTAGAAAAGAAGATGGCATCTTACTAGCCCTGACCAGTCCAGTGACTTGGGTGTGTGACAGAACTGCCCCACTGGAGCTCTTTGGAAAGTGCAGCCACTGCTGTGATTATGCAAACACGTACAACCCACAGCTGGAGCAGCTGGAACCTGCAGTTTGTAAGTGTTTGCAGGATCACAGCCACCGCAGCAGCAGTGGAGGAACTTTTCAAAGGACTATGGTAGGGCAATTCCGCCTCCCCAGACACACCCGCACTACGCATCACTGCCCCTCACCCTTTTGACACCCATTCCTTTACACCAGGCCTCTCCAAACCTTTCAGTACAGAGGCCACATTGTATATTTTACACATTTTTGTGAGCCCAAAAAATAAAAAAAATATTTTATTAATGAATAGGTTTTACTTGGATCTTTTTTGTAGTCAGCATCATGTGGTTCAGAACAAAAGAGAAATGCAACACTTACAAGACACAATGCTGTGCTTAAATTGAGAAATTACGTACATGGGTGGGGACTTTTTATCCATGAGAGTTAAAAAAAATCTGCAGGTTATTAAACCTAATTTGCTCTAACAAATGGTAATTTGCTCTACAAACAAATTTGCTCTTCAGAGGGTAATTTGCTGTAACAAAAACACAAGTAGCTACCGGCCAGATAAAATCTTGTGGTGGGCCAGATGTGGCCCCTGGGCTGTTGTTTGGAAATTCCTGCTTTGCACAGAAACTCACTCCTCAGAGTTCTTAAGTTTTCCACCCCAAAAGTAGAATATCAAGATTTTATGTCATGTGGAGAAGCGTTAAACTTTTCATCTGCAATATCTATTGAGTTTCCAGAAGTGGCGTTTCTACAGGGAGGGCAAAGCTCTACGTTTTGCAAGAAGCCTTACCTTGCAGTGGACATCACTCCTCTCCTGCACCGTTTTAGCCAATCCTCACAGGGAACAGCAACATCTTGGTGTTGCTTACTGGCTGCAGCAGCAACGGAGAGGAGGGATTTACATGACAGGGTAAGGCTTATTGCAACACTTAGAGCTTTGCCCTCCCTGTAGAAATGCCTCTGGTTTTCAGATCTGGACCCAGGACACGGGGATGTGCATGTGTCCTTCTCTGACGCTATGTATGCTACCAAAAATCTTGGCCTGTGCAGTGTGCCATGAAATGAAAAAGGTTGAAAATCACTTTATAGGAAGGCTTGGGCAAATAAAATATTTTTACTGGATGCCTGACAGTTTAGCAATGACGGCACTAGCAGAGCTCTCTCAAAAGACTATTCTATATATGGGGTGCAAAAAGGCTTTCTCATCAGTCACTGTCTTATCTCTGAGTTCCTAGACGCTGCCTCAGAGATGAACGAGGCTCCAAGCGCACCCAGGGCAGGGCGACGTCACAGCGCCTACCCACGCCTCCCTGCGCCCGGAAGAGCTCCGTTTTGGAGCAAAACAAAAGCGAGGGAGGGTGAGCGGGCCAAAAAGTGCGCGGGTGTTTTCCGCCCTGTGGCGCCTCTCTGCTGCCGGCGCCAATTGCTCACGCCACGCCCCCGCTACACCCTAGAAACGCCTGTGTGCTGCCTTCTCTGGTTTATCTTGTCACATGTTCAGAAAAACCCCTCACTGGAGAAAAGGCTAAATGGAAGACTGTAAGTGCTTGCGAGGTAGGATCCCCAGGATTGCGTTGCGGCCGGGGGAGTGATGGGACCGTTTGAACTTGCTAGCCTCCAGTGCTGGGGTCCTGGAGTGCCCTGGGTGGTCGGGGAGCCCTCTGCAGGGCTCCCCATGCCTCCAAACATGTGAAGAAGGGAAAAAAGGGCACTTCCAGTTTCACAACAAAAACAGGAAGTGCCCTTCTTTTGCTTTTTTCCACACATTTCACACAGCCACCAACACACCCCAGCGCTGACAGCTGATAAGTGCAAACACATCCTCCCATCCCCAGAGTGATCATAGCTGCCTTCTACCCACCCCTTAAAAGGGCAGTGAGAAGTGCTACCCTGGCTGATGGGTTGCAACCCACCAGTTTGGAAACCACTGCCATAGATGATTTGTTAATCTCATTCTTGGGAAAAAAAATGCAAGCATCCAGGAGAGAGGAGGAAGTGAGACTGAGAGATGCAGAAAAAGCTTAGTCCGCGTCAGTTACTGTCAGCACTGTCAGGCTTGTTATTTCAATACCTGAAATTTGAAGAATTTTCTGAAGTACATCTTCTCACCTGTCTGTGTGGTATAGCTTACAGCACACACTAAGCTGAAAGAGACAAAACAATTCAATGGATTTTAAGTAGGAATGGACAAACTTCCCACAAATGAAATTTTATTAGGTAGAGTGGGAAATATGCAGAACTCTTTTTCAAAAAGGTTCAGAAACAAAGCTTGGCTTATTCCTGAGTTTTCTGAGGCCTGCAAAGGCTGCACGCAACCTCCCACAGCCTCTACGGGCCTCAGAATGCTGTTTAGGCCCCTAAACCACAACTTCTGGCTCCTGGGGGAAACTGTAAGTGGCGTTTTTAAGCCTTATAAGACGCTCTGAGGTACAGGAAAGCCCAAGCAGTATGCTTTATAAGGTGTCATGAATACTGCAATCCTCATGTACTGAAACCTGTGGTTTGGGGGCCATCCCCACCCTCCAAACCCAAACAGAGCTGAGCTCCAGCCGTGTCAGAGGGTTTTCTGAGGCCTGCAGAGGCTTCATGCAACCTCCCACAGCCTCTAAAAGGCCTCAGAATGGCTGTTTAGGCCCCCAAACCACAACTTCTGGCCCCTCCATGGGCCACGCCTTTGCTAATATGAGCAATGGAGTCATTTCTGGGTCATTAAAAAAATGACCCAAGGGGCTAAGTGCGGTAATTCAAACTGCCTCTGTCCCATGCCCCCGTTTTTCACTGTGTACCTAGTGCATCTCCATTGCTTTAGAAAAGGGATGAGGCAAGGAGGCCATCCTATGACCCCTCATTTATATGATAATTACAAATAAGCAGTGGCTCCTGATTCAGGGTTCCAATCATTTGCTCCTCCGGGATCTGCAAACAGGAAGTATGTGATTATGTCCTGCTAATTAGCTTCCAGCTGACGGAAAGAATGCAGTGCAGAAGGGACCCTGTTCAGTAATTGTAGACGGTATTGTCTCACTGTCTTTCTATTAGGCAGTTTATTTTTTAATTCAATTACTAGCCTTAATTAATGCATGCCCTGAATAGAGGGTTTTTGATATTGAGGGCCCGTGATATTGAGGGCCCACTGTATACCACTTTTCAACTAAAAAAGAAGTTCACAATGTTTTACATAGAAAAAATAATCTCCAGGCACTGGACGTGAGCAATGGAACTACAACTAGTGGGATCCTAGTACGTGATAGCAGTCAGGCAGCTTGCATTAGAATTTTATTTCAATCTGTGCCTAATTTCAGGAGCCTGCATTTAAACCTTGCCTATTTTTCCCTTTCTTAATATAATAAACAACGGTTCAGAGCAGAGAGCTAGTCTCTCCCTCTCCCTCTCCCCCTCCTCCTCCCCCCCCCACCACACACAACCTGTTTCTATGCTGGGGAAACCCTGATGATTGGGCTCACAGCAAACAGGAGGAAGGGGTAGCAGAGCCTCCCCCTTTTGGGGTTTCTGATGGTAGCAAACTGCCCCTTGCAGGACTATCTGGGACAGCATGCTGCATTTGTCACACTTAACCTATCAGGTACTCAAGGTGCACATGCTGTGTGCTTGGCTTCCCATACCAGATCATCCCAAGAGGAGACTACTTGAAGCTCCGAAAGATCGAAGGGGCCCAAGCCTGGCACCCTTCACCGGCATCTCTAGTTTTCACAACTTTCCAGTCTAGTAAAGTATGTGTTTTCAAATGTGTGTGGTAGGGATGGGGCAACCAATAAAAGAATGCGCAGGGCAAATTTGCAGGTTCCAAATGTAATCGGTGAAAATTCTACAACATGACAAAAATGATACATTTACAAGTTGGGGGAAAGTTTTCAAAACCTTACATGTGTGTCCCTATTTCCTTTACTTCATGATGAATAACATCATCGATGCAACAGTCTTGCTTGAGCTCTGCCACAACAGCACTGGAGGCCGAAAGGTTTAAACGCTGGGAACTGGTCTGTAGATCAGCCTTGGAATTAAGAACAGTACATTGTTTAAGGCACATTTCCTAAGATACCCACTGAAGGAATATGCATTATGCCAGTGTTATTCAAATTGTGGGTCAGACTCAGGACCCACTTAGGTCGCGACATTATGTCAGGTGGGTTGCGGAAAGCTGGAGCAGCCATCTTGGAAACTGAAGACCTGACTCTTGTTATATTCCTTTTGTGGGAGTTAACAGTTTGAATTTTCAAGTGAGGGTTTTTTTCATTCTGTTTTTAGTTCACCGCTTTTACACAGTGTTTTGTCCTAATCTTGCTTTCTGTCAAGATGTTTCATGGTTGTACAACTGCAGTCCAAGAAAGCCAATTTGCATTTCAGGAGTGTCATTTTATTATGTTACAATGAAAACACTTCCTGCTTGATGATGTTATTTTCTACCACTTCCAGGTTAGTGACATCACTTCCGGTGGCTCCCAACACGAGTGCCATTCTAAAAAGTGGGTCCCGGTCTAAAAAGTTTGAATACCATTGCATTATGCTATCTATGCCTTTGGTAGATTGTATCCAACGAGCTGAATGAAAAGAACCATCAGCAGAAGGAAAATATTTTCAATTTGTATTTTTATTTTTCATACACAGTATTTCATATTTTGCTTCTATTTACATGATATTTTAAATATTTAATCTACTTAAAACCTTTCAATGAGATTAAATAATTTTTTTTAAAGAGGCAACTATTTGTTATGTTTGACAGAAGAAATAAACTCTGCTACACAGGTAATCTATGACACAAAACTTGAGTTTGCTGGTTCAAGTTCAAAACTGAAGTTGTGGCTGGGACACAACAGTTCCCGTACTTTAGTTCTTATAAAATCAGGCAACATACAGTCACCTCCATAAGTTAAATAATCAGAATTAAACATATCAGTAGATGTTAATCTTGATATTGGGTACCCTGGTATACAACACACATCCTTATAAGTCCTGGAGCACCTACAGGTAGGGTTACCAGATCCAAACAGGGACAGAGTGCCTATACCTTTAACCACTGTATAGAAGAGGGAATTTTGGGCAGGTGCAGTTTTTGAAGCCCTTCCATGATGAGCTGCGTCTGCCCAAATTCCCTCTTCTATACAATGGTTAAAGGTATAGGCACTCTGTCCCAGTTTAGATCTGGTAACCCTATCTATAGGTATATTTGGACATATGCTACCACTTTTGGTGATGTATGTCTGAAGTGAGCAAAGGGACAGCAAGCTTCTAAGAGGGGATAGGATCCAGCAGGAATAGGATATGGCATGCGCCACTGCTGCTAGACCCACCCTGTCCCACCTCCTCCTTGCCCCTGTCGCTTCCAACCCCCAGTCCTCCCCATCCATTCGCATCTCCTTTCCCCACTGCTAATTCCCCACCGGGTCCAGTGGCAGACCTGTGGTGCTGCCGCCTCTTGCAGCAGAGCTCACACTGAGGCTGCCAATTGACTGCCGCGCATGCCATCGGCACCTATTTTACAGCAGCAGAAGTCATAATGCACTAAGCCTAGCAGCCAAATCCTCCACAGGACTAGTCTGTTAAACACACTTAAAACTAGTAGATAACCAATAGAAAACCTACCTTTACCAAAATATCTTTTACGACTTGGTGACTGTCATTATGTACACTAATGTAGCTGGAAAATGTCTCTCCTAAGAATATATTTCTGTTCAAAAAGGAGGGAGGGGGAAAGCATTAGAAAACAAAGTTCTAAATACTACATATCTTAAGTCTGCATGTACATTATTACAGGACCATGAAACATCAAATTAGCTGAGACAATGCGCTCAGGATAGTGTGTAAGTTGTATAGCAACCATTCAAATGCACAATGCTGGAGTATCCAAAGACTCAGTGTGGGGCATGAATGTGATGTTCATGGTCTGGTAGCTGTTAGATGTCTTTTATCCCCTCATCAATTCATCTAAAAGACTAAGGGCCCAATCCTGAGGCCCTCATCACTGGCAGTATGTGTGTACTGCCAGCTAAAAGTGTCGCGCACATGCCATAAATCATGTCTGTGACACCACACCGCTGACGCTGGGGCAGCACTAAGTTAGTGACTGGCTGCAATGCAGGCAGACAGAATGGCTGGCGATTCAGCAGCACCAGCAGCTGGTAAGTCCATTGGGGGGGGGAGGTGGGGGGGACAGGGAGGAGTGCAACTGAGAGGGGGTGGGAGCTGGTAGTGGAATCCAATGCTAGACCCAATGCCCTGCTTCGAACTGGGCAGCCTGACCGAGGGCTGCCAAATTCACCATCGGCAAAATAGCTGGCCGTGAGTCAAGTAGCCCCTTTGTGGGTGGCAGGCCTTTCCCCAGGCCCATTCACCTGAGGAGCCTCCGGTGGCTACCTGGCTGCCACTGGATGCAGTGGTAGCCCTTTTTTCTACCACTGTGCCTGCGGGGGGCCGGCAGCTCAGGACTGGGCTTTAAGGGCCCAATCCTAATCAACTTTCCAGTGCTGATACAGTTGCAATGCAGCCCCAAGGTAAGGAAACAAACGTTCCCTTAATTTGAGGGGCCCCTATGATTGCCCCCCCCACTGCAGGATGCAGCACACACACTACTCGCATGGCTGGAAAGTTGAATAGGATTGGGTCCTATATAAGGATGATCCTGTGACTATTTACTCAGAAGTATCACTCATTCAAACTGAATAGAAACGATGATGCATGGCTTCTAAACCCAGGCTTCCTTACTGCAGTATAATATGCAAAGGGTGTGATCCTTATGCAATTTGTGGTTAGAAAAAGCCAAAGACAAAATATGCTTTAGCCATAAAACAGGGACAAGAAAGACAGATAAAAGGGGCAAACCCTAATCTCATGTAATAGGAAGTAAATCCTATGTAAATCAGGGGTCTATATGAGATTATGTATATACAAAACAAGTATACAGAGTTATAGGCAATTCTTACCCAAAGTTCTGGGGCAAAGTCAACATTTCTCCAAGCATTAATGTTTCTGCTCCTTTCACAGTAGAAGGATCATCTTTCATTAACTGGTTAAATAGATCGCCTAGAGTAATATAAAATGATATATTAGACAATATTCAGAGCTATCAATTTAAAGATTGTTCTGGATTAGCTGCTTTTTTATTCAGTAGTGATCCAATACATTTTGAAGGTGTTCTTTTGAAGAACTAAAGAAAGGGTTGCTCTTAAGTGGATAATTATAAACAGAATGCCATTCCATAACATATGTATAACTAGGGTGCATTTTCCCCAATAGTTAGGGTTACCAGGATGAAGTCCATCTTGCATTTTCTTTTTCCACTGAAAATGGCACAGCCAAAAATAATTCAAAAGTAAAACATTAAGGCCCATTTTAGAGCTGCCAGATTCAGATGTACTAACATGAATCTCAAGAAATTACCACTACCTGCAACTGACCACAGATATTATCAAAACACAAGCCATAGTAATTTAACCTTGAAAGGTACTACCTGCTATCTTTGGAAGAAAAACTGTGCTAAAGTTTCATTTCCTTCCATTTGAAAGTGGAGAGAGTTTGAATGTCAATATGCTCCCTGTACAGTGATAAATCCCTTGAAGGGTCTTGTATCCTTGAGTTTGTTTTTCTAATTTTCTGCAGGCCTTTAAGTGCCCACTCCTACAAGCCTCAGCACCACTCATACCGTAAAAATGCTCATACCGTAAAAATGCCTTAAGGCACTTTGAGCTGGTGGTACAAGCATACCGCTGGTGCTGAGACTGGCCCCAGTGCCAGGAAGACTCGTTGCTGGACCAGCCCTGGTTTGAGGGAAGGCGGGGAGGGGGCAGAACGAGATGGAGGAAGGCGAGCCTAAGCAAAGGATCAGGCTGGTGAGGGGTGTGGGGATATTGGCAGAGTTTGCTGCCGAATCCTGAACCCCCTCCTGGGCCACAGAGGCTGCCATGGGCCTCCTTGGTTCTGCGCCTGCTCAACAGCGGATCCAGATTCATGTATACCTATCGGGACTGCCAGGGCTCTACACAGGGTAAGGGAACCAACATTCCCATACCCCGAGGAGACCTCCGGCTGTTTCCCTGGACTCACAGGATATAATACAGCAGTGGCCATTTCAGCACCATTGTCATCCTGGGCTCTGGGGAAACATAAGATTGGGCTGCCTGAGGGCCAAATCCTATCCAACGTTCCAACATTGATGCAGCCTTGCCAATAGGGCATCTTGTAGTGGAGGTGCGGTCACAGAGGCATCCTCAGGGCTGCATTACAGCTGCATCAATGCTGGAAAGTTGGATAGGATTGGGCCATGAATCAGTATCAATTTTCAGTGACTATGAAAGCAATTCTGGAGATTCTAATAAGGCCTCCAAGAATTTCCAATATCACATCACACTGGGGTAAAAAAAAAATCTCCAGGAATAGCTTCAAGTCAAATTTGACAACCCTCTCCATAAACTACTACAGTCAGAATATTTAGATTTGAACCAATTTGGTTCCATCTAAATCTTTGTAGGAAGTAAGGTTCTGCACTGTGACTGTAGTCCTGCAGGTTTCTAGGTTCCAGATGTTAACCATTCTGTAACTGGTTATTGGACATCAGACTATTCTCCACAACAGCAACACCCCTGTTCAGAGAGTTCAAATTCAAGCAACTTCAGGTATGCACCAGCTTTTTAAAGACTCTAGAATGCAATTATGCAGGTGCAATACCTTCTATCACCCTTTTTTGTTATTGCACACTTTGTCCTGAATGTAATTTTTGCATTATTATTATAAAATTAAAGAGGCTAAAGTTCATAAAACCGTTCACAGCCCAATCCTAACCTGTGTTGGAGCAAGCAGGCCAGTAGGCCTGCACTGTATCCTACACAGGTTTGGCTGCCTCTGGAGCTCACCACGGGCCAAGGGGATATTTGTCTCTTTAACCCAAGGTAAGCTCCAGCCACCCCTATGGGGCTGCTTGGATCTGCACCTGCTATTTAGCAGGTGCAAGTCCGAACAGCTGCCGGTGACCCAGATCAGGGCTGTGTGGCCCGGAGACGAGGGGTTAAGATCAGGCTGAATGGCCAAATCCTGGCTCCTCCACCCTCCCTGGGCCATCCTGCCCATGCCCTCTCTTGCCTCCCTCCTGCCTTCCACTCGTCCTGAAAAGTCCCTGCACTGGCCAGACTTGGCAGCGGCTTAGCTCCAATGCTGGGTCAATGTTGCTGCCTATGTCAGCCCAGCGCCCATCCCGCCAACTCAGACATGCCTTATCGTACGTTTGCATCAGTGCTGGGCTGACGCAAGCAGCTTGGATCGGCCAAGTGCCACTTTAGGATGCCATCCTCAAAATCAGTCTGCGCTGTGCTTTTGGCCAATGGAAGCTGTGTACTCTGGCTAGAATACTCTGTGTCAATTAGTGTGGTCAATTAGTGTGGTGTATCTGACCAATCACGTGCTACCATGAAATATTTCAGAAGGAACAGAAGACAAGGCAATCTATCCTAGATACCTTCTTCAAGGAGAAGCCTGTAGCTCCCAAGGATGAGTAATAACCTGATGGTAGTGATGATCAATTATAAGCAAGCTCTGACACTCATGAGTACAGTACAGTGAATGCATCTACATTAGAACAGTATTATAATTATTTTCTAAAGGCTGTTTCACTCCTTTTTTTCCAGAAACACAGCCACATATCCACAGCATTATGAGAAAAATTACTATGAACCCAATTCTATCTAACTTTCCAGTGCAGATGCAATCATGTCAATGGGACATGTGCTGCATCCTGTGGTGGTGGGGGACAGTGGCGTCATGAGGGGAGGGCAGGGGGCGGGCCGCACCAGATGACATGAACGGGGGTGTGTGACACCACTAGGGACCAAAATTGCTAAAATCACGGTTTTAAAAGATAATACCATCATGCTATATATTGTTTGGTGTGGAATTTCACCCTGAATTTAATGGAAAAAACCAGAATGTAATATCTTCATTCTATCAAAAGTTATGGCCAAAAAACTAAAAATACAACTTTTAATGTAAGAATTGTGATTTTTTTTTCAAAAAATCATTATTATGAGTCAGTTCTCATTTCCATGTATCAGAGCTAATACTGGAACTTTTATTTAATTGTATGAGTGTCATCAAATTGGCCACAGGTTTTTTGTTGGTTACTAATTTGACCTGTAATATAGTTTAAATAAATAAATAAATAGAAGTTGATGGGGGGTAACACCAACTCTAGCAATAACACTGCATTTAGGTTGTGCATATAGTATTGTAATTTATTCTGTATGGTTTGGGAGAAGGGGTGACGTGCATCAAGGGGGGTGATGCGCTGACCTCCCGCCCCGGGTGACGCAAACTCTAGGGACGCCACTGGGTGGGGCCAGCCACAGAGGCCTCAACTGCATTGCAAAGTTGGACAGGACTGAGCCCTATATTACTCGATACCAGATAACCATTTACCTGGCAAGTCTCTCTCTTCACAGGTCACAGGGATATTGGTGAACAAAGTAGGTTTGGTTAACCTCATCACTGTGAATTAAGAAAGCAAAATTCAAGATTAAACAGAACGGTGTCTCACAAGGAGCTTAACATTTTTAACTTTTAAAAAATCCCAAGGCTTGTTCAGACATTACTTGGCCCCAGACATTGTATTTAGGGTTTGAGCAGGATTGTGTCTCTTGCTCTAAGGGCAATTTCTTTTGCCCAGCACAATGTGTAGAAAAACTAAGATGTAAAATAGCTCTTATTTATTTGATCACAGATCCGTGGCATATATAAAACCATCCAAAATAGTTCTCACTCAGGTACACCAATTGACAACGACAGAATGCACAGAGCAAGGCAAAGCCAAGAAATTCTACAATGATGTCTCTTGCATCACACAGACTATTTCTTTAAGACATTTTATCCTCACATTTCAGCATTAAACTTCCATAGCAACAAAGAGCATCAGTTTAAAATGTCAATTTGATATACTGAACAGAAAAGCAGTAAGACAGCAGTAAGCAGAAAAGGCAGTATTAAAACTATTACTTGCATCAGATGACAAAAATTTTATTCTCTGGAGTTTTCACCAGTCATGGCCAACACCCGAAGTCAGATGTCAAAAATATTAACATGTACTCAAGATGTCATATAATTAAAGATGGGAAAGCATTACTACAGCACATACAATGGTCTTTGTCTTCATTTTTTTTCAGTAGTTTTAGACAAAGGAGATAACAAGAGATGCAGAATGACAATTCACATCTAGAACAAGGGTAGGGGCATTATTCTTACAAGTGACATCTCCTAAACAAATCACAGCCTGTTGAGGAACTTAACAAAAAGCATAATCCAGTCTTGTTTAGATCAGTTCACTAGACAGGGTGTTCTTGTTTGTCTTCCAATTTTTGCTGAATTCATATCACACTCTCTCTCTCCCTCCGCCACACACAGAGTACACAGGTGCCATGACTTACTATACATCAAGAGAGTTGCTCACATGAAGAGAGTTGCTCTTCATGTGAGCACACAGTGCAGTTAGTAGTAGTCCTAACACCCATTGAAACAAAATATGTTTGTTATTCTTAGAACACAATCCTAACCTGGAGTTAGGACGGCATGAGTTAGGCCAGCAAAGTTCAGCCACCACAAGGGCCACCATAAAGCACGTTTGGACCACTCTTGGATTCAGAGAGGCCAGCACACAGACGTGTGCCAACCTCCCTCCCTCCAAGAGTGGTCCAAACACGCTTTACGGTGTCCCTTGTGCTGGCCAAACTTTGCTGGCCTAACTGTGCCCACCTAACTCCAGGTTAGGATTGCACCCTCAATCACATACAATGAGAAATGCCCAGGCTAAGCTGGTTAGGGGTGTTTTTCTTCTTCTTCAATTCATAAAAAAAATGTGTTTGTTTCTGAACATTTATTCAAAATAAAATATTTCACAGAGAAACGCAAAACCTTGTTTGGCGCCTAAAGTTATAAACTATGTATGATTCCATATTTGTGAACAGACAAGTTCATTTTCCCTCTGAGGTTCAATTTTTCTCGAAGTTTACTGCCAACATATTCACAGTATAGAATATCACAGAAAACTAAAATCTGGCCCTCACATCTCTGGATTGTAGCATTACATGATGGCAGTTCATTGTGTTTTATCATCCTGCTAAGCTTTGTCCAAATGTCCTCCAGTGTTTGATTATTAAAAATGGATGGTTCAATTATCCACTGTGCTCTGTAGAATGAATGGAGCTTTAATTTTTCCAAAGTGCTGTGGAGTTCTTTAGATAAGGGAAGAATCTTGTCTTTAAGCTTAGAGTTGGGGATAGACGCACTCCAAGTTCTCCTCAGTTTTTGTGGGTCACGGGTTGATTCCTTTCCTAAGCTGCCCAAATGAACTTTGCCATTTTCCGCTTGGAAACACTGCCAAGATGTTACATTAGGATGAAATTCCTGAAGTCCTTCTGTACAGTCATAATATGGAGAGCCACAACGAACTTCTGGAGTTGCAAGATGTTGTTTCACTTGTTCTGCTTCTTCAGTAGAAATGATTGGAGGTTTTCTTTTAGGCCTGATAGGAAGTTTGCAAGTGTCATTTGGAAACCAGGGTGTGAATTTTGGTAGCTGCCGAATAGGAAATTCCTTCAGTGCTTCCTCTGTGATTTTTTGCAAGACTATGGGGTCCTTTTGCCATGCTCGATAGTGCAGAATCACCTCCATGCTTGTACAACAGGAATCCACATCGTTCTATTTGAAAAGTTTTTCAGGCAGGCAACTCAAAAATAATGTTATCACTTTAAAGTAATATTTTCATGCTGTGTAGATCAGAAGAAAACAGGACCTAGAGCAAAAGCATTGCAAGTAATAAGATAAACTAGTGGTTTTACCACCCAATTTGCCACCATATCAACACAGTTTTGTGCTAAAATTGTCGCAAGCATAGCATGCTGCAAAAGTATGCCATTGGAAATAATACCCCCAAACAGTACCCCATCACCATAATCAACAGTCGCGGATCCAGGGGGCTGCAGGGATGGCAATCCGCATGGGCGCCAGGGGGGGCACCATTGCACGGAGTCCACGCGCCATTGCGTAGCGTCTGGGCGCTTTTTGGCCCTCCCGTGCGCCTGGAACACTCCAAAATGGAGCTCTTCCAGGCGCAGGGAGGCGTAGCAGGGAGACGCATGGGGGCGGGGCGACGTGCCGGGGGCGCGGTTTCGTCGCTTTGCCATGGGGTGCGCTCCTGGCCTGGACCGCCTCTGATAATCAATTCCTTCTCGACAACCATCTGGTTCTGCTACCACTTCTAATTCAAGCTAGAGTATCAGAGGAGTACAGACACAAAAAACAAGCTCCTACTCTAGGAGCTGAACTGCAAGTTGAACTTTCAGTTTTTCCATTCAGGCACTGCTGAGAGACAATAGCTTTTACTTGGGTCTCTTGAGAAAGTCGATATGGAAGGTAAAACAAGAGGAGAAGCTGCAGGAAAGGGATTAGCTCCTGATATACACACAAAAAGCTATGCTGTCAATAACAAAGGGAGATTTAGCATACCCGATCTAAAATATCATCAGAGTTGTTTCTCATGAGCAGATGGCAGGTTAAAGGAAAAACCGTAGACAATGACTTGCCATTCTGGCCACAATTAGAGGGGCAGTTGATTCATCCCTTGTATAGACATGCAGGCTCCAAATATCTCAAAACTCACACCGAGTGCTCACCAACAATTATAGTCACCACACTGGCATGAACCTAGGCAGCTGATCACTTGGAATTGGATTCTTAGTGCCATGGAGAGCTGACATTTTGGGGTAACAAGGATTTAGATAGGGGGCAGGCCAATATGTTGGGCTAGTCAGACTGAAAGAGAGATACAGACTCAGAACTCTTTCATTAACTCTGCATCTTGTTCCAGACCACTGCAGCAGCTCTTCAACTTCCTCAGCGATTCAAGGTGGCTTACAACAAAGATTGAGATAACAAAAATACAATAAAACAGTAAACTGTGGATAGGGAACCATTTGGTGGGTCGTGACCTGATGTCAGGTGGGTTGCAGAAAGCTGGGAGCCACCATCTCGGCAGCTGCAGACCTTACTCTTGTCATATTCCTTTTGTAAATATTAACATTTTGAATTTTAAAGTAAGGATTTTTTTAAATTTTGCTTTTAGTTCAGTGCTTTTATATATTTTGTTCTAATCTTGCTTTCTATCCGGAATGATTTGTGGTTGTGCAATTGCTGCAGTTTAAGAATGTCAGTTTACATTCTAGGAGTGTCATTTTATTAGGTCACAATGACGGTACTTCCTGCTTGTTGATGTCACTTCTGTCTATGACATCACTTCCAGGTTAATGACATCACTTCCAGTGGGTCCCAACATGAGTGCCATTCTAAAAAGTTTGAGAACCACTGACATAAGAGTCACACACACACACACACACACTAAAGCCAGTGGCGCACACTATCCTTGTTCCACTCACGCCATTCATATTGAACTGGTGTATGAGCTTTGATACAGGGATATAAGGATTATTATTATTTTAGATAGATAAAAATCAACTAAGTAGCTTGAAACAATTTACAAACATTAATTTGTTTACTTTTGTTGTGTTTATTGATGCTAAAAGAGTAGACAAGGAAGTGGTTTCAAGTTTGTCTGTAAACTTTACAAAACCACAATCAATATATGCAAAAAATTAATAAAGGGTGTATGTTGCACTACAATAATTAAGAGGTCCCCTTCTTTAGGAGCTGCTTGGATTCAAGCAGGGATCCACAATTTTGGTTTGGCCTTAGACACCAAGTGAAACTCACAGCTGTTTACCAAACAACTGATAGTTGAGAATATGGCGGCGGTGGGGGGGGACTTAATTAAGTGCTGCTCAGTTGTGGTGATCCAGAGAGCTGTGGCCAGATAGCAGGCAAACCAGTTATGCCACTGGCATGTAACCTTCTTCTGTTCTTGAGTAGGTGTGTGTACAGGAGATGTGCACATATTGGGGGGATATTGTCAGCTTGAACCTTGCCTGGTCGTAGCAATCGAAAGATATGGAGGAGGGTTGCTTAGCTGCCAGTGCACCATCACTGCATTCCAGAGCACTACAACCGAGTAGCCTTCATGTCTCCTTTTCTGATTCAAGGGAAAAAGGGAGCTTGCTTGTTTGGGCTTGCACAGCTAAAGTATAGTGGATATCTTAGTACCGAACCATCCCAGCTTTCTTCACTGCTTTGGAGCTAGGATAGCTTGCAACCATAGGACAAACTCGGTTCACTTCTGTACTTCCAAGGGAGGAAAGCTGGGGTTCATGCATCCTCCTTACCAAGGGAATGCATCCTGCTTGCAGGGGGTGGTGGTGACTGAAAATGTGGGATCTTGGATCCAAGCTTCACCATTGCTGGTTTATATGGTGCCATCAACTGCCTGGCGCTTTACAATAAAAGACAGGTTCCTGCCCTGGGAGGCTCACAATCTAAGGCTACAATCCTAGCCACACTTTCCTGGGAGTAAGCCCCATTGACCATAATGGGATTTATGTCAGAGTAGACATGCATAGGATTGGGCTCCAAGTCATTTATACCCCAACTCATATGCTCAACATTACCTCTGGACTAAACCGTCATTTTAATGCAACAAGCTTTAATGAGCAATATCCTTAAAAGGTAAAGGTTTCCCCACAACCAAATGGTCTAATCGTGACCGACTGTAGGGGGCGGTGCTCATCTCCGTTTCTAAGCCAAAGAGCCGGCGTTTTGCCCAAGGACAAGCTTCCGTGGTCATGTGGCCAGCATGACCATACGCTGTAGTGCATGGAACGCCGTTACCTTCCCACCAAAGTAATACCTATTTATCTACTCAAATTTTTTATGTGCTTTCGAACTGCTAGGTTGGCAGGAGATGGGACAAGCGATGGGAGCTCACTCTGTCGCGTGGTCTCAAACTACCAACCTTCCAATCAACAAGCTCAGCAGCTTAACCCGCAGTGACACCACGTCCCTCTCTAAATATAAAGCAGGTGCTTTTTTGGCTGAGCTACACCCCCCCCCCCAATAATTATACAAAAATACTTTGTAAATATTGTAAACAAAATATGCATTTTAACAAATTTTTTTGTTGTTACACATCTAAGGTATTCTTGGCAGGATAACAAAACCAGCACAAGGTTATCTAAAGCGTGTTGCTTGATGCCTTGGAGTCCTTGGTCCTGGTAGCAAGCAAATGTATATTATTTGGGGTGGCCCAAAACTTGATCACCCAGAAAAGGGAAAGTGAGCTGTGATGGAACAGTTATATTTCATGTTCCTATTTCTGTTTTATACTTTCTGTTTACTTTTTAAGACTCTGGTCTGTTGCTGTCAGAGGTGTCCTGGCTTGCGGGGGGGGGGGGAGTGGCTGCCGGCCAATCGGGTGAGTCTCCAGTACAGGGGGAGATCCATAGAGTTATTGGGGAGATCAGGAGATGGGCAGAGTCTCTCTCTCTCTCTCTCTCTCTCTCCCCTGCTGGCTTCGCTACAAGGTGGCTTGCAGGGAGAGCCACTCTGTGAAGAGACAGAGTGGTTGCTGCTGGGAGAGGCCTAGCTGTGAAGAGATTGAGACAGGATCTGATTGGGAGCAAGACCCTGTCAGGCTTACGGTTATTTTTGTTCTGTATGTTCCTAGGCTGTGTGTTACAACCCCTTTTATCATTACAAACTGTTAATAAAATCAGTCTGCCTTGTTCTGGATTCCAGTGGAGAGGAGTTTAGCTAGGAAGCTCCTCTGGTAACCTGATACCTGGGCTGGTGGCAGCGGATTTAACCTACCAAGGTATTACCCACGAGGCTGCGCGTCCTAACTGAGTGGGCGAGTAGGGGGATCATAGGTTACAACCCCCCTTTCGTTCATGACATGGGCAAACTCCGGTTTCTTATACAGGCTGCACTTCTGGGTGGAATCAGGAACTGGGATCCAGGTACCAGCCGCAAGCCTCGCCTCACCTACGCCCTGCAGGCAGGCAGCAGAGCAGATCCCTCCCCCCGCGGTCTTCTTCCCCTCGCCCGTTTAGGATCAGACTTTAGCCCCTCGAAGGGGGTCTCGGAGCCACATCCACACCAGTGAAAGAGAAGCAGTATCGGGAAGTACCTTTCAAGGCCAGGAGATGCTCCTGCTTGGGCTGTGTCACATCCATCGCCTCAGCCTCCCCGCGCCGGGTCTACGGAATCAAGAGAGGGAAAACTTCCTCCAGTCTTGGAACAGAAATAAAGCCAAAAACAAATAAATCAGGTTTTTTTAAAGGAAAACGAATCCGCTGTGACTCTGGCCTTCTGCCTTCTGCCAGCCGCGTTTCCCATAATGCAACTCGCTGAAGTTCAGGAACTACAAGCCCCAGCGTGCCTTCCTGGAACGCCTTCTGCTCTTCTTCGTCGGTTTCCGTATCGCGATCTCGGCTCCGGTCAAACCTCCTTGGCTCCGGTGCGCGAGGAGGCCTTTTTTTTTCGTTTTTTGAAATTGTTACGGTTAGTTTTCTGGAACGCCGAGAGCTGTTAACGCGGTGCATGGTGGGACTTGTAGTCTTTATGAGGCTTAGGGCAGGTCGTAACTCCATGGGTGGGAACAGGTCCCGGCCATCCCTTTAGAATGAATGGGAACGAATTGACTCCAGTGGGCGGCCTTAGCGACCATGTTGTTAAGTGCAAAACATTGCTCATTCCAAATGGGTTTTCGCATGATGTTTAGGGCTGAATCGTTGACTCCTGAAGTAAAAACTTACCAAAATAACAACGTGTGATCGTGGAGAAACATCAGTGGTAACCATATTATGAGTTAATATGCAATTACAAGGTTTAATTCCGCGTAATTATATTACTGAACACACCGGACGAAATGCCGCTTGCAGTCTATTCAAACTCGGATTGCACTTCTACACTAACCCCCATAAAACGAATTCTGTTAATGTTCAGAATTTCGAAAATATTATCGTAGAAAATGGAAGGTGGGAAAAAAGTGTAAACGGGAAGGGGGGAAAATATTTTACTTTATGAAGTAATAATATTTTATTTTTATTTTTTTTCTTCATATCTACTTCAGTTTGTGAAGTAATATTTTTCTGTAGCAATGAATCACAATGATTTTAAGTACCTGTGGAAAGTAATCCCATTTTTCGTCCAGCGATTTGTGCACCCGTATGCAGAACACGAAGGCATGATTAAAGAGGCTGAGATTAACTTTCACACGCGCGCCGTGCGAGCGAGAGAGCCCCTTGTCGTTCGCGGACGGACAAGGTCAGCCATATTGTTCGGTCAGGTCCAGGGCTTCAAGAATGTGACGTCATGGCTTTCCAGTGTTCTCCATGGGTGGGAAGGACCCAAGAAGGTTACCTCCTTGGAAGGACCGGGACGCGCAAACAGACATGCGCAGTTGCTTAGAGCCCGGGAAAAAAAAGGCGTATGATGGTTCTGTGGTGACGTCGTTGCGCAGCCCCGCCCTTCCCCGCCTCCAGGAGGACGCTCCCTGGCTCCCTGCTCCTTCTCCCTCTTTATGCTAGCCTTTCCAAGATGGCCGCTCAAAGTGTAAACAAGGTCGCGGCCAACGCGGGGCTGGATGCCGGCACCAGACACAGCCGAGGTCCGGCAGGGCCTGTGGTGAAGGTGAGGCTGGGCGAGTCCTCAAGCCTTGGTGGAACCCCCCCCCCCAACCGGTGTTCCCTGTCTTTGAAGGCGGGAGGGATTCAGCTTCTGGAGGGGCCGTTCAGTAGCCGGCTGAGACCCCCGCCCTCGAAGCAGCCCGCTTTTCGCACCCTGCCTGTAGCATCTCCCACTGTGGCTTTTCCCTTTGAAGGATGGACTCTAAGGCAAGCCTCGTGTGGTGACGCTGTCGTCGTCGTCCCCCATCTGTCACTGTTATGTTTAGATCTCGCCGCCCGTGTGAGATGTTTGCACAGAGCCAGAGAAGGATATGGTTGCTGTCCAGAGGATTTTCTCTCCCCAGTCTATTTTTAGATTGATAAAGTGAATAGACGGGGTAGGATTGTGTGGAATTCTGCATTACATAGGGTTTTCTTTTTTCTATGCTAGGGCCCCTGGACTTTTCAAGCTGTGGAGTAGGCAGAAAGTGTAACTTTCTTGGGTATGAAGATGCTATGATTAAAAAGCAACACCACCTTCTGACTTCAGAACAGAAGTATTTCCAGAGTATTTCTAGTATTTCCCAAAAAATACTAGCAATGCAACCATAGGATGGTAGTATTGCTGCAGATATAGGAAGGGAGTTTAACACTTAGATTTGTTCTGAGTGGAACACCTTAATCTTGTGGAATAGGCATCGTGAGCCGCCCGACATGTTTCAGTTATAACTTTTCCATGGGGCAATAGCCTAATAGTCTTTTGTTTCAAAAATACCTCTCTTGCGACTGTTCGTCTGGAAGGCTCTTTAATCTTTATTGCTCAGTTGGGCTCTTCTTATGTTTTAATGCAAATGTGAATGACCTACACCAGAATACTTATTAGTATTAAGAATACTTGTATGCTGTATGGTCTTTTCAACAATTTACATAGTAAAATAAATGAAAATAAAATTATCTGCTGTTCAGATCCAGTGATTATGAGTTAGTCATAATTGTGCCCCTTCTTCAGTGCTGCCTTTGTTGACCATATACTTTATAGGCATTCTTACTCATTTAAAATGGAATATGTTGCCATGTAAATTATAGGTTCTGGAATGTGGAGTCTGTGAAGATGTGTTTTCATTGCAAGGGGACAAAGTTCCTAGACTACTTTTGTGTGGCCATACGGTCTGTCATGACTGTCTCACTCGACTTCCTCTTCACGGCAGAGCGGTCCGCTGCCCTTTTGATCGGCAGGTTACTGAGTTAGGTAAGACAATTTTTAATTAAAATTTGGATGCTCATTAAAGATACTGAAATAACAGTAAAATTATATCTTATAGATACCCAGCTACTTGTTCTGTTTTTTGTTCAGAAGCTTTATTAATTCTGGACCTGTTGGCTTGATAGGTATGGAAGTAGATGGAATATACTGAAGCAAGCCTGCATTTCAGGAAAACACTGAAAACGTTTGGAAAGATTCCATTTGAGCAATGGTATTTTCAAAGCTGAGAATGTTAGATTCAGACTAAAGGATTATCTGTTTCAGCATTCTGTCTCAAACAGTTACCAGACTATAACTGGTAAACTTATATGATGGTGATATCCAGTGCTGGGGATGACTTAGAGAAGAATATTTCTATTTATTGGTATAGAATGGAAACTAGTGCTGTTTGTGACATATGAAAATGAATCACCTGCTTGGTGATATGTGTGCTTACTGCAAGATTACTGTGAACACCTTTTAGTGCAGTGACGGAACAAGAAGTCCTTGCAGCTTAGATAACTATGCCATAAATTTAGTGTGTGTGTTGTTTCTAGTGCAAAATTTGTGATTGAATAAGTAATGGTTCCCCAACTGTGAATCGGGACCCACCACTGGGTCATGAGCCAATTTCAGGAGGGTTGTGAAGCACCTAGAGCAGCCATATTGAGAAGATAGGATGCTGGAAAGGGGGAGGGGTGTGTGGTTGTTTTGCTTGTGTCAAGGTTGTAAATAGGCTTTTTTTCTTTCTGATTCACTTTGCTATTGGAAAATACCTGAGAAATGACCCAACTTATTGCTGCATTCTCAGGAAAGCAGCAGGTTCTGGCATCACAATAATAACACTTCTGGCCATGACATCAGTTCTGGTGGGTCCCGGACAGATTGCCATTCTAAAAAGTGGGTCCTAGCGCTAAAAAGTTTGAGAACCACTGGTGTTTTAACAGTGAGAATCTTAAAATATCCTAATTGATAAACAGAGATCTTTACTTAAAAGTAAGCACAATTGATTACAGTGAGACTCACTTTTTCTTAATGTTTTTTAGTAAACATTCCTAAGATTGCTTTCAAAAATTACTATCACTCCTGACCTTACAATTTTATATAAACATTATATATGTATCAACTTTTGCATTTGAAGCAAACTGGTCCATTGTTTAGTTTACTCTCTGCCTTGTAATTTGATTCTCTCTCAGAGAGATCCTCATTTCTATAGGGAGAGCATTCTGATCTCAGCTCTTTTAGAATGTCTTTATACACCTTTTTCTCGCTTCCACCTATTGCCATTTTAAAACTCCCAAAAATTGTTTCAGAAAAACAACCAACAAGATAGGACAGTTGTTGGTGCTCTGTGAAAACCAGACCTGTGAGCACAAGGTTATTAAAAATCTGGGTTAATTTGCTACAGTACTTATCACAGTCCTCTTTTCTTTCTAGCTTGAGTACACACAAATCATTAATTAGACTGAATTGGTCTTTCATTCCTATTCTCGCATAAGTCTCTGTAAGAATCGTCCTCATCTCTTTGGCAGTCTTGGCCTCTTGCACGGTAGGGCAGTTGAAGCTCTGTTAACAACCTGGGAATGAGGCACTTCGCCTTTATATCTGCCTGATCCCATTTCTCAATTGCAGCCGCTCCACTTGTTGGACGGGCATCGTTTAAGGCAGGCAATGCTCCATACATTTGTATTTCTGCTTCTATTCTACAAAGCCAGTTGTGGAAAGTTTTGGGGTTTAGCCTGACCATTAGTTGGATGTCTAAAGCTTCCACATCTGATCCTTCTGCCATCGTTTACTAGCAAGCAAGTTCAGCCTTATAGAAGTGAGTGGGGAGAGAACCCAAAAATCAAAATTCTTTCCAGGTTAATTAAAGGCTTCTTAGTGCATAGAGCCTGGGCACCATAACCTATTGGAAATTTCTTATTGGTGATGGGGGAGAGCAGAATAGGGTAAGCAGCGGATTCCCCCCTTAGGACATCACCTCACGGGAACCTCCCTCACCCAGGCTGACTGCTATTAACAAAAGACACATGAGGCAGAGGCTTGGTAATGATGCAAAAAGGAAGGTTTACTCACAGTTCCATCCAGTGCATATCTACAGCGTCTGATTAGAATCAGAGGTACAACTAACACTTATATTAGAAGGCAAGGCCCTATAGCTGCATCACCATGCATGGAGGTGTGCTTAAGATGGCGGGGGCATCAGAGCCCTTGGTTTGCACATCTTATCAGCTTGGTGGTCAGAGGACAAAAAGGACGTGCCCAGAGGAGAAGGGAAGAAAATAAGTTCAAGGCCACCCCCCACCCCCCGCAGGAATCACAGAGAGGAAAGGTAAGAAGGGTCTGGGTCATAGGACATCACATTGTGCCCCCTTTGGACATTAGACTGCCCCCTCTAGACAGCAGACGGAGTTGTGCCAACTCCGACAAATATAGCAAGTATGAAAATAGCTGCTCATCCACTTACATGTGCCGAGTATGAATTTTTTCTAGACAATTAGACAGGGAATGTTCCTACAGATTGATTCTTAATAATTTGTTGCCTATGTCAAACAAACACAGATGAGTGCATGGACCAGTAAAAAGTGTTGTTGGCTAGTAATTCTGTGAATTTCCTTGCAAGCCTGAGAGAATCAGGACAGTACAGAGGAAAACAATTTGTGGTTTGAGACTCATGTATGAGGGCCCAATCCTATCTAACTTTCCAGTGCTGATGCAGTCCTTAGGAAACAAATGTTCACTTACCTCAGAGGCCTCCATGACAGTCCCCACCACCACCACCACCACCACCACCACCGCACGATGCAGTGCATGCCCAGTGGCATGGTTGCATCAGCGCTGGTAAGTTGGATATGATTGGTCCATGAGAGTGAGCAGGTGCAGGCCACAAATGAATAAAAGATTCTGTTAGTATGTATTTGATCCACTGGCTGCTACTGTCTTGTTCGCTTTGTACTGTTGTATGTAGCTACCAACTTGGGAGACCATTTCATAGATCTAATAAATTGAGCTCTGGTTCATAGAAGTAAACCGCAATTTGTTAGTCTTTAAGGTACCACAGGTCAGCTTCTTTTTGCTACTACATACTCTCACATCTAATCTTCTGGAGTTTGGTCTTTTCTTCAGCAGGATAGCTCTTCTTGATTTCTGTTGCTGAAAATAAAGTATGTGTTCTTACTGTACTGTCCTTAGCCGTTGGTGAACCAAAGAGGAATGTTTGTCTAACTAGTGACGGGTATTCTATAATCAATGGGCTCAGTATTCGCTCCTGGATTCCCACATAATGCTGTCTTGTTTCTGATCTGCATACTTCCTTCTGTTTGAGCTTCATGGCTTGTTTGAGGAAAAACTGCAAAATACTGTAGTGCTTTGTCATTTAGAATGTGATATTGGTTCTAAGTATAAGGCATATCTGTGGGATGGGATGGTCCCGAACATTTGGACAACAACAGAAGAGAATATTTTATTTTTGTGAGGAACCTGAGAATAATGAACACTGGCAATGACAACTTTTGTTTAAATTATTATATATATATATATTCCATATTGAGTAAGTCTGACATTTATTTTGCGATACTGTACTGCTATCCATACATGAAAACATCACCAGGTGAAAAAATGGAAAATACAACTATCCATAAACATTTTTTTTGGCCCCTAAAACACTTGTGTATGTTCAGTAGGATTTCTATCCTATTGAATTGGAACCCCCTTTTTGCAGTTTGTATTAAGTTCGTACTAGTTACAAAATACTAACATTTGTGCAAATAAAGTTAAATGAATAGGACAAGTTGGCTGAAGGCTGACATTTTAAAAACATTGATTTCTATGGAAATGTATGTTCCTTAAAAGTATTATCTCTGACTGAAAGAATAAATTTGTGCTGTGCACCATTAACTCTGTTTCTGCAGTTTTCCTTCCTCCAGAATATGGACTTGTTGTTCTGAAGAAAGGGAAACTGTAGGAGTCACTCTGTTTTTTAATAAAACAGCTGGAAGTAGAACTAGACAAGTTTAGTAACATTTGGAAACTAAAAGGTAAATTTTGATAAACCTGGTTAGGCATCAAAAATAGAACAGGGAATTCTATTTTTGTGTGTCCTTCAGTATTGAATGGTGTGTGAACTATATTAGAGAGCTTGGCTAAATGCAAATTTTGATAGATACTGTGTGTTCAAGAATAATTGCTCATATTTAGTTAAAATATAATGGATAATCTTAGATGTCTAAAAATACCATGCTTTGGAAGCTGTTGAAGAATTTTCATTTTGTCTTCCAAAACTTGATTTCTTATTTCAGATCAAGTAAGCTCCTAGTTTACTAACAATAAACTCAGCATTGCACAGATTGTCATCCCTAGTCCTCAAGCATCTCTTTCTTAGTGCTGCTGTTTGTTTGCTTCTTAATCAGGGTTCAGATGAAATGAATTCAAATCGGGGAAAGAAAAGAACACACAGCACAATCCAAACCTGCTGCTCTGCTGGTGCAGCATTTGTTGCACTGGCCAGGTGTTGCACCCAGAGAGTAGGCAGCACTGATGGGAAGGCCTGTGCTGCCTAGCTGACACTGTATGAATGGATTGGCCACCAGTAAGAGTTAGGGTGGAGAGGGGTGTTTCTGGGTGGAAGGAGGGCAGAATGCGGGTGGATCAGGCCCAGGAGGGGGGTGCAGAATAAGCTGATCAGGACTCTGCCATTTCCTAACCTCCTTCCTGGGTCTGAACGCCCTTCACAGGGCTGCTCAGACTTGTGCAGCTAAATCCCTGGTGGTCCCATGGGCAGGCTGGGGTGTTACTCAGGGTAAGGGCAAAATCTCCCCTTACCCTGAGGGGACTTCCATCCTGTCCCTGAGCTGCGCTGGATACAGCGGAGGTCATGCAGCCCTGCTGTTCTAGCGTAATTCACAATTGGATTGACAAGCATATGAATATCTACCATGGGTGAAAAAAACAAAGAAAATTAGCTTAAACTGTCTAAGGGCCCAATCCTATCCAATTTCTGATGCAGATGCAGTGCAGCCCCTAGATAAGTGAACAAATGTTTCTTTACTTTGAAGAGGCCTTGATGACTGTCCCCACCACCACAGAATACAGCACACACCCCATTTGGACAACTACACTAGGGTTCGAAAATAGGATAGGATTTGACCCTAAATCTTGACATTCAACCAAAGTTATTGGGTTTGATCCAGGGTTGTAACAATGAAGTTTGCTTGTTTAATGGGTCTGTCTTGCATTCGGCACCTCCTGGAAAATATCCCCTGAATTTTGGAGACTCTTGGTAAAATTTGGGGGGAATTGCTCAAAATTAGACAGAGGCATCTTACATGGGTGGAAATGTATTTGTGCTGTACAGAAAGTGCAGGTTACTCAGAATTAAAAACAACCACCACCACCACCATTCAATGAAGAATGAAATCAGTTTACTGTATAAGCTTCCAAGTATCTCCTTAACAGCTAGAAAGGGAATTGTGTGATTAAACAAAGGTATGATGTTAGAGAAATAGCCGTAATGATAGCATGGATCAGTCTGACACTAAATCTTTGGGGTTTTTTTTTTGCATATATGACTAACGATTTCATTCTTTTTGCGAAATAGGAGATTCTGGTGTCTGGGGTTTGAAAAAGAATTTTGCTTTGCTGGAACTTCTGGAGCGGCTGCAAAATGGGCTTGGTGGCCAATGTGGGTCAAGCGAAGAAGCTATTGGCCTTTCTGGAGAGGTAGTAATCAATAGTTTTGTATTTTATTATAACTGTGACTTCTGGTTTTTAAGACATGTTTGTGTAAGAGTGCTTTTTTCATTTATACCAGTTAAATGGTTTACTGCCATAAACTAGTTTCAGTGTATGCTTCTGTAAATTAGAACAAGGGTCTCAAAACTTTTCAGTATGAGGGCCACATTGTGTATATTGCACACTTTTGTGGGCTGAAAAAAAAATCAGTTTTATGAATGACACTTAAATGAATGAATAAGTATTACTTGGAACTTTTTTGTAATTGGCTTGATATGATTCAGGACATAAGAGAAATGTGAAATTACAGGGAAACAAGCTGTGTTTAAGCTGAGAAGTGATATAGAATGACAAATGACAAAATGACAAAAAAACAAGTTGCTGCAGGCTGGATAAAATCTTGCGGTGGTTTGAGTGTGGCTCTTGGATTGTAGTTTTGAGGCCTCAGACTTAGACCCAAGTTACATGTTTAGAAATAATCAATCAATCAATCAATCAATCAATCACTTCAAATTACAGGTTGTATCTTCGTTATTTGTCACATAAAACAGTTTTCTAAGTTTGGAAAACAGACAGCACACCAGGAAAAAGTTTAGGCTAGCTATCTGTTATGCTAGTTTTTTTTTTATGGCCCGGGAGTTTCTGGCATAAGATTCAAAGATACGATCCTCCATTTGCAGTGTGAAGTGAAACAGTTCAGGAAGATGTTTCTGGTCGAACATAAGTACTATATATTTCTTGGGGGAGTATGCAAGAATCTTGCAGTACAAACCCATGTTATTTTATTCTGTCTTTGTCCACCATTAGTGTTAACAGACTGGAAAGATCTGAATATTATGTTCAAAATGGCCCAACTTTTAACATCCCTTGAGTGCTCTGCATGTTCCAAGATTAAGGGTGCAATCCTAAACTGGAGTTAGACTGGCACACTTAGGCCAGCAAAGTTTGGCTTGCACCGTAAAGCGTGTTTGACAACTCTCGGAGTCAGAGAGACCAGCACACAGAGGTGCATAATCCTCCTGATTCCCACGGTGGTTCAAACGCACTTTATGGTGGCTCTTGTGCCAGCCAAAATTTGCTGGCATAACTGTGCTGGCCTAACTCCAAGTTAGGCTTGCACCCTAACATTACTACTGTGGAATTTCACATACACAGTTATAATTCAATGTACATTAAACAAATTGATAAAACCTCCAGTCTTCAACAAGTTTGTATCCCACTTTACTATAGGAATTGAAATGTGCTCATTTATCATTTTCTTGCTTTGTTAGTGCATTATTCGCTGTGATGAAGATGAGACTCATCTTGCCTCCGTGTACTGCACTGTTTGTGCCACCCACCTGTGTGCAGAATGTTCCCAACTTACGCATTCTACCAAGACTTTAGCAAAACACAGGCGTGTGCCCCTTGCTGATAAGCCTCATGAGAAGACTATGTGTTCTCAGCACCAGGTGCATGCCATTGAATTTGCGTGCCTGGAAGAAGGTTGTCAAGCCACGCCTCTTATGTGCTGTGTCTGCAAAGAATATGGGAAGCATCAGGGTCATAAAGTAGGTTCTCTTTGTTTTTTGTTCTCAAGCTATATTAGTTTTACATGGCTCACTATGAAGGGGAATGTGTCTTTAGGCCCTTTTTTCTTAATAGAGTATTATTTTGTTTCCTAATCTCCTATTATTATTCACTTTAATAATACAATTAGCTGCTTAATCCACCAAAATGTTGTTTTTTTAAGTCTGCAGTTTATGAGATGTACCAAATCTTTACATACTTGTTTCAGCCATCTGTCAAAAGCAGTGTTCCCTTTTAACTGATCATGGTAAAAAAATTTTTAAGGTGTCCAGAGTTTTATTCCTTTTCCTGTCTCATATGTGCGGGTGGAGATATGCAGATGGAAGAACATTTTAGAAAAGCATGTTCAGACTTACTGTCCATACTTTTCCCTTAGCACAGTGTTTTGGAACCAGAAGCTAACCAGATCCGTGCTTCCATTCTGGACATGGCACACTGTATAAGAACTTTTACAGAAGAAATTTCAGATTATTCACGGAAACTAGTTGGAATAGTCCAACAGATAGAAGGAGGGGAACAGATTATTGAAGATGGTGTTGGAATGGCCCATACAGAACATGTAAGCAATCTAGTAATTTCTCCAACTTACACATTATTTATTTTTGTTCTGACTTCAACTTTTTCCCTTTTGGATGTGTTTTTGTTTAAAGTATTTGTACCTAGCCCTTCATCTGACAATACTTCATCTAAAGTATTTGTACCTGGCCCTCAGAGCAATTAGCATAACATCAAACAGTGAGAGATAATTACAAGAGAAATCTCTTGTACAAGAGAAAAGGGGTAGGCAGATAATGCCTTGCTTGCTTCTTTTCTTCTCATTTCCTTCCTCCTCACAGGGCAGTTGGTATTTCTAAGGCCATTAAGAGATAGGGAAGGTACAATCGAAGCTGAAAGAGGCATGATGGAGGGGATGATGGTGGTAAAAGCAGTAATACAGGTAAATTACCCTTTATTTGGGTATCTGAAATCCAGACAACTCTAAAATCTGGACATGTTGGGGATGAAGTTGCATTCAAGGGAGCTGCTTTTCACCACCAGGAGTTACACCCAGTGGTGTCATTCAAATGATTTAGGAACAGGAACTCACTTTTGATTGGCACTTGTCAGGAACCCGGAACCAGCCACGGAGCCCGTTAGGATCCATTCTGGTCCGTTCCCCCTGAATGACATCACTGCCTTTAACCCTTTGAGTGCCAGCCAACCAAGAAGAAAAGCTCTTTGCAGAGGAATTGGGAGGGGGGGAGGGAGAGTGAAGTGGGCGGAGTCAGCCCTAATTTTAACTAGTGGAATTGAGTTCCCCCGCGTTCCCCCTGCATGACATCACTGGTTACACCTGTCTCTTCCGGTATTCAGAGGAAGCAGGCGCTGCTTGTAGATGCAAGAAGCAGCTCCCTTGGAGCCACTATAAGGGGAGCCTGCTGCGTCCTGTTGGAGGAGGCAGGCACAGCTTCTAGTAGCAAGAAGTAGCCCTCTTCTTGCTGCTAGAAGCACACTTTGATACTCTGAGAAGGTGGACACTGCTACAAATGGCAAAAAACAGTGAGTTGCTTCATGCCACTAGCGCCCACCTCCTCCAATACTCAGAGAAGGCATGTGCCATTACATATTCCAAAATCTGGGAAAATCTGTTATCTGGACAATCTATCATCCCAAGCAGTCTGGATAACTGATACTTTACCTGCAAGAACATAAGAAATGCCCAGCTGGATCAGGCCAAAGGCTCATCTAGTCCAGCTTCCTGTATCTCACAGTGGCCCACCAGGTGCCTCAGAGAGCACAAGAGACAATAAGATGCTTGCATCCTGTTACCATCCCTTTCACCTATAGTAAAATGCAACATCGTCTCATGTTGACACTTGTCACAAAAGAATTTTCAAGGGCATAAGTAAATTGGGAAGGGAAGAGCACTTCCTTCAAGTAGTGGAACAGAACCACAAAATCATCTCAGTTAACTCATCAGTGATGGGCATCTTTCAAAGCTAAAGGTAATTGATTTTACTGAAACGCAGAGATGGTAGTTTAAAATACCATTGGGATCTGGATTGCTTTTTTAGGCCTACTAAAAACATTCCCAGTGAGATTTTTGACTTTGAACATCAGACTCCTATGCCATGTCATAAATTGCTTTGAAAATCCTGTTTTCAGGATTTAATGGAACCTGGCAGGAAAGTATTTTAGAAACACAATCGCAAAGTTTCATAGGGCAGATATAATTAGTTGTTTCTTTGAGTCCCAGACTATAAGGAGTTGTATTCAATCCAAAGAACATATTTTCAACAGTCTTCATGATGTTGTATTTCTAGCTGAATTGACTGCTCTGCATTATTCAGAGATGGCAACATTGCGTAAGGTTTGCCATTTGAAATGTATGAATCGGGTAGCCACAACAGATGTGCATATTTTTCTTGTTGGTTAAGATAATTTGATGACGATAAACACCAGGATGTGCATGGTGGCAATGTTAAGTCCAAAACAAGGCTGAGCCCAATTTGAGCCTGCTTAGGGGAAAGAAGTGGGAGGGTTGATCAGATTCTTCTGCTCCAAGAGGGAAAAGAAATCTTTACACTGGCAGTAGGAATTGTCTCTAAACAAATGATATCAATTAAAACCAACCAGCTTCCATGAATATCCCAAACCATGACATGGCATAAAATACATATACAAATACCATGACATAAAAATACACCTACCCCACTATATCATACAGAGTTTTGTGAGTGCCCACAACACATTAGAAAAGCTGATTGGATTTAGGCAACAGCAAGAAGGCATGACTATCCTGTAACCCCAGGGGTCAACATCAAGATTCTCTCCTCTTTGCAGTATATGTCCCTGTTTCCGCCAAACCACAATTGATTTCACACAAGTTACTTTAAGCACGCACACCATGCCAGCACAGTTTCTTTCTCGAGGAAGATTGTCACTGTTATCAGAGTTCTTGAAGGAGGGTGAAATGAGGGTTTGTCTGGTAGTCAACAAAAGATGCAAGATCTGAAGCAGGTGAAGAAAGAGACAAGTGAGTCTGGCAAGAGAGGCAGAAATTGAGGTGCTGAGGCAAGCTGAGCCGAAGCATCTCCCCACACAGGCTGTGAGTCATGGTAGACAAAGCTCATGGGCAGATGAAGCCTCTGGTTACTTGGATGCCTCCACCTGCCAGCAGCATATGTGACTCTTAAGAGGGCTGGAATTAGAGGCTGGTGTGGGCTGTAGTTTGCTCACAACTACCATAGAATGATTCACACATTTCATTTTACAATGATAAAAAAGAGATGTCTTATGTGACCGACTGAACTGTTATTTTCTAGGAAGTTTAAAATTCATAGGATGAAGGTGCAATCTATATATATATAAAAGAACGTGTGTGTATGTATGTATGTTCCAGCATAACTCTGGAATGCCTGGAGCGATTTACACCAAACTTGGTATACATGTGACTTACGCTCTGGAAAGAAATACTGCGGGGGTAAGACACTCCTAGCACCCCTAGGGGTGGGGGTGCGAAGGGGGCGCCATGTAAACATGATTGAAAATGGGCAACATTAGTGTCGAATCCATAGTTTTCAGGGTCGCTGAGATGAACGGCAACACTCCCGATGCCGTTTAAGTCCACGTTCAGCCCCCAGCAGCATGGGAGGCCATCTGCCACTTTCCCATTCTGGACCGTCCATCAGAGGAGAGACCCCCGCAAGCAGTTCTCCTTGTAGCCGCCGCTTGGCTTTGGATTAAATTGGCCGCCTGAGACACAAGCGAGGGCAGGAGGAGGAGAGGTGGTGGTGGTGGTAGAAGCGGCAGCGGCAGCAGCACTGGCAGAGAGGAAGAAGCGGCGGCGGCGGCGGCAGCAGAAGCGCCTGTGGTAGTGACAGGCGGGCAGGTGGACTTGCTTTGAGGCGGCGGCGGTGTTGCTGCTGGCACTGTGGGGGAGCCAGCATGACCAGATAATTCGCTTGCCTCCGCTGCTGCTGCTGACCCGTTTCTCTCACTCTCTCTCTCACTCACTCACTCACTCACTCACTCACTCACTCACTCACTCACTCACTCACTCA
>JAJKFI010000001.1:55889859-56012096 GCA_029204185.1 Lerista edwardsae
TCACTCACTCACTCACTCACTCACTCACTCACTCACTCACTCACTCAGAGCACGGGCTAGAAGGAAGAGAGAGAGAGAGAGAGCCATGTGCATTCTCCCCTACCCCAGCAGCCCCGGGGTCTGCTCTCCAGACAGGACTGAGAAGCAGGGAGGTTTGGGGAGCTTGGAAGGGGGCAGAATGCGGTGGGGTAGTGCGCCTTGGTTGGTGTCTAGAGTCCAAGAGGTCTCCTCCACATACTGTACATGTAGCGGGCCGGGGGGAGGAAGGCACAATCGTAGTACTGCCAGAAGAAGTTGCCACAACTTGACATTTAAGCCCAAGTTTCGTTGAATCGAACAAATAGAACTCTGTAGAACCTTCTGGAAATTCTTAGAAATCATTAGGCCCCGGTCTTGGACTCATGATGTTCAAGACAATTCCAGCACCCACTCAAATCTTAGATGGTTGTATTTAAGGGAAGCTAACTCAGCAAGTCTTCCAGTTTATCATCGTTCAGTGAATGTGCCAGTTTATGAAATCTTATTGCATTATGCTTTACTCTTACTGCGTTACGATTTCCAAGCGGGCGAAGCCGCGGGCACACAGTTAGTTGCATATAAAACTCTCATAGCAAATTTCCGATAGCTTAATAGCTGTCTTCTTCATCTCATAACCCAGGTCCCAGGTACTGCAGAGAATGCCCGTTCATGCGTTCGAGCCTATTTTTCTGATCTTCATGAAACCCTTTGCCGTCAAGAAGAAATGGCACTTAGTGTGGTTGATGCCCATGTGCGAGAAAAGCTGATCTGGCTTCGGCAACAGCAAGAAGACATGACTATCCTGTTGTCCCAGGTGTCAACAGCTTGCCTTCACTGTGAAAAAACCTTGCAGCAGGTAAGGGAGCCACAATGTGACTGAGATCTGAAGCTGGAATAAGAGTCTTGCATCATTGACTCACATGTTGGCAAAATTAGGTTACTTGTAAATATGAAATGTTATAAAACTTGATTATCCTTACTGTAATTGTATGTATAAATACCATTTATTCTGATTTATGAGCAGTTGTTTAGAATGTACTGGTGGATTGTGGGAGTGGGTAGTTTTCCATAGGGGCGTGGGTGGATCAGGATACAAAAGACAGGAAAAGGGGGTGGACGATGCAAAAATACAATAGCATCTGGATCAAGGTCAGTGTTAGAATTTTAGGGTGTCTCGCCCTCTTAGCTTTTGTAATACTACCTTAGCTTATTGTATTACTAGAGGGCCCTTGATTTAACCGCCCCCCCCCCCAATACCTCTCTCCCATCCCAAGCAGTCCGGATAACTGATAACTTTACCTAGAAGAACAGAAGAAGAGCCCTGCTGGATCAGGCCAAAGGCCCATCTAGTCCACACACCTCTACTCAAGAACACCCTCCCCCCCCCCAAAAAAAACCCCTGGATTTCTGCCGCTACTCTTTGTGGCTGTGCGCCTGGCCAAGTAGGCATTCTAGTTCATGTCCCATGAGTTCATGTCCCATTGTGTTCCTATATATATGTAATATATATAGGATTGCAGCCTTATTGTGTTCACAGTAGCACTCATTTAATTGTGGCTTTGATTAACTTTTTCTGTTATATTTTGAGGGACTGATTAAATAGTCATTTGCTAATTTGCCTATTGTCTTTTTCTAATGAATAAACAGAGTATTGTTTTGCTGTGTAGTCTTGAACCTAAAAAGCTTCAGTAAACAACATACATTCCTGTCTTGTGCTTCTCAGTTGATATAAAACAGTTGAATTTACTTCAATAACAGCAGAGTTCTAGATGTGCTTGAGCTAAAGTTCTACTTTAAATATAGCCATACATCTTAATTAGTTTTGTAAACATATAACTTTTCTATTGATCTTTGAAAGGGAAAATAACCAAGTAGTGCTGTTTTAGTTACATTAAATAAATTCATCTTCCTTTCTTTAGGATGACTGCAGAGTTGTGCTGGCTAAGCAAGAGATTACAAGGCTTCTGGAGACACTCCAGAAACAGCAGCAGCAATTTACAGAACTTGCAGATCACATACAACTAGATGCTAGCATTCCAGTCACTTTCACAAAGGTATAGTCTCTCTCAATTTTTAGATAACTCCAGAACTCTGGCTGTGAATACTGGTGGTTCCTTTGTATTCTCCAGGGCAACAAACATCTTCTTGGATAAATGTGGGGAACTTGAAGAGCAAATTGCAAGGTGGGGAAGGAGGAAGTGAAAACATTACTATACACTTAAAGGGGGTTGTGATTTATAGGCTAAAGTGTAACCAGAATCTTCTGTGTATTTTAAACCCACAAACATACTTTTTGGGGGGGATGACAAGTGATCATATAGATTTTTAAATAAGATTTTAAAAATAAAGTGAGTGAATTTTTTTCCATTTCTATATGAAAGTAATGTTTTCATAGTATGCAGCTTTTTATGCTTGGTGCTGATGCTGGTTGCAAAAATCCCATTGTAAAAGGAGAACAACTTGGAAATTAAGATATTGGAGTACATCCTTTACAGTATAGGCCCAGTGGTTCCCAAACCATGGGTCCATCGCCTACAAGTGGGTTATGATTCAATTTTTGATGAGTTGCGAAAATGATAGGATAGATGAGGCTATGTGCATCAAGGGTTAAACACAACTTGGGCGGAACATTATTGCTCTATCACCTTTATAGCCATTATAGTGTTCCCAGAACCCCCATGGATGCTGAAACCTGTGAATAATCAAATCCGCGGGTCAAGCACTCTGTTTCCCTCGGGACGTGACCAAAGCTGTGCTCAGAATGCCTTGTAAGGTCCAAAAATAGTCACTATTTTCAGTCCACGTACTATTTTGGAAGTGACTATTTTTGGTCCACATAAGGCATTGTGAGATCCAGGGAGGTTACGTGCAGCTTCCCTGGCCCTCAGAATACCTTCCCTACATGACTGGATCAGAGCTCTGGCCACATTCGGATGGTCCAAGTCCGGCCAAATCCACGGGTTCAGTTAAAACCACAGATCCCAAATCCATGAATAGGGAGGCGGGGCCTGTATATCATCACCATTCGCTGAGGGTTCCTTACCTCTACTATATAGCTTGGAGTAGAACTTGAAAAATTGTGGATTTATTTCATTGGTATTAGAGCATGGCTTATCATCCTCACCTTTTATGATGGGTATATCAGATATCAAGTATATCTATTAGAGCAGTAGTTTTCACAGTTTGAAAAGCACTGTAAGTGCTTTCAGGGGAGGAGAGAAGGCAGCAGCACGATCCCTAGGTGTGCGCTGCTGCCTGGGGCGACAGTGACTTTGATCTTCTTACCAGTTGAAGTGTGTCATCCTGGGGGTGCAGAAAGCCCTGCAGATGCCTCTGCAGGGCAGGCTCCCCAAGCCGGGGGGGGGGATTTAAAAAATTGGAACACACACTGACAAGGCGTTAACATTGTCAAGACATACCTTCAGTTCTTTTACAATTGACAAGGCACACCACATGACAGGTCAGGGGCTCACATTCCCCCCAAATGGTCCTACTAATATATGGACCTTCCCCAAACTCCCACGGCACACCTGCAGACCATTCGCAGTGCACCAATGTTCTGTGGCACAATGGTTGAAAATTGCTGTTTTAGATAATAAGATAAATCTTTCCAGGTCTCTCACCACTCTCCTAGGATTTCAGATGCAAGCAAAACATAGCTAGGTCCACTTTCTCTGAAAGCAGCTCCTGCAGTTCAACTTCAGCCATTTGTAATTGAGCATACGTATCAGATGATGGTTGAGTAGCCAACCTGCAAGTTATGAATTGAAATTTGTTTTTTAGGGTCTCTTCAGTCAATGTTTGAAGCTTTTTCTTATGGGAGGCTTGTGAAATTTACCTATGAAAGTTCTACATCAGTGTTATTCAAACTGTTGGTTGGGATCCATTTGGTGGGTCGCGACCTGATGTCAGGTGGGTCGCGGAAAGCTGGGAGCAGCCATCCTGGAAACTGCAGAGCTTACTCTTGTTAAATTTCTTTTGTGAGTGTTAACAGTTTAAATTTACAAGTGAGGGTTTTTTAAATTCTGTTGTTAGTTCAGTGCTTTTTCATAATATTTTGTCCTAATCTTGCTTTCTGTCAGGGATGTTTCATGGTTGTACAATTGCTGCAGTCCAAGAATGCTGATTTGCATTTCAGGAGTGTCATTTTATTATGTTACTTCCTGCTTTATGATGTCGCTTCCTGCCACAACATCACTTCCAGGTTAATGACATCACTTCTGGTGGGTCCTGACATGAGTGCCATTCTACAAAGTGGGTCCTGGTCTAAAAAGTTTGAATACCACTGATCTACATCATAAAGTTACAGTGTCAAAGATCCAAAGAGCCCTGCATGCATACAAACACTTTTAAGCACACACCTGGCCAATCACCTCTTCAGGCTGCAGCTCTTCTCACTGCATTGGAAACCACTGTCCCCTGACATTTAGAAGTGACTTTTCTAGGGGCAGGAGTTTGGAGGCACATATTAATCTGTTTTCCTACAAAGTAGAACAGTGGTGTGTGTGTTCTTTTTTATTGTAGTACCTGCTTATCTTGGAAATAAACTTATGTAACGCATCACACCAGGGTTTTCCTGGTCACAGCATCTGGAACTTTTTTAATATTTTGAATTTCTCTGATCAGAGCCCTCTCTCCGTCTGTTTTTTTCCCTGCTACAGGACAACAGGGTGCACATTGGGCCAAAAATGGAGATCCGGGTTGTAACTTTGGGATTAGATGGAGCTGGAAAAACTACTATTTTGTTTAAACTAAAACAGGATGAGTTCATGCAACCCATTCCCACAATAGGCAAGTAACACTGATATGGGAATGATTAACTTTTATGAATGGATATTTTGTTAGCAATGTGATTGAATGGTCTTTTCCTCCCAACGTAGGGTTTAACGTTGAAACTGTAGAATATAAAAACCTGAAGTTCACTATTTGGGATGTAGGAGGTAAACACAAACTGAGGCCTCTGTGGAAACACTATTACCTCAACACCCAAGGTAAGAATGTGCTATTTTGTGTTTTGTCACTTTGGCTAATTGAGATAAAACTAACAACTGTGACTATTAAAAGATAAGACAGCAGATGTATGCTTGGCTTATGGTCTTAGCCTGCAGTTGTAGATGCTATGCTTGAAAGTTGGTTCCTGGGAAATCAGTGGGTGTTTTTATGCTCTGCTTTATTAGCTGAGTTTGCTTGAGCTTGGTGTCCAGTTTGCATATGTTTGGTTTTGTATTATGCTATAATCATTAATCATTTTATAAAAACATCTAGAATTTGAAATGTTCAGCATTCTGCAGGCTCATGCTCTGTTTTTACTTTGTGGTATAACAGGTTCCTGCTTCAAATGGATCCTAGTTTTATGATATGCCGTGTACCTTATTTACTTACGTGTGTGATATCTTGAGTATAGAATGAAATGATGTACAAAAAAAATTGCTGGCTAATTCTTCTCTTTCCATAGCTGTGGTGTTTGTTATTGATAGCAGCCATAGAGACAGGGTCAGCGAGGCACATAGTGAACTTGCGAAACTGTTAACCGAGAAGGAGTTGCGAGATGCTTTGCTACTGATCTTTGCCAATAAGCAGGTATTGTGGTCAGTTGCTGTCTTTTCTCCATCCTTCCCATTTTATTTCATCTTTTTATTTTATTTTATTTCATCATTTTATTTCATCTATTGTAAAATAGAGGTGTTGTATTATATGTAATGTAACTAGCAGATTGGTTTAATTTATTAAAACATAGAGTTAAAATTACAGCTGTTGGACCTGATCATTTTGGCTGCAGAATTAGTGAAGTAACTCTTCCACATTCTTAAATGAGAATGTCTTATTGTCTGTGTGCATTTGAATAAGTGTATAACTGCTTTTTGCAGGATGTAGCAGGAGCACTTTCAGTGGAAGAAATCACAGAATTGTTGAGCCTCCACAAACTCTGCTGTGGTCGTAGCTGGTACATTCAAGGCTGTGATGCCCGAAGTGGCATGGGACTGTACGAAGGACTGGACTGGCTCTCAAGACACCTGGTAGCTGCAGGTGTACTGGATGTGGCTTAAGTTACTATTGAAAGCCAAGAAGCTTGGAGATAAGTTAACTTGTTTGTGTAACATGGATTGTCAAATAAGGATTTTGTGTCTAAAGCTGTGTTTCCTAAAGAAAAAGAACTAATGGGTTTTTTTCTGGAATGCTTATCAAGATGTGGTACAGTGAGTCTGTAATTCCTGTAAATTGTGATAATTCAGTATGGTGTGGTGGATTTGCAGGAAAGGTGTCTTGATTATTAAAGAAATGAAATACAAACGATTTTTTTGCTTCCCTATTTAGCAAACTAATCTCTACTTCAGAAAAGTACTTTCAGGACTTTATTTGACTTAACTACTATCATAGTAGTAGTATAGTAGTAGTGAACTACTTAACCACTGATAAAGTATCTATCAGGGCTACCTTATTGCATTAACAAAGTTTTCCGGATCTGAAATGGATGCACAAACATGCAAAACTCTTTCTTGGTATAATCTCAAAACTTGTAGTAGGTTAAAAAATAGCAGGAATTATCTGACTCCCTTTGTTCTAGATGACAGTTTTACATAGGCTTGGGTGTTATCTTTTATCAGATCATGCCACAATTTGCAATACTGGACTAGGATCCCTACTGCTTCTGGGAGAATCTCATAAGCTTGAGCTTAGCTACCCTCTTAAACAAAAACTAAAAACAAACAACCCCCTCCCAACATGTAAGTGGAGCTGCCATCAACTATTTCCACCATATGTTTTCCTGTTTGTTTTGGAAAAATGATTGCACTTTCAGTGTCTCATGCAACATATCTAACACAGAAATGGAAAATGTTACTTTTTAAAACCCTGGCAATTATTTTTCTTATTGGCTTAAAACAATCTAAAGTATAAGAAGCTTGGTCTTCTTATACTTACCAAGTATATTTGGTCTTGGCATTGAAAGCTCCACTTAAAAGGTTGCTCAAGAGTGTCCACTTCCCGTATAGTAGGGGAAAATTGACTTTAGTGCCGTGGGTGGATCCTGAGAATTGTTGGGAGGGGAAGCAGACAGGAGGGGGAAAAAGCAAGATCTCCATAGCAGGCATGAGAGAGAAAAGTTATAGTTTAGGCTGAGGCCTTCAAAAGATCATGGAATGTGACAACAGGAAACTTTTTAACAGCAGAACAGAGGGAGGACATGTACAGGCAACACAGCTGTATTGGAAGAGGAAGTCGGTGTCATCTGGTAGCGAAAATAGCAATCGGACTGGTGAAGATGATTTCGGAATGTTGGGATTCTTGGTTCTACTTCAGGCAATTCCATTTTCTTCCCTCTTACTACTTTTGGGGTGGGTTGGAGAATCCAGGCTGTTTCTGCTCTTGGGCACCATGTTTTCTCTTTGTCAATTTGTTCTTCCCAAACTATCTTTGTGGAGATCAGATTACTTTTAACTCCAGAGGAGTATTAACTGCTTCTCTTTCAGATCTTCTAAAGTTCCAAATATTAACTTAAATGTCTGCAACCAAAGTTTCCTTCTATTTTTTTTAGCTCCCTTTTTTTTATTTTTCTGGAGAAAGGAGTGCTTTATAGAAGAAATAGCAGTGAGGTTTTTCTGGATGATGCAACTAATGGGCCGGGATCAATGGTGAACAGTGTGCCTAAGCTGATAGCTGAAGAGAAGACTTCTGTAATAATCCTGAACATATCCCAGTTGAAATATTGACATTTGTGTATCTGTCGAAATAGCAAATGGAAGTTTGCTTAAACATATATTTGCCCAGCTTCTGAAATAATTCTGTGTTTCCTGTCCTGTGATATGGTTAGGATCCCAGTTCCATTTGTCCACTGGGACTTGCTGTTGCTTTCTCATCTGATAATATAGTTTTACATATCCTTTTTCTCCCCAGGATAAGGCGTTGTTTAAGTTCTATACTACTTGATAGGAAATTAGGTGCAGCCTTGATAAGGTGCAGTACCTTTCTTACACCTCCCCATACATGAGACTTTGAAGCACATGGCTCTCTCATTTTCCTGTTTATTTGTTGTATTTTTACTCAGAGTTGGAGTGTTTCTTTCAAATTACAACCATCTCTTTCTGACTGAAATTCTGTATCTGATAGGCTGCTTCTTGTTTTGCATAATTTCCACATTAGCAGATTAATGAGGACACTAGAGCTAGCAAATTTGGATTTGGCTTAGCAGTTAGTCAAACTGCTTTATGCATCCTCTATTTTGCCATGGCAATGTTTAAATTAATGAAATGAAGACACTTATTTTAGCACTTTAATCATAGTGCTTTGAGGAAGAGAACGTGCTGATTCGAATGACCTCAAGTTCTGTGCTGTATACTGATAATTTTCATGCAGACCTCCTGTTATAGGGATTTTGAGGGTTTTTAAATACAGGTTGAGCCTAATTATCTGCTGATTTGGCTCAATGCACTAAGCCAAATTTGGCTCGCCCTGAAGCCTCCAAGGGCAACTGGAGCTTCCTGGAGGGGAGGGCTTCCCTGAGCCTTGAAATTCCTTAAAAGGCATTAAAAATGCAACTTCCGGTTTTGCCGAAAAACTGGAAGTTGCGTTTTTTAAACCTGAACTGCCATCTGAGGCCCACCAAGGCCGTGCAACAGATGCCACAGCCTTGGTGGTCCTCAGAAAGCCCTCCACTCAGAACACTGCTCTGGTTGTATTCAGAGGGTGGGGCAAAATCTAGAGGCTTAATTTCCCACAGATTTTGTTATCCATGAGGGTTCCAGGAACGGAACCCTTGCTGGTAAAAAGGCCCTACCTGTACTCTATTTTAGGAGGTTTTCTTCTAATAGAGAGGAATGCCTGGCTGAAGACAGACCAGGCTTAATAATTTCTATTTTGAAGTACAGTAGTTCTTTAGTCTCATGTTGCCATTGATAACAACCAGAAAGAAACAAGCTGATTTTATTATTAATGCTCACCTATGGAGGGTAGAGTTTTGTCTTTCAGACTTAGTTGTGTATTTGAAGCCAGATTCTTGTTCCTAATAATAAGGGGATCCCTTTAGAAACTGAATGACAGTTTTCTCTGTACATAATGCAGTAATGAGATGAGCCTTTAGTACAGCAGTATGCAAATTTGAAAAGAACACTTCACCAATCTTATCATTAACACAATGCAAAGTGTATTCAAATTGCTTCAAATAGACACCTGTTCAAAATCTTACTGCTAAATATCTTGCTTTTGTAGCCAACCCTCTTACTGAGATCTGTTACACTTCCAGCCTGACCGATGAATGTTCTGTCATTTGATGAAAAAAAGTGTTGCCAGTTCTGCATGCTAATCAGAAGCTGCTGTGGTGTAGGATTTTAGTGCCTTCTAACACTTTCAGACATACACCTTTTTCATACAGTCTTAGATAAAGAAGGAATAATCACAAAAGGGCACCATAAATCCCAAGCTTGGTGTACACCACAAGTATGCTGTCCACTTTAATTTGAGAGAAAATCCTTGTTGACACAACATCTATTTTTTAAAAATTTGTGATTAAGGGGAAATTCTTCCATTTTATTACCAGTTGTTCTTTTAACTAAAGTCTTGCTTCGTGCAGTGACTGTAGCTGTTCAGATTTACTCCGAAAATCTCCCGTTCCTTGACTAATGACCTATTCAAAATGTTGGCGAGACTGAATGTTTTCAGGTAAACGGCCATGTATTGTTCAAATAATTTAAGGGTTTGATTGAAAGTTCAGTGAGAAGGCTAGGCCTTTTGCACTTTTAAGTGTTTAAAATGTTAAATGCATGACACCCCTTGATATGCAGCTGTTGGGAAGGTTAAATGTGAATTGTTAGTTCTCCGGTGGCTTTAATTACTGTAACTTTTGCTGGTTTGGGTTTTGTTCTTTTTACTTTATGCTACTTGTAAAACACTCAAGATGTTTTTAGGACACTGTGGAGAAATACTTCTTTTGGAAAACTGTATTTGTTCCTTACTCCTGACAAAAGTCAAGCTCTGCTACAAATGTAGTGTGCTTGTATGAAAGTATTATTTAATTGAAATAAATTCAAGTGACTGTGAAGATTGGTGTTGCAGCTATCTGAAGTATTACCAGATGCACTTAGTGGCTTGTTTGTATTTTATATAATTACTTCCATTGTACATTTCAGGGTGCAATCCTAACCTGCTCTGTATCCAGCTCAGGTTGGGAGCAGGCTGGAGCCAAAACGAGGCAAGAGTATGTTCGTCCCTTTACCCTGGGGTAGGCACCAGCTACCCAGATGGGGCTGCTCGGATCTGTGCCTGCTGTAAAGCAGGTACAAGTCCAAGCACACTGCACGCCCGGAGTGGTGGTGATGGATATGGCCTAATGGCACCCACACCTGCCAGAATGCCCTCCCCTGTTCTGCCCTCCCTCCAACTAGCCCCCGCGCCAGCTGAATGCAACTGGCACAGGAGCGGCTTACCACGGGCGTGCTCCAGCAGTTCAGGGCTGACACAACTGCCTGCCTGCGTCCGCCCTGCGCCAGAAGTGCTGGAATGGACATGCTTTATAGCATGTTCAAGACAGCACTTGGCCTACACAAATGGCTTGTGTCGGCAGATTGCGTCCTCAGTTTGTTTCACAGTTTATTGAGCTAAGTGTATTGATGTGTGCCAGCTTTAAAAAGTGCTTCAATTCCTGGGATATTTTTTGTTGGAATAAGCTGTCTCAAGAGCCAACTGTGCTTGACTAAAGACGTGTTCTTAACTAATTGGATCAGAGTTTTAACTGTGAAACAAAAGTAACATTCAATGACTTAAAGCATGTTAACATTTGCTTTTAACAGTATCATAATGTATAGAGCTTCATCTCTTGATATACTCTAGCTTTTAACTGTATCTAAGAAATTTTCTAATTCTTGTTTGGGAATAAATGACTAAAGAGGAGGCGGGTGTTGTTGCACTGTTGTCCAGGTTTTGAAGTTACCCTGGAGCTCACAAAAAGCAAATACTTTTAGATTTAATTCTTGTGCTGGTGCAGTTTCCAGATGGCCTCTTAATAAAAGTTCTTTTAACTGGAATTTTAGAGTGTGTCCTTTCTGATGAGGCTAATTTTTGCTACTGTTTCCACAGAAATGTTTTCTTTTAAACTGCAGGAAAAAGTAGTTAGACCTTGGTAACGGCGGGGGGGGGGGAGAGAATCCATTCCTAGACACTTGCTCCCCTGTGGACACTGAAACCCACAGGTCCAGTCCATAGGACTGCTGGAGAGGGCTAGAGGGTAGAGGTCGCCCTCTGGTGTTCCGAGGCCTCTACAAGCCTTAGAAAAGTATTCAGAGGTGCTAGAAGGGTACTATCAGTTTTCATAAAAACCAGAAGTACCTTTCTAGCACACTGGGCACTTTTCTGAGGCCTGTGAGGCTTTTATTTGTATTTGTTTTGCTGAAAGTATTGTCAACACTGGCAGTGCAACTCCATTTAGTGTTAGATATGCTATTTTGTGACGTTATGTGAAATACTGCTGTATTTGAAGGTTGGTCAGGAACACTGCTGAAAATATTGCAAGGCTAGAAGTCAGGCCAATATATACATCACACACACTTTATTCTAAGGTTTTTATTTTTATAAAATATTAAAAATACTGGTGAGAGCATCTCAGATGCATGACTGGAAAGGCTAATCAGTACCAGTTCAGACGAGTTCTTGAAGTGAAAAGAAGCCAGTATCACTGTAGTCTCCTTCCTCCACTTTGTGTTTTCACAGCAGTCCATTTTCATTTCACTGTGATATTGATAATGCTGACATCTTCATATGGTTTGTCAGTTTTGGGGTTGACTTTCACATTTGAAATTCGCTGAACAACCTCCATTCCTTTAGAAACTCTTCCAAACACACTGTGCTTGTTGTCTAGCCAGGGCTGTGCAAAGATGGACAGAAGAAAAGACACCATGAGACGAAACATCAGACCCTGTGCTCCTGCTGGGAAGAGGACTTCAGCCTTCTAACTACCTGTAGCATTTACTATGAAAAATATTTTGCAGTTCTCATTTGTCCTCACACAAACTGACAGTTAAGTTCTCTTTCCCACCTCAAGTGATCCAACAGAGCCCAGTCTCCCAGTGCCTGGAAGTAATTTGGTGGTGATGCAATAACACTGGGGGTGGCACTAGTTCAGGCCATTTGGAGCCATGAGTGTGGGAGCCACGGTCCCGCCTACCATTTCTTCTTTCACTGGGTTTGGGTGGACCTTAGTTGCACATGTCTGCAGCACTCGGCCATATCCAGCTGGGGCTGGCACATTTCAAAACCACTAAATAGAGGGCTTGGAACTTGCTTACCCAAAACACTGACTTTTAGTTCTGAAACAGAAGAGATGGCAAAATGGCTTCTGGCTGGTACCACTTCAGGCAGGGGCTTATGTGTTTAGATGTCCAAGAGAACTCAGCTTTCTAGGTAGAAGAATGTTTGCAGAGGGAACCACAAGTGTCCACCAATGTACTTGAAATTGGAAGTATATTTTAGCTTGCAAATTGCATTTGTGCCCAATACGAGATAGGAACTCACCATGGGATTTTTAGGGACATGCAGAAGTAGTGGATCTTACTCTTTCAGGACCCCTCCAAAGCACAGCACAACTGCAGCCATAAGCCTTTGCCTCTTAAGAGAATCACAACTGCTGCAACTGTGCTTGGACTTTTTTTTCATTCTCAGTTCTATTCCTTTTTAATTCCAGTTCCTATACTCAGCCTAAACCCACCATACTACTCGTAGTGGGCTGGTTCTCTTGCAACAACAGTTACAGATAGATGGCTGAAATAGGTTACTTACCGTTGGTACTACTGTTACAAAGAACTGTGAGCCATTGGTGTTTGGTCCTGCATTAGCCATACTAAGTGTATAGGGTCTGTCGTGTCGCAAAGTTGAATGAAACTCATCCTCAAACTCTCCTCCCCAGATGCTTTCACCTCCCATTCCAGTGCCAGTAGGATCACCAGTTTGAATCATGAAGCCCTGCATTGAAAAGAAACATTTTACCCTCCCACCCTGTCACAATTTCAATTTATTTAAACTAATCCTTTAGCATTTGGCAAAACTAGCACTTCATTGCCAGAGGGCCAGTTGACGGCGCAGACAAGATTTCTTTCTCTGATTAGACCACCATCCATGATCCTAAGCTTGATGTTTATCTGGGCCAGTTTCCTTTCATTCTATCCTTTTCCCAGTAGCCTACAGATTGGCTGTAACAGTCCAAGATGAACACATGTAGATAGTTGTGCTTCTAGTACAACATATGAGACCCAAATTAAATGTGTGTAAGTGCTTGAGACTAGGCCAGGAATAGCCTGAGGGGTTAAGGCAAAAAGTAATCTCCAGGTCCATGAATGCAGCAGAGTGTTAGATTGTTTAGTTTGTACTACTTTTTGAAGAGACAAATTAATTTTAAACTAAAAGCAGTTTGCCACTGGTGCAGTACTAACAGCTGCTGCAGAAACATCCAAAAAGAAAAAAAAGAGCCTGATCAAAAGGTGGGACAGGGACCTTTCCATTTTTTTCCAAAAAGATGTGCTAATCCACAAAAGAGCAAAACTAGCGAAGATCAAAACCTCAAAACAAAAAAATCAGATTCTATCAAGAAAATTCTTTTCAACGTAGCAATGTCATTAAATTCATAATAGCAAATTATAGTAGCAATGGCAGCAGTACATAATCTATATATATATATATATATATATAAAAGGGGGTGTGTGCGCTCCGCAACGCCTGGACCGATCAACACCAAACTCGGCACACAGACACCTTGCGGCCTGGCGACAAACGCTGCGGGGGGCCTGAAAGTAAGAGAGTGTGTGTGTGTGTGTGTGTGTGTGTGTGTGTGTACTTCAGTTGATATGTGGTGTCCTGAGGCAACCTATTATGTCATTGCTGATGTCACTCTGATTATGACATGCAGAGTATAACCTTTCCAGCACCTGAAATCTTTAAAGTGTTGAACAGCTGCTGAACAGCTGCTGAACAGAAGTCCTGCGGAACGGATCTGGGATGTTGGGATCTGGGTGACGCCCCCCACGCCGTCGGAGTCCAGGTTCGGGGGCCCCTCAACGTGGGGGGTGAGAAAGGGTGTGAAACAAAACGTCCGCCATGCCCCGCTGGAACAATTGGCTGAGCTGATTGATAATTTGGTAATTTTGTGTGCAATAGAAACTTGGGATAAATACCTACCTGGGCAACGCCGGGTACCAAAAAGCTAGTAGCAATATACAAAACTAGCTGTTTGCCCCCGGCTTCGCCCACGTGGAAATCGTAACGCAATAAGACTACATCTTAATGCAGTAAGATTTCAAAACTGTCACATTCACTGAACGATGATAAACTGGAAGACTTGCCGAGTTAGCTTCCCTTAAATACGATCATCTAAGATTCAAGTGGGTGCTGGAATTGTCTCGAACATCATGAGTCCAAGACTGAGGCATAATGATTTCTAAAAATTTCCAGAAGGTTCTACAGAGTTCTATTCGTTCTATTCAACTAAAGTTGGGCTTAAATGTCATCGGGACTGTCCCCAATCAGCTTAGCGACCCCAAAAACTATGGATTTGACACTAATGTTGGTCAGTTTGGACATTTTATTTTTCACCCCTTCTCACCCCCCATGGGGGCTGAACGTGGACTTAAACGGCATCGGGAGTGTAACTATTCATCTCTGCAACCCCAAAAACTATGGATTCGACACTAATATTGGTCGTTTTTGATTATTTTTACAGTCACCCCCTTCCCACCCCCACCCCTAGGGGTGCTAGGGGGTGTCTTACCCCCACAGTATTTCTTTCCAGATTGTAAGTCATATATGTACCAAGTTTGGTGTAAATTGCTCCAGGCATTCCAGAGTTATGCTGGAACATACACACATACATACATCCATTTTTATATATAAAGCTAGGCTTTTATGTACCCGGCTTTGCCCAGGTGTTTATATCTCCCATTCCTGACCCATCCCTGACCCATCTCCCAATCTCGGGCGTTTTCGACCATTTTCACCTGGGGGCCCCTGCGCACCCCAACCCCCGGGGGCACTGAGGGGGCCTGACCCCCACAGTGTTTGTCGCCAGGCCACACAGCATACACATGCTGAGTCTGGCGCCAATTGCTCCAGGCGTCACAGTGGGGCATGGTGGACATCTCGTATCGCACCCCTTCCCGTCCCCCACATTGGGGGGTCCGGACCCGAACTCCCACAGTGTCGCTGTTCGCCTCGGTGAGCCCAGAAACTACAGAACCGAGGACGATTTCGTCCATTTTCAGCCATTTCCACGCAGGGGCCCTGGCCGCCCCCGGGGCGTTAGGGAGGCCTGACCCCCAGAGTGTCTGTTGCCAGACTGGAAGGCACGCGCATGGCGAGTTTGGTGCACATTGCTCCAGGCGTTCCAGCAGGGCATGGCAGATATTGTGTCTTGCACCCCTTCCCGCACCCCATGCCGAGGGGGGGTGAACCCGGACTCCGACGGTGTCAGGAGCATTGCCGCTCGCTCCGGCAACCCCAGAAACCATGGACTCGACACCGATTTTGGCCGTTTTCAACCATTTTCACTTGCCCCCCCGCGTACCCCCACCCCTGGGGGCGCTAGGGGGGTCTAGCCCCCGCAGTGTTTGTCGTCAGGCCACAAGGTGTATGCGTGCCGAGTTTCGTGTCGCTCGGTCCAGGTGTTCCAGCAGGGCATGGCGGATGTTGTGTCTCGCACCCCCTCCTGCCCCCCACGCCGAGGGGGGGTGAACCTGAACTCGCACAGCGTCGGGAGTGTCGCCATTCGTCCCGGTGACCCCGGAAACTATGGATTTGACACTGAGATTGGCCATTTTCAACCATTTGCACGCGGGGACCCCCAAGTACCCCCACCCCCAGGGCGGTAGGGGGGCCCGACCCCCACAGTGTTTGTGGCCAGGCTGCTAGGCTTCCGCATGCCGAGTCTGGTGCCAATCGGTCAAAGCGTTGAGGAGCCTATTCAGAACATACAAACCCACACACCCGGCCACGTCCATTTATATATATATAGACTAGCTTTTATGTACCCGGCTTCGTCCGGATGTTTATATGTCCCCTCACTGACCTCCCCCCCACTCACCAGGCATACAGATGGCCCATTTATATGTCCCATCCCTGACCCCCCCCTCACATGTGTGCCCGGGTGTTTATATGTCCCATCCCTGACCCCACCCCCACTCACATGTGTGCCCGGGTGTTTATATGTCCCATCCCTGACCCCCCCCCACTCACATGTGTGCCCGGGTGTTTATATGTCCCATCCCTGCTGCTGTACTGTTTCTGTTGCTCTAGATGTAGTAGCCCTCTATTTCATATCCTGTAGTTGTTTGTGACGCTGCTGTACTGTTTGTGTTGCTCTAGATGTAGCAGCTGTCTCTCTTATCGTTTAGTCTATTGTCACGCTGCTGTACTGTTTCTGTTGCTCTAGATGTAGCAGCTCTGTGACGTAGCGTTGCAAGTCGTCTTTTTTTTTTCCCTCAGGTGTTTCCTGTGTACGCTGTTGTTTCATCGTTGTAGCCTTTGGTTGCACCTGCCCAATTGCCTTACGTTACACAGTGAAAGTAAACTTTCAGAGAGAGAGCAACAGCCACAGCACCTTGTGCCAACTGTCCACTGCCAAGCAGGGACCACCCACATGTCCACAGAACACATTTCCCTGGCCCTGTATCGGTTTGCCTGTGGGAAACCTATTTGCTGCTGTTTGTCTTCAACTGTAAAGAGTTCAGTTGCTGCCTGAAGATTCCGCATGTCATTTGCATGTCATCAGGACATTATCAGAGCCTCGGAATGCTGCGGCTCAGCCCATAGCCACCCATACAGAACCACAAATTCGCTTTTACCCGCGCCCGTGGGGGCGCGATCCGTTCCAAAACCGCGCAGCGACGGTCTCAGGGGGGGCAAGGCACCCGCGTGCCGAGTTTGGCGCAAATCGGTCCAGGCATTGCGGAGCATATGTGGAACATACACACACACACATACATACGCTCTTCTTTATATATATAGATTAGTATTTGCTGTTTACAAGTACTAAAAGCAACGATTAGTCATCAATTACCTTTATGATGCGATGAAAGGTGTGTCCATTGTAGTAACCATTCCTGCTGTGTACACAGAAGTTTTCCACTGTTTTGGGGCATCTGCAATTAGAAGTCTTAGATATTACTACACTGTCACAAGTCAGTGTTTTGAATTAGTTTCTTTTCTGGACGCTGCAGTGAAAGAGAGAGTCCTTGCAGCAAATGCTGGCTCCAAAGAACTAGGTCCAGCGTACCCGGCCGATCACTTAGTAGGAAGAATGCTCTTGGTTCACTACTGAATTATTTTTATCCATTTGCTTCTGGCAATAATACAGCATTGTCATTAAAGGCTTAGAAGCTCCTTCCCTGTTTCACAATGGATAAGGCAGCAGAAGCAGGCACAAGTCTGGTTTTGATAATCACACATTAGGAAAACAAGTACAGTTGCAGCTGCACTTTACAGTGCGGATTCTGTAGTAAAACAAGGTTTGCCATACAATAAGTTATTCACTTATAATAGGCTCACAATTGCTGTCAACAGGAAGTTGTAGGTGATAGATAAGCCAATCAGCGATGTGAATGCAAGCATTTGATAGTGGCTGAACCAATAGCAGCATTTGTAACATTGTGGCTGTACGTATAGAGCAAGGGTCCACAGTATGCATAGAAACATGGACCCCAGGTGTGAAGAAATGTACCAACACCTGCCTTGTGCATTTCTGAATTTGCTACTTTAGGAAACATGGCAGTACAGCAGTGGTAAAGGAAGGGAAAAAACCCCAAAAGATTACAAGTGCAATCTATCAATGGTGGGTAGCATCCACAGCTTACATTTTTGCAGCGTATATTAGCTCAATCCACCTGCCCAGGCTTCTCTCCTGAGAAGCTGCTGAGGGTCAGAGTACCTTTGAAAATGGATGGGATGCAGCATGGTGAAGGCTACAGAAATAGAAGGAATTCCCAGAACTAGGGGTAGAAACTGCAAGCGCTAGCTGTTGATGCTACCCAGGGTTAGCACACAGTCCAAAGCAGTACTTCAAAGTACTTTTCTGAGAGCATCAGAAAGCTGTAACAATAGAATTGGAAAAGATCTTGAGTACATACTCCACAGGAAAAAGCTTGACATGAATATCTCCCATGCTTGTGTGGATAATGGCACAATCAGAAACTCTTTTGGGCCCTTCAGCTTGAGTGGCTGCCATAACCTCTTCTTTAGATGGCTTCTCATTAAATACATCTCTATCAGAATCGGCACTCTTTGTGTCCTCTGGTTCTCGTTTGGTAAACTGAAAGACAAGACAGGAGCATCCGTGTTTCTTCCTCAAGGCAGAATCATCGAGATGAAAGGTTCCCAGTGATACTACACTGCTACCCTCTGAGACAGGACACACCACATCTAAAGCAGATCTGAGAGATGCGTCCATCTGGGCATCTTGCTCCTTTAATGAACTACTCAACATTTTTGCCCAATCTTTCCTGTAGCTGGGCCATTGCTTCTATTCTCAGACGAAAGGGTTATCCTTTTAAACATATTTCACACTGTGAACATATAGCCCCCTTTCCACCCCACCAAACGATTACTTTTTCCCTGAGCTAAATGTATCTAGGACATTGGACTTCTATATCCGATTGTCATCTTCGTAGCCTTATTCTGAATTATTCACATCTAAATACAGTATTTCTAGGTAATTTTTAGCCAGCATTTAGTTCCGAAGGCTTGAAATTACTGCTTCCTGTACATGTCTTAGAAAGGCCCCCCCTGTCATTTATCAAGGGTTTGCCTTTTTTTTATTACTGTACAGCATCCAAGCAGCTTACAAAAACAGAAGAGGAAAGATTAAATTATACCCCCCCCCCAAAAAAATAAACCTTGGGTGCCCCAATACAGGATAGAAAGGCGGGATGGAAATTCTATTATTATTATTATCACCTCTGACAACAGGGTCTAGATTAGCTATAACCATCTATGAAAAAGACCTTGGGGGTCACAGTAGAAAGCTTCCTGAAAAATTGTCATGTGCTATGGCAGCAAAAAATGTCATATTACAAATTATTAGGAAGACGACCACAAAGACCATCATCCCATGATACAAGTCTTTATTTCTTGTGCTACAAGATGGAGTAAAAGCAATCTAGAATTTGACAAAGCTACTCAGCTGCCTAGAAAACAAAGTTCTCTGATGTGACTGCAATGTTCTAATACACTGGTTCTCCAACTGTGGGTCTGGGACCCACAAATGGGTTGAGACCCAATTTTTGGTGGTTTGCAAAACTGAAAGGGCAATTATGCTATGTGCATCAAGGGTTAAAACTGCTACTTGGCGGGCACTGCACTCCAATCACCATTATAGCCACAACTCTTGAAATATTTATATCGGGCAACAGACTCTAAGACATTTGAGAACCACTGCTCTAATAATCATGTGATTCATATAATCATTCCTATAATGAGGAAGCCGCTCACACACTTTCCTGTTTTGATTTAAGGAAGTACATTCAAACAAGGAAACAAACATGTGGAGAGATCAGCTGGGACCAAGTTCTAAAGCATGGGAACAATCGGATAATAAATACTGAATAGGGAGAGAGAGAGAAATTGACTAGGACTCACCATTTGTCCCCACCTCTACCACATTGAATGCTCCACCTATTGGAAGTGTCACTGAAAGTAACTGGTGATGAGGCCATTACCAGCTCCTACTAGATTGTGAGATCAGACACGATGCAACAAACACTGGTAAGAGGCACAGGGTGAACAGGAGGGCTTTTCTGAGTGCATGAAAAGCACTGCCCACCGAGCAGAGTCTCCTATTACTGCTTGTCGCATTGTGTTGCTGGTCTTTCTGCCAGGCGGTGGGGGTCTGGGGGTCCCGTGTATACTACCAGACACTCCTCAAGTACTACCTATGGTACAAGAACCACTGGTTGACAAACACTGCTCTAGGATAGTGGTTCATAAACGTTTTAGCACCAAGACCCACTTTTTTAAACAACACCTTGTCAAGACCCACTTAGCTTTACGAGACTAATGTTTCACTTACCAGCCGCTCAAGCCACTGTTTTTATCCTTATATGGGTGGGTGGACAGACCACCTTCTGAAGCATTTATTGAGCTCCATCTTCACCAGATCAGGACCATTCTGGTGGTCTTGGATTCCCCTTTGCTTGGCCATCAACAAGACCTGATGTACACCCACCTATGTGGGTGCACATTGCACATTTACTCAGTTTTGCTTTCCATAGGACTCAATATATTTTCCTTGTCAGCTTGGAGGGGTTTTTTTCTTCTCAAGAGTTTATGGGGCCTGCCTTCATTGGATTGGGACCATTCTGGTGGCATTGGGTTCCCTCGGACCGCCCTTCAAAGTGGACCAAAGCGCACACAGCTACCCACACACAAATGCAAACATGCTGTTCCTTTCGGTGTCCATTGGGCTCAATACATTTTCCTTATCAGCTATCAGTTTTGCAACCCATCAAGAAATGGGTGGTGGCCCATAGTTTGGGAACCACTGGTCTAGTAACAATACAGCAGGTCATTCAGCTGGAAAGCATAAGCCTACCATATAAAATCTGTTCTTTTTGAAGGATGTGCAGACAATGGTTGGATCTGCTTGAATATTCTGGAGAACAGGATTTTCAGATGCTTTCATCTCGACAGTAACAGCAGAACTGTGCTTCTTTGCGACACCCTGGAACAGAGCCAGTTGCATAACCCTGATGTTTTCCTGTTTGCCAAGGATTCTCACACATCTATACATGGGGGGAAAAAATCCATAATTTTAAAGTCATTATGTAGTCAGCTGCTTTTGGATTGGGGAGTAGCTAAAGCAGTGCAGGGGAGTGCAATTGCACAGGGCAGTAAGCTTTAGGGGGTCAACAAGCTGAGCTTGACACTAGTGGCCAAAATTGAGAAAACCTTAGTACGTATGAATAATACCATCATGTTATATACCATTCGATGTAGAATTTAATGCAGAATGCAATGAAACGAACTGGAGTATATTATCTCATTCTATCAAAGGTTATGTCTAAAAACAAAACAAAAATACAACTGTCATTTAAAAATCACTGGTTTAGATGACATTTAAAGTGGACAAAAGAAAGGGAGGAACAATGCACACCACCCTGAGCTCCTTGGAAGGATAGTATAAAAATGTGGAAAATATGAATGAATGAATAATTTTGTCATATGGGGGATGTTAAAAATGTATGGGCCCTAAGTGTCACATGACCTAGCTATGCCACTGCAGGCTTGGGGGCAGCAAGAGGGGGCAGCTGGGGGGGGAAGGATATAGGTTTTCCCTCCATTTTTCACCTCCTTAAAAAGCCCAGATGTGTTGTCACTTCTGGAAGTGATGTTACTTCCTGTTGTGACATCACTTCTAGGGCATCATTTTGCCCACAGCACCAGGCTACACTTTCATTAGTGAAGCCACGGCTTTTGCGCATCCTCTAAGACTGTGCTTCCCAAACGTTTTAGCACCTTGACCCACTTTTTAAAACAACCTATTGAAACATATTAGACACCCAGCTACCGCTGCACTCCTGGGCGGTTGGGCAGCATTGGATTGAGCTGTAAGTGCATTTTGCCACACAACCACATCATTCATAACAGATCAAGCTCTCTCATGAAGTCATAACAGTAAGGACTTCATTGTTGTGTATATGTACTCTGCATGAACGAGACAATAATCCAAAACCAAAGCTAGGCTTAATATTAAAACTATAGATTCACAAATTCTGAAAGCAATTTCATTTTCCTTTCAAGTGAAACTGCAGGCAAACCTTTTCTAGATTACAGATTAAGATTTAACAGAACTATCAGGGTCAAAAGAAACTGAGCTAAATATAGCCTATGTGGGTTTTTGTGATTTTTTTCCAAAATTTCCCAATTAAAATAGCAAATTGCAGTGTTATGTGTTTTTATTCTACATTCTCATTCCAATTTCTCATTTTTATTAATTTTAAATGCTTTAAAAGTGTACTAGGTGTTTTGTATTTTTATTCAGTTATTTTAACTGCCAAAAAGCAGTTTTCAAGAAAAAAAACACCCCGACCTACGAGAGCTGACAGTTGGTCATTCCAAAGATAGCTGCAAATTTAATACTTGGCATAATAATTCAGAAGCTAGACAACATTGTGTGTCTTTAGGAAACCATCGCTTGCTTACAGAGCAGAGCTGCATATCAAAAAATCAATACACAGTGCAAAGGTCAAGAAAACATGTGAAAGCAACCAATTTAAGCAGCACTTGATTCAAGAAGCAAGCGATCAGCAACTAATAATTTGCACAAAATATTACATACTATTAGCCAAACAATTTACATGAAACAGATCATAAAACTAGCAAAAATTTCACAAGCAGACCAGCTGCCATTTGGCCATGTCAAACATCAGGTGATATTGCCAATCGAAGTCTAGATTTCAATACACATACAAATCTAGGCTCTTAAACATTTCAGTTGAGCACATCTTGGGTAACATGAAGTAGCTATAGTTGATATAAAATAGCAAGTGAGACTTACCGGTTTGTTTCAACATTTATGACCTTAATTCCCAACATTGTCCCATAGAGCACGAAGTGTCCTGTTTCGTCGAAAATGATGTTAATTAACCTTACAGCATCAACTTTTTCAAGCTCTCGCTCCACAGCCATTCGCCGTCCAAATTCCATGTCTGGTAGCTGCTGTCTCATCTGTTGCAGCTCAGTAAACATCTTTAGAAAGAAAACAATGTAACTCAACCTACAGCACATTCCCAAACTGAAATTGCATTTAAGTGGCTGCAAGTTCCATTAGTTTCAGTGCAGTTTAGTTCTACATATAGCAATTCCACCATAATGCTGCTTCTTTTAGCACTGATTCATACTATGCCTGACAGCTGTTCAATCAGCACCAATTTCCTTGTCTTTAATGTCCTTTGGCACTTCTTCACCCAATTTTCAGTAAACTGGGAGATATTCCTGAATAATGGGAGATACTCCTGTACTTTAATGTTTCTCAGAGCACAATCCTAACCTGGAGTTGGGCCGGCACAGTTAGGCCAGCTAAGTTTTGCTGGCACCAGGGCCACCGTAAAGCATGTTTGGACGACTCTCGGAGTCAGGGAGGATAGCGCACATCTGCATGCTGGCCTCTGACTCTGAGAATGGTCCAAACATACTTTACGGTGTCCCTTGTGCTGGCCAAACTTTGCTGGCCTAACTGTGCCGGTTTAACTCCAGGTTAGGATTGCACCCTCAAACTGTAAGATGAGGTTCCCTGGAAAACCGTGGAAACCAGCCAGGGAAGCCAGAATCCTTTCAAATATATCTGCTGCCCTATAAAATGTATAGGATTGTCACCTTAATGGGAAGCTGCAGCCAGTGGCTTGGTAGATCAAGGGAACCCTCAATTGAAAAAGTTTGGGAACCACTGCTGGACTAGATTATACTTGGAGCACACTTCTACTGTTGACTGTCAGCAGAATTACTTATAATCCTCTCAGGACAATAAAACCTATAAAATGTTTTGAAGCAAATAACCTCAAATTGCTTTTGATTAACATATACAACCAGTTTGTCATCCTTAGTCTAGCAAAAAAAAGTGGTGGTTGAATGGATAAGACATACAGGCAGCAAACCTAATCTTAGAAAGTATGATAAAATATTATCTATACTGGCAAGCAGAATGAATTCCTTTTTCAGCTGGCCTTTCCACCTTGATTTATGTTATTTGCCGCTTGTACTTTGTGGGGGAGGGGGGTTGTAGGAGGAGTTTTGACATATGTGCCTGCTTCGATTTGTTTCTTCTTCTGATTCATGTGTTTTCTGCTTGCCTCTATAGCTTTATGAATGCTGCTTTTATATTAATGTTTTATGCTGCACTGACTACTCAATGTTGTTGAGACAGGACAAAGGATAAACATTTATAAATAAACATGAAAATTAATATTGAACTTACACTCAAGGATTCATCAAACACCCTCATAAGCTTCCCTGTCAAAACCCTGAAAATTCTGACTTTTCTGTCAGAGCCGATTGTCGCCATTTTTTTGCCATCAGGTGAGAAACATATACTGCTTGGGTATGCTTTACATTTGGCAAATTCATATAAATCTGTGTCCGTTTTATATTCCCAGTCCATATTTTTGGGAAATTTGTACTCATGAGGAGGCCCAGTCCAGTACTCAATCATTCCAGACTTGTCAGAAGACACTATGACTTTATAGACAGAGTTCAGTCGGATCTGAGTAAGAGGGGATGTATGGAGTTTATCAAAAATGTGAAGTGGCTGATTATCTCCTCGACCATCATATATGAATATTTTTCCAGTACTCTTCTCAGAAGCTGCAACTGAAGATATTGCATCTCCTGGGCAGTAGATCCATTCACACTGGCCAGGGTGATAGCTAGAACAAAATAGAATAATCAAATTTACATTTACATGCAATTTTGTAATAGAATGTACAAACATTTCACCTAGGATTAGCCTCTCTCTCGCTATACATATTTTTTTAAAGGATAGTCACAACCTATATTTAAGGCATTCAAGTCATGAATTAGCACTCATGATTTCAAACATCAAAAGTTTTGAGTAGAACATAACTTCCCACAACAAAATCATTTCATTAAAAAGGAATTTTAAAACGTTCTGACAAATAATACTGTCACTGTACAAAGAAAGTTCTAAAAAGCTAAAAGGTGGGAGGAAATAGACAGAAAGAACCAGAAAAATGTACATATGAAGACCTTTTGTGTAGAGCCTTGAATAGACTGTACGGGAAGCTTTACATCTCATCCTCTTGCATGTGCAAAGAGTAGGGAGGTGCGATTGCTTTTTGCATGCACTGTGAAACAGACAGTCTCAAAAAGCCATGCATACATTCAACACACTATTATTGACAATTATCGTAACATGTGCACACAGGAGAACTCTTTTGCAGGTATAGGGTCAAATGCAGCAGCTCACAGCACAACTCAGCAGAATGGCAAGAAATGAGAAGGAGGCAAGACGTGCAACACTAGATAGCCCCACAATCAAAGCTAGGAATAATAGGGATGGGAAATAAAAAAAATGCAATGGAATATACATAACCATCATTCACATAAATAATGGCCCTAAATGTCAGTATTTTCTAGGTAAAAGGGAGGAAAAGGAGGAAAGTTGGAGAAAGGAACATGTAATAGGACAAATGGGGGAGGGAAGAAGGGAAATGGAGCAGGACATAGAGGAATCAAGAGGGTTACCCAGGGTAACAAGGGCTCAAGAACTGGGGTTTATGCAATAGCAGGAAGGAAAGGAGGGAGGAGAAAGACTGGGTGGGGGAAGAAAATGATGTGAGAAAGAGACCAAGGTTTCAGCCATTGCTCAAGACCAGGGCTGAGTCTTTATAGCCTTAAACCAGGGCTACAGGCAAGGAATGAGACCCTTGGCAAGCCACAAAAGCACTTCATTCTCTTGCAGTGGCAGGCTACTGGATGAATCCTTTTAACTGGCACTGAAGGTGCTCCAATGGAATCCTGATGCAGTTTTGGGGATCTCTCAACCCAGTAGTTGGAGAAGCTGCAGTGACAGGATAGTCTGCTGCATTGGAGCTGATGTTTCAGCCTTCCCCCTAAACCAGGGGGCTGCAAACTCTGGCCAATAGGCCGGAAATGGTGCCCCTTGGATCCTTCCCATGTGAACGGCATTTGTCATTCCACCTGGGGGAACACAAAGACTCCAACTACAGCCCCCAGGGGTCTTTGCAGCAAGCCGCACTTGTGTGGAATGCTGTGCACAAGGCATGCTGGGGTGGCTGGCCCCAGAAGTGGCTTACTGCAAAGTCCTCCAGGGCTGTAATCAGGGTCTTTGCAATAGTCCCAGGGTGAACGGCAGATGCCCTTCGTGCTGGGGACGATTTTCAGCGGTGCGGCAGTCTCCAGTTTGGAGACCTCTGCCTTAAACCATAAAAGATAAACCAAGAAGTCCTAGTTTTCCACATGCATGCCATGCTGACATCCAAGGAAGAAAAGATAGAACACCAAGTGTGTCATCAATTGGACTGCATAGAGATACAGAATATAGTGGGAGTTTATAGGTCAATGGTCAGGGATGCCCAAGGCCAAAGTCTGCCGAGATGAGCTTGTAGCATTGCAGAGATTGTGGGGCTAGGTTGCCAAGACACAACCTTCTCCTGGTTCAAAAGGAGAAGGGCTTAAAAAAGAAACCCAGAAAAGTTAGGCTGTAGCCTTAGCTAGTTTATAGAGAGTGAGGCAAGTCAGCTGACATTGCTTCCCTGGGTGGGCAGGGAGGGGAGCATTCCACAAAAGGTGGCTTAGCAATGCTGGAGCTGCGGTCTGAGCTGTGGTTTGCACATAAGGGGTAGGAGAAAGTTTGGAAAGTGAAGATTGTGGTTCAATTTCTGCCCTGGGTCTTAATTAGCAAAGAGGTTCTTGGGTGATGGAGGGAATGAGGGTGCTTGACCAGAGGCGGATCTACAGGGAGGGCAAAGCTCTAAGTGTTGCAAGAAGCCTTACCCTGTCATGTAAATCCCTCCTCTCCATTGCTGCTGTAGCCAGTAAGCAATGCCAAGATGTTGCTTTTCCCTGTGAGGATTGGCTAAAACGGTGCAGGAGAGGAGTGATTTCCACTGCAAAGTAAGGCTTCTTGCAAAACTTAGAGCTTTGCCCTCCCTTAGATCTGCCTCTGTGCTTGACACAGCACCAGTGGGCTCCCTGAATAATTCCTGTGAGAAGGGAGAAAGAAAGCAGAAGACAGAAGAAGGGAAGCCAGCAAGAAAGAAAAGGAGGATGGAGGAAAGAAAAGAAACTTGAAAAATGATGGAAAGAGAGGAAGTGAGAGGAATGACACAAGAACTGAGGGGGAAAGTGCAAAGAATGGGAACACACAGACTCTGTCCTCAGATTACCTTTTAAGCAAAAATATCTTAAAACACTTGGCATTCCAACAAGGAACATTCAAAAAGTAAAACCGACTTACCCCAGTTTCAGCATGTTGATCATGTCAAAGTTCACCACATCAAAAACCTTCATTGCTTTGTCATCACCAACAGAGCAGAATAATGCCCCTTCAGAACTAGCCGCAATGCTCTCAATAATGCCTATGGTGGTAAAACCAGAAAAACACATTAACTCCTCCCCCTACTCTTCTATCCTACCCTAAGAATGGCATATGACAATCAGGTCTTCTGCTCCTAGTAGAGTCTGCTGGAGGCTTAAACTCAGAGCTTTCTCTCCCCACCCCCACCCCCCACCCCCATCTCCTCTTTCTTTGCCTAAAGTCTACACCTTTTATCTGAGACAGAATTAAATTTTGTTAGGCTTAGCAAGGATAAAAGGGGGGCAAAGATTTTTTTCTTGTAATGAGAAATGTAGAGATAGTACCATCATGGATAGTAGTTTTGGCTCCTATCCTAAGAGCTGTCAAATTTGGCAAATACAAAAGCCAAATATCTCAGAGTGACAAAATTATCCTACTATAAAAAAGACTTTACAAGTGTAATAAAAAATTTAATAGAACAGATCTTCTGAAGTTATACAGAAAGATGATAAATGCTTTTTGTTGTTGAAAAGCAGTATATAAATAATCATAATAATAAATGGAAAATGTGTTCTATAAAGAGGTAAGCATCACACAACAACAACTTACCTAAATGGCTACGGAAATGTTTAACAAATTCAATACCCTCTTCTACTTTCTTCCAGAATTTGACATGTCCATCATGGCTGGCTGTTATTACAAAATCTGTCCTGTAGTTACAAGCATATTGTTGAAACAGACTCCAGTTAAGAGACAGTTCCACTCATGGAAGTTCACCACACAATTTGGAGTTGAACAGGATGAAAGATAGATGGTTTAAGAACAAATCGCTACATGCGAGTGCAACAAAGGAATCCAACAACTTCTTGCAGCTGCTTTTGGAATCTAGCAGCCTCTCAGTTTCATGGACACACAAAGGAAGTTACAGTGGAGCCCTATTCAAGACTCCACTCAAAGGGAATGAAGGAGAAAGCATGGAAAAACCATCTTGTTTATGCTGGTGTTTCCGGATTAATTATCACAGTTTGGCTAGGCTTCCATATGTTGGTTAGCAATTATGTTTCAATAAGCGATTAAGATTTCCATAGATTTTTTTTTTAATGAGATGGGTTTGGGATTATTTTTGGAATATACGTAATGCAAAGTCCACATTTTCTAAAATAAAGAATCTAGGTTTTCCCAAAAATATTATTATAGATCAGGGATGACCCACCAGAAGCCCCACTGCCGCCACCACCCAACTGCCACCCCACCCTTTAAAGACCTACACAGAAGACTACCCCACCGTCTCACATTGCTCATTCCTTGAACATTCCCATAAACAAAACAGGAAGTGTTCACTACAGATTCTGCACTTCTTGTTTTGTTTAACAGATTTGCACAAGGAAGGAACAATGTGAGGAGGTAGGGGCTTGCACCCCCACCTTCCAATGCACTTCCTGCTGGCTTTTAGTGAGTGGATTTGAGCAGTGAGCAGGAGAGAAGCAGTAGCAGATTCAGCATAAAAGGCACCCCAGTCCATTTGTAATGCCCTGCAACTCTGTCTTGGCTCAAAATAAAATTGATAGGTCACTCAAATGACAGAGTCACAGTGTGCCATCTTAGCAACAAAGGACCTAAAAATTATAAAAATCATAACAAGATATAGTAATCCAGAAAATTCCTGAAACACAGCCATTGTCCAGTACTCAAAGCAAAGACAGTAAAAGACTTACTTAGTACATACTACATGTGTGATGACATCCCTGTGCATATAACTGCGTTCATACATTGAAGCACTGGGAAGATTATCCAGGTAGACACGTTCAAACTCAAGAACTACAAATAAAACAAAAAATTATTGGTTTAAAAACATATATTTCTTTGAAAGTAACATTTGGATTGACACTTGATATAAAAGAAACCAAACTGAAAGTTTCTTTCTCAGCAGTAAAAATCAGTGTGGACAAAATTTATACATGCTAGTATTTTGGTAGATGACATTTACAAATAAACATTTTTGTGTTTGTAACAATATACTGTTTTTTAAACATAGCTAAGTGCAGTTTTCACTGAAGCCTTAACTATAGTGTATAAACTTGGAACCAAGTGTCACGTATTTCAGAATATCTTACTTGAAAGTAAGCACTTAGGACTACCTACTAAATTATTAAACAAGAAAGGATAATATTTCTTATAATATAAGAATATTTCTTAGATAGCAAGGATCACTGCTAAATGTAGAATAATAGTAAAACTGTAATTTGTATTCCCCATAAGCACAGTCGGCCGCCATATCTACGGGTCCAGTATTTGCAGTTTCAATTATCCACAGATTGGGAGCCCCCCCTTACTTTTTCTTACTTTGGGTTGCTAAAAAACTTTCTTACTGTGGGGGGAGGAAGGAAGGGGAGAACCTTATATTTAACATAGGGTTCCCTCCTATCCACTGTTTCAGGTATCCACGGAGAGCCAGGAACCTATTCCCCATGGCTACTGGGGCATGCCTGTATATTTGATCCATGGATTTGCATTCTTGCCTGCATAAGATTGGGCTGTGGTATTCAAAAACTTGCCCTACAAAATATTTGTTAATTCTGAAGGTTCCACAGAATCTTGGTTGATTTCAATGGGACTTACTCCCAGGTTAGCTTGCTTAGGATAACCTCAAGCCACTATGCAGCAGGTTAGGGATTTTTACTATCGAGGTCTCCTATTCTAAAACAGTGCTCAGACGCTGATGTCTGAATGAGATATTAGCCGAAGAATGCGAGGCATCCTTCCTGAACTCAATGAAACATTTCCAAGAAACCCATGTTTCCAACATGCATGCACAAGATCGGAATGCAGGACTTCACTCTGACGGGTACGGCGAGAGTCGCTCGCAAGAACATACGCAAGATCGCACTATTATAATGCGCCCCACCCCAAAGCTGGCGGGGTTCTCCTCACTCCCGCTTTTCTCAAGCGCTTCCCTTACCTCTTCGCTTTTTCACTTGCGCAGCTTCCCCGGGGAGGGGGCCCACCCACCGGTCCTGCCCTTCCTCCTCAGAGCCCTCATCTCCTTTCCCATCGTCGTCTTTTTCTTCTTCTTCGCGGTGCCTTCTCTTACGCCGCTGCTCCACCGACGCCATATTGTGCTTACGTCACACCCGGGCGACGACCAGCCTCGGCGAGACATGACTGGGTGCTCAACTAGTGACGAAAACAGCTGCCTTCGGAACAGCCAACGAGAACTCAGCCCGCGCCCGTTTGGAAACAGGACAGAAACCGTGTGGAATAGAAGGGACATAAGGTAATGTAACGGGGAAAGATGGTGACGGGTTCTCTGCCTGGGCGGGCTTGAAGGGGCTCCCCGTATTGTTATAGGTTGAGGATTGTTGTTTTCCTTGTGTAACCTGCCTTGAGCCGTGTCATTAGACTGCAAAAAGAGGCGGATAGGGAGAATCTCCTTTCGCAAAGAAATAGAGACCCTCGCCTTGTTACAGGCACAGCGGCCCTGAAAGTTGGTCAACGAAAGTTCGTTGCCCACGTTTCTTTACTGAAAGCGTCATCCCGTCAAAGTTAAACAATTAGGAGTGAATCTCTCTCTCTCTCTCTCTCAGGTCCAATCCTGTCGAACTTTCCAGTGCTGATGCAGCTATGCCAAGGGGGTGTGTGGGCTGCATCCTGTGGTGAGGGAGGCAGTCACGTTTGTTCCCTTACCTTGTGGCGGCATCAGCACTGGAAGATTGGACAGGATTGCGCCCAGTAGTGGGATCTAAACAACCCCCGGCCTTCCCTTTACAATGAATAGGGAAAAATTGAAGCCAGGGGGCGGGCTTAGCGGCCATGTTGGTGAGTGCAAAACATTGCTCATTCCAAGCAAGCAGGTTAGGTGACTGGAGGCGCCATCCCTGTTGAATTGATAGGAATCGAGTGAAGCCAGGGGGCGGGCTTAGCGGCCATGTTTGTGTGCCCCAGACAATCTTTATTCCAAGCATTTCAGATTGCTTTTCTGGTACTGTTTAGGACTTAATAATTTACTCCTGCAATAAAAACTTACGAAAATAACAGCGTGTGATCGTGTAGAAACATCATTGGTAACCGTATTATGAGTTAATATGCAATTACAAGGTTAAATTCCGCTTAATTATATTACTGAACGTACTGGACGAAATGCTACTTGCTGTCCATTTAAACTCGGATTGCACTGTCTTGACAGACTTATTTTTTGCAATCTACACTATTAAGAGTATTTTTTTAAACTTCTACCCTCACCCCCCCCCAAAAAAAAACAACTTCTGTTAATGTTCAGAACTTCGAAAATATTACAGTAGAAAATGGAAGGCGGGAAAAAACGTGTAAACGGGAAGGGGGGGAAAGGAGGGGGGAAATATTTTTTTTTCCTTCTAAATCTAGACCATTAACAGTGAGTGTCTGAAAATGGTGACTAAGACTGCTAAGAACAACGAGAAATTACACAGCTTCAAAAAAAATGCACTCCCTGAACTGTAGTTCTATTGAACCGATGTAATGAGAATACACGAACCTTTCCGTGGAAATTAAATCCCATTTTTCGTACAGCGATTCGCACACCCGTATGCAGAACACGCAGGCATGCTTAAAGACGTTGAAATTAACTTTTACACACGTGCAGGGAGATTTTTATTCGTGAATTCGCGGCAACCTCGTCCTTGCGGGAAACTTCTGAGTCAGCCATATTTGTGTGCCCCGGAAGCTTCAAGATACTGACGTCATGGTGACTCCAGTGTATTATACCTTCATGATTCCAAGCATTTCAGATTGCTTTGCGTGTGATGTTTAGGACTGAATCGTTTACTCCTGAAGTAAAAACTCACGAAAATAACAACGTGTGATCGTGGAGAAACATTATTGGTAACCTCATTATGAGTTAATATGCAATTCCAAGGTTTAATTCCGCGTAATTATATTACGGAACATACCGGATGAAAAGCTGTCTATTTAAACTCAGATTGCACTGTTTTGACAGACTTATTTTTTGAAATCTACACAAGCAGAAATAAAACGGCCATGCCCCATTAAAAAAATGTCTGTTAATGTTCAGAATTTCAAAAATATTACCGGTTGTTTTATTGAGCCGATGTAATGTGAATACATGAATCCGCGGAAATTAAATCCCATTTTTCGTTCAGCGATTCGCACACCCGTATGCAGAACACGCAGGCATGCTTAAAGACGTTGAAATTAACTTTTACACGTGCGCCGTGCGAGTGAGAGAGCCCCTCCGGCGGCAATCCTCGTCGTTCGTGGCGCTGATCTGAGTCAGCCATATTGCTCAGTCCAGGCTTCAAGAATGTGACGTCATGGCTTCTCCAGTCATTCAACCTTCTTGGATCTAAATGATTTAGGAACAGGAACTCACTTTTGATTGGCACTTGTCGGGAACCCGGAACCAGCCACGGAGCCCATTAGGATCTGGAACGCCCGTTCTGGTCCGTTCTCCCTGAATGACATCACTGCCTTCGCCCCCCTAGGAATCCAGAGTCGCTCCCTTTAACCCTCTGAGTGCTGGCCAACCAAGAAGAAAAGTTTTTTGCAGAGGAATTGAGAGGGGGGAGGAGGGAGAGTGAAGTGGGTGGAGTCAGCCCTAATTTTAACTAGTGGAACTGAGTTCCCCCGCGTTCCCCCTCAATCCCACCACTGATTGCGCCCTAACTGTTTACTCAGATGTAAGCCTGGTTGATCTTAGTGGGACTAAGGCCCAAATCCTAACCAACTTTCCAGCACTGGCATAGATGTGCCAATAGGGCATATTCTGCCTCCTGAAGGTAAGGGAATGTTTGTTCCCTTACCTCAAGTTGCATTGCTCTTACCCCAGTGCTGGAATGTTGGTTAGAACTGCTCCCTTACTCCCTGGGCTTGTCCCTAGAAGGGTGCAGGACCTGGGGATATTCACCCAGTGCCTCTCTCACTTAAAATAAATCATTAAATGATGTGTACAAAATACTACCTTAAAGCTGCAATTTTCATCCATCTCAGCAGCAGCCAGGAAACTGAAATACTTTGCATTCCCACCTCCTCCACACAACTTTGTGCTTAACATTTTGCTCTCATTTGGTAAATATAACGTCAGAAGAGGCTGCATGTAACAATACTTCAGTCTATGGGAGTCCTTGCTGCATACTGATATGTAAAGGGCATGTGACCTGGAAACAGGGATAGGCAGCGAGGTGGCCAAGTTTGCGGATGACACAAACCTTTTCCAGGTGGTGAAGACCAGAAGGGATTGTGAAGAGCTCTAGAAGGATCTCTCCAAGTTGGGGGAATGGGCAGCAAAATGGCAGATGCGTTTCAATGTAGACAAGTGTAAAGTGATGCACACTGGGGCAAAAAAACAAAACTTCACCTATAGGCTTATGGGTTCTGAGCTGTCTGTGACAGCTCAAGAGAGAGATCTTGGGGTGCTGGTGAAGTTGAAGGTGTGCGGCAGCATTTAAATGCAGTAGCATTTAAGAAGGCCAATTCCATGCTTGGGGTAATTAAAAAAGGGGTTGAGAATAAAACAGCCAATATTATCATGCCATTGTACAAATCGATGGTAAGGCCGCACCTGGAATATTGTGTCCAGTTCTGGTCGCCGCACCTCAAAAAGGACATAGTGGAGCTGGAAAAGGTGCAGAAGAGAGCGACAAAAATGAAGGGATTTTCCCCGAGAATACAGGGCTGGGGCACCTCGCTTATGAAGAAAGACTGCAGCGTTTGGGGCTCTTCAGCCTAGAAAAAAGGCGCCTGAGTGGGGACATGATTGAGACAAAAATATGCACGGAAGGGATATAGTCAATAGAGGGATGTTCTTTTCCCTCTCTCAAAACACCAGAACCAGGGGGCATCCGCTAAAACTGAGGGTTGGGAGAGTTCAAACAGATAAAAGGAAGTACTTTTTTACCCAGCAGGTAGTTAATCTGTGGAACACTTTGCCACAGGCGGTGGTGATGGCATCTGGTCTAGATGCCTTTAAGAGGGGATTGTACGGATTTCTGGAAGAAAAGTCCATCATGGGCTATAGGCAATGATGGGTTGTGCAACCTCCTTACATTAGTAGTAGGCTACTTCAGAGTACCGGGTGCAAGGGAGTGGCAACAAGATGCAAGCGTCTTGTGTCTCATGCCTCCCTGGGGCACCTGGTGGGCCGCTGTGAGATATAGGAAGCTGGACTAGATGGGCCTTTGGCCTGATCCAGCAGGGCTCTTCTTATGTTCTTATAATAGTTATTTTTAACACAGGGCAAAACCCTGTCTACTGCCTGCCTTGTCTAAAAGGTCAATTCTATACACACCTGGGATCAAGACCAGTTGAAATAAATGGGACTTCTTTGTGTGTACACATACATAGGAAAAGGAGCAGACATGTCCCTCCTCTCTGACACTACCCAGCCTGCAGCATCTGCTACAGAAGCCCCATCCTTCCCCTGCACTTCTGACTACAGTATTGCCACTTCTGAAACACAACACTCTGTGGGGCCCAGGCCAGCTGCCCCAGTTATCCTCCCTAAGGGACAGTCCTACTTACTCCTCATATTTTCAAATGTATTATTCAAGGTTGTAGGGAAATTATACTCTTTACTTTTTAAAAATTAAGCTATAATTTGACATTTTGCCTATATATCACTGATGCTATCCACAGGCAGAGAAATTTGCCGAGGACATGTCTCTGTACAAGCAAGACGTGATTCCAACAATTCCCAGCATGCTTTTGAGTTCAGAAGATGCCACAGAACAAGTCTTAGAAGAGTGTGAAAACATATGGAAACAAATGGAAGAGGTAATGGTGATGTTTTTGAGATAGGTACTGATATTAGAATGCTTAGCACCAATTCTGCAGAAATTTAATTCCTTTTCAAATTCAATATGCATATTCAATAAATGCACAGGGAGAAGCAGTACAGTATGGCACCGCAGCAGTTGCAGCACCATGGGAAACCAGGGGCTTGTCCTTTTACCTGTGTAGCAGAGAGGGCCTCCTGCAGGGTCTGGGAGGCCCACAGCCCCTTCTGCAGTTCTCTCTGATGCAAAGTCCTGATTTGCACTTCCATTTTCACTATGGCACCATGGGGCACCCATTCCCTTAAGGGGAAATGGCCCAGTAAAAATTCCTAATGGTGGGTCATGACTCACACTTTGGGAACTGCTGGCATAAAGAATTTAGGAAAAGCTACTACAACAAATTACACAGGAAACACATTCACAGGAAAATATGTGATAATTAATTTTTACTTCGAAAAGAACTTAGGCAATGTCCAGCTAAAATTAAGTGCTTTCTGAACCTCATTTATTTCTAAGGGGGAATTAAACATGTAAATTTCCCATTGAAATCAGAGCACAATTCTATGCATGTCAGAAGTAAGTTTCATTGTATTCAGTGGGGTTTTCTTCCCAGGAAAATGTGCATAGGACTGTGACATTAATGTGTTTAACTTGGGTTGACTTATGCCATTTGCATATGAGTTCAAATGGTTGTGACTATAGAAGAATTACAAATGATCAGATCATTTAAGCTATAATTTCAGTATCAAATCTCTCTCTCTCTCTCTCTCTCTCTCTCTCTCTCTCTCTCTCTCTCTCGTAATCAAGTGTCAGAACAAGTTAACACTTCAAGAAATAGAAACCCTCCCAAATTCAGATCCCAAGGTAAGTTCAGAATTCAAAACTATAAGTGAAAAACATTTGTCTCTGTGTATGGTACCAGATAGATATTTGTTATATATATTTGTTTAATGATGTAGCCCATCTCATTGCAAATGTATAACAATGGATAAAGCAAATGTTTCAGAATTCTGTTACAAATGATCACAACTAGACAGAAGTTTCGCCCTTAATTTATCCCTTACCTACAATGAAAAGCAATGTTTTGAAAAGATCATACTACCTTTCCTAATATAGTAATAGCAGTGTACAGGCGTGGCTTGGTATCCACTGATTTGGTATCCCAGGTTTCAGTTATCCATGGATACTAGGACACCTATTAAAAAGATAGGGGAACATTAAACAACTCTTTTTTTTACCTTGTTGCAGCAAAAACACTGATGTTCCCCTTTCTTTAAAAAGGTATCATATCCCCAGCATCCAAGATGGCATATGTGTAAATGTAAAATTTAAATGTAAAGCTTACAATTTTACATACAGTTTAAATGTAAAATTGATGGAGTCAAGATGATAAGTAGATTATTTGTGGTTTCTGATGCTAGTTAGTGGCAGTATCTTGGTAGTAGCTATAGTGGCATAGGTCTTTAATTGCACTGTAATTGTAAAGTGTGCTAGAACTGTTTCTCTCTCTGCACCAACCTACATACACACTCCAGCAGAGGCAATTGAGGGTGCAATCCTAACCTTGAGTTAGGCCAGCATAGTTAAGCCAGCAAAGTTTGACTGGCACAAGGGACACCGTAAAGTATGTTTGGACCACTCTCAGAGTCAGAGAGGCCAGCACACAGATGTGTGCTATCCTTCCTGACTCCGAGAGTGGTCCAAACTTACTTTACGGTGGCCCTTGTGCCAGCCAAACTTGGCTGGTTTAACTATGCTGGCCTAACTCCAGGTTAGGATTGTGCCCTGAGTCTCCAGTAGCCTGTCTGTTTACACAACAAAGGAGAGGCTCTAAAGGCAATCTATAGCCTGCAGCTACAGCCAGCCAGTGTCTGTTTACACAACAAAGAAGGAATGTTTGCATAATGACTTAATTGCATTCCAGCTGGGATCTAAGAACTTACCCCTGTCATTAAGCAAGGGACACCACACCTGTAGTATGAGCAGAATGGAGAAAACTGCTTTAAACACAATATGATGTCACATGGTCTAAATATGCCACTGCATTATGAAATCTCTACTTATTTGCCTTTTCAATCATTTCTGCTGCAGCTGCATTAACTATGCTTCTTTGTCAGCACAAATTTCCTCCAACCATTTGTATGGGGCTGATCTTATGATCCTGTAGTAGGCCCATGGAGAGGTTCACTCTGAAAGAAGACTAGCTTGTTCCCCTAGTATAGCAAGCACAGTTTCTATGGATGTAACCCAATAACATTTTTCAAGTCTAGACCTCCAATTGCAGTGGCTGCCACTATTCCAGCACAAGGAACGGAGCTAGTTCCTGGCACTTGGAAGGGTGTGGTACCAAACGGTATGCTCTGAAGTTGCTCTATAGTGGAGGAAAGAATCACATGTCGTTAAAATTTCCACTTTCGTGCTTCACATGGAAAATGGTTAGAATTTTATGTTTTTATTTTAAGTGTAATAAAACATTTTATGAGTAATTTTTGCAATATTTGACAGCTGACATTGTTAATGAAACGGATGAAGACTCTTTCTGCAGAGTATAACCAATGGCAGAAAAGAACACCAGAAAGTAAGTCTTTTCTTTTTTAAGGAAAAAAAAAAGATTAAAAAAAAATGTTAAGGCTACAGATGATAAAGCCTTGAATGTTTAAAATGTTTAGACTTTGTGGGGAGGGAGTGTTCATTATATTAATTAACAGTCTTTCAGTGTGGCAGTCTTTATCTGTTGTACTTTTCTCCTGCTCTATATCTACCAGGCTTCTTTCTCTGTGCTTCCTGTGGAAATTCAGATTGCCATTCTTTATTTTTTGCCATTCTGCTGTTTCAAAAGGTCTATTTTTTGTTTTTCTTAACGCTGAAGTACAATAGCCACTGACAGTAGCTGGTAAAGGGAAACCTTTTTAGGTTGGTCACTCCCAGTAATAAAATATTTGGGAACAATTGCGCTAACATTTTACAGTAACTCTGAGTATAACCCTACAAATAAATGCTTGTCATATTGCATTCAAGAGACTAAGGAGCCTCATAACTTCCTTTCACATCTGCCCACTCTTCTAGCAATGGTTCACCCTGAAGAAATTCAGCATTTGTTACATCACTTGCAACATGTACCCTTATTGCTTAACTCCGTCGCACAGTCTTGAACTCCCCACCTTCTGGTTGGAAAGCCCAGCAGCAGTGGTTTAACCCGCTGTGCCACCATGTCCTTAGACATGCCTAGGCTTGTGCTAATCTTGTTACACAGACTTAAATGTGTAATTATCATTGTATTTATTTATTAATTTTTTTTTTGCAGACTTCTGTGTTTTCTGGATTTTTCTTATTAAGGTATAGCTGGTCAATCAGCTATGGTTTTAAACAAGTAATTCACAGCCCAATCCTTACCTATTTTCCAGCGCCAATGCAGCCATACCAACAAGGCACACACTGCATTCTGTGATGGAGAGGCAGTAATGGGGGTTTCATCAAGGTAAGGGAATATTTATTACCTCTGGACAGTATTGTGGCTGCATTGGCACTGCAAAGCTGGTTAGGATTGGGCTGTCAGTTCTTAAATAGATCTTAATCTGGAGGAAGCTAGTTTCATACTGAAGCACCTATCATAGCACTGGGTGACAAGACAACAGCCAGCTCCCCAAGCAGCAGCACATTATCAGAATTACCAGTCAACACAGAGCTTAAAGGAAGGCTAACGGAGGAAATTGGTTTTATCTTCCTCACAAAGATGTTGGATTCCTAATAAGTGCAATAGATTCCTAGTTTTCTTAGGCTACAATGTACTATTTTCATTCATGAGATAAATTGCTTCAAGAGTGGGTTTTTCTTTTTTAACGTAATGGCAATTGTTCTGTTTTTCAGTAATTTCCTCAAATCCAGATGTTCTGGTAGCATTAGGAAGAGAACAGGTATGTCAGTTAAATGATTTGTTTATTGCTTAAATTAGACTAGATCAGTGTTTCTCTAGATTAGTGCAGGCGTCCGTGAGGATCGCCAAAAATTGTAAGTGGACACCAAATGAAAAATGGAGCTATTTCACACATCGGGAAGGCTCACAGAGAGGGCTGTGGGCCTCCCTGACCCTCCCAGAGGCCAGTGCAACTCCCCAGGTAAGGGCAAAAGCCCCTTCATGCCTGCAGCATTGTGATAGCTGCGGTGCTATCAGGTACCCTCCTCGGCCCCAATCCCTGCCTCTGGTAGCACTTACAGCGGCTTCAATGTCTGAGTAGGACTTGAGGACCACTGGACTAGATTATATTCACTTCTCAGTATTGGTAGTAAATATAAATACAGTTACCTTCCATAAGAAAGAATTCTGGATTATAATCAAAAGAACTTTATTTCCATTTCTGAAAATGTGGAATTTAAACAGATGTAGTATACCTAATTGTGGTCTATAAACCATATATGTCATGTAAGTCATAACCACTGCCTTAATGATATAATTTAGAGCAGTGGTTCCCAAAATGTGGGTCGGGACCCACCAGTGAGTCAATTTCAGGTGGGTAGCAAAGCACTAGAGCAGCCATATGGAAAGATGGGGTCCTGGAAAGGGGGATGGCTGTGTTGGTTGTTTTGCTTGTGTCAAAGTTGTAAATATGCTTTTTATTTATTTCTGATTCACTTTGCTATTGGAAAATGGCTGAGAAATAACCCAACTGATTGCTGCATTCTCAGGAAAGCAGCAGGTTTTGGTGTCACAGTGACGGCATTTCCAGCCATGACATCACTTCTGCTTGGTCCTGGACAGATTGTCATTCTAAAAAGTGGGTCCTGGTGCTAAAAAGTTTGAGAACCACTGAACTAGACAGTACTGCCAGCATTTTAAACACTAAGTTTTATAGAAATAGCATCTGCACATATTACTCCTTTGACTGCTTCCAGATTTAGGGCTAACAAGCAAACCTAGAATGTGTTAGTGATTGGATTTCAGCATCGTGGTTAAACAATTGCTACGCAACATTAGCTGGGAAGATTCTTGTGGTTCCTCTGCTAAAATAAGCAATTATACTATAGTTAATAAATGAAATAACAGATTATAAAGTTTTTGCTCAACAATAACTTCTTTACCTTCCTTTCTGTGGGTTTGGTTCCTTCCCAACAGTTTTCTTTCACCTCTTATTAGAAAGGTCATGGAAGCAAAACCACTATTCCATATTTTGATTCAATAACATGATTGGCCAACAACTTTGCTTTGAGGAAATGTCTTGCCTCCTATATCATGTCAGGTCTGACATTCTGCTTTGTGGGCAGTTTAGCTGAAAATCTCAAGTTCTCTTAATTTGTGCATCTGTGTCCATGTGTAAAGTTGGTTCCTCAGGAATATAAATGTATTAAAAGTATACATTTCTTACAATAAACAGTAAGATGATATAAAATTGGACAAGCAATGTAAGTAGTAATGTTGCTATTTTTTGTTTTATTTTAATGAAGAATCTCACAGAGAAGCTTTCTACTAACCTAAACTAGTAACAAAAAACTCTAAAACTCACATTTTTTTCTAGCTGCAGAGATTAGACCATGATCTAGAAATGGTGCTATCAACCGTGCACGCAAAGAATAAACAACTGAAACAAGATTTGCAAAGGTATATATTGCATGCAGTCATGGAACTGTTTTGTCCAATCTGTAAAATATTATTTATTTATTTATTTATTTATTTATTTATTTATTTATTTATTTATTGGATTTATATCCCGCCTTTCTGCCCGAAGGCACCCAAGGCGGCATTACAACACAAAAACACAATAAAATACAGAATTTAACATTAAAAAGCAATTTAAAAACAATATTAAAACAATACAATTTAAAAAACAAAAAATTTAAAAAACAACAAGCCCCGTGGATCATAAGATATAATCAAAATATAAAAGTGTAAAAAACCAGCCAGCCAGCCTGTCAACAGTTAAAAGCTTTTTGAAATAAAAAGGTCTTCAGCCTTATTAACTTTTTTAACTTATTTATTATGTAACTTATTTAAATAATATTTAACTTTTTATCTATTTAACTTATTTAACTTTTTATCTATTCTTTTCCCACACCCATGTTCCAAGAGAGCAGCAATGGCTGGAGGAGCAGCAGCAGCTAATTGACTGTCTTAATCAGACAGAGGAAGAAATAAGCAACCGGGTTATACATTTTTCTGAGAAAAGGTATAATTTTTTTCCCCAGATGTAATCATTGGCTGTGCTCTTGTATGACACGTTAATCAAGTAGTTCTGTTATTTCAATAGTACTTATTTTTGAAAGTCACATTTTTGTTTTGCATCTTAGAGCCTTTCAAGAACTGAAAAGTAAAATGCTGAAAATAAAAGCCTATAAGGAAGAGATCTTAAATGCTTTGGGGGAGTTCCTTGAAGAACACTTCCCTCTCCCGGCGGATGATGGAACTGCAAAAAAGAAGACAGTATGATTGTTTGCTTTTTTATATTGTAGTATTAAGGTTTTTGTTTTTTAAAAAATCGTTTGGTGATAGAATTCATGGATGATAGTGCAGGAAACGCATGGAATGCATAAGTCAAAAATCACATCCTTCACACAGCCCAGCCAAGTATTCATCCACTACTGCCCATAGCCTTGATAGTATTGACTGCTGTGCCATTTCCTGACCCTTCTTCATTCTCTAATCCTGCCCTCTCTCTTTTATAGTGGAATCCTATGCATGTGAGTAAACTTCAACAAAAAAACAGATTAATGATTTAAATCTGTGGTTTTTAATAATTTTAAATAAAAATTTATTTGCTGCGCTTCTCCCTTGACCTACTGGCTTTAGGCTGCGGCTTCCCATTATGGTGCACTTAACAGACAAGCATTATTGACATGCCCACTTTCTTATGGGTATGTGTATATTCCCAAAACGAACCCTAAAGTGGATTTTTCCACACTAATGCCAAGCAGCAGCAAAGCACAGTCCATGGTGAGGTTGGGATTCTTCCCTACCTCCCTCGCAGGCCAGGGCACCTACCTGGTGGGGGGCACTGATGCCCTTTGACTGCCCTGCACAGCAGAGCGAAACAAGAGAAAAACCAATGGGTGCCAAGCAGGCTTATGAAGAAACTGGTTTTTAGAGTTCACAGTCCATTTCAGACATGAATTATCTTCCTAAGGAAACTGAAGATCAGTTTTAAAAATAGAATACAGAATATACCTTTCCAATATAATCTATATCAATGTGGATCTACATTCACATTGGGGGAAAGGCATTACTGGGGAAGAGGGGGGCTATTCTACTCACCGTAGCAGCCAGCAAGAAGGGATAGAGACCCTTGCGTTGCTTGCCTGCTGGCCTGTCCTTCAATGAATTCCTTCACTGAATTTAACTTGTTCATTTTCATGTGTCCATTCCTTCACTGCATTTTACTGAATTTGTATATAATATGCAGAGCTGTCCATGTTGCTGCCTGTTGGTCCTTCCTTCATTAAATACCTTGCATGAATTCCTTCAATGAAGTATGGACCAACAGGCAATGACATGGGCTGCCCTGTACATTTTATTGTGTAAACATCGAATAGCTTCTATAGCATTTATTATATTAATTAAAATATTTCCATGGCACCCCTCACTGCTTTCTGCAACACACTGGGATGTCACAACACCTACAAAGGGAACCACTGGTTTAAATGATTAGTCAGTGCTACACTGGAAGATGAGACCTTAATCCCCACCCCCTTTCTTCAGAAATGGAAGAGAATCTTTCCCTAGCTAACAGGGCACCCAGCACATTGTGTGGCACTTTCCTGCCCTGCATTCTTGCCTTCTCACACAGGTTCCTTGGCAACCATGAGGCTACAGAGGCTTAGATAAGCTTAGATGTGGCCTAGCTAGCTCTTCTCTGGTTGCATATCCCAACTGAGTTGTGCTGTAGGCAACGGACTCTCGCTGGTGTCCAGGACTGCACAACAGGCCTTGCTAGAAGCTCATGTCGGGTAGTTGAAACGGTGCAGCCAGGTAAGTCAGCAGGATGTTCTATGCAGTAGTGTTCCCAGGGGTGGGGGTAAACTGCTAAGTTTTTCACATGCCTAAACGCCCATGTAAAGCAGCCCCTCACCTTTAGAGTCATTGGCAAGAGCAGAGCAGCAGCCCCTTCCCTCCGGGAACACCACTGGCACTAGGCTGCAGGATGCCCTCCTGTCTCTGTCTTTTTCTTGCTGTCCACTTCCTGTTAGTCTTGCACTCATGACAAATCTCTCATGGCAGAAGCAAACAGGAAGCAAGTTCTATTAGGGCAAAAGCTAACAAGAAGCAGGTTGAAGGGCTGCAACGGAAGAAAGATTAGTCCTGAGCATGATGCCAACAGGAAGCAGACAGCAAGAACAAGATGAGACAGTGACAGGAGAACTGCAAACAAGACAGTTGAAGGGATTTACAAACCCCGGATAACTGAAACTGCAGAAACTGCATCCACGGATATGGTGTGGCAGGGGCTACCATACTAGATTGTGGTCTATCCCAGTATAATACAATCAGTCGTATTTATATACCGCTTTTCAACATACCACTTTTCAAAGTTCACAAAGCAGTTTACAGGCAAAGTTAAAGGGCTCTAAAAAAGTGCAGAACAATAGCCACTAGAAAAGACACTGCACAGGGGTGAAGAGGGACAATTACTCTCCCCCTGCTAAACATAAGAGGAACACCACTTGAAAAAGTGCCTCTTGCGCAGTTAGCAGGGGTAATACAAGAACGAAATGGGGCTGTAGCTCAATGGTAATGCATGTTCTTTGCATGCAAAAAGTTCCAGTTATCTCCAGCTTGGGCTAGGAAATATCACTCTGAAACATAGGAAAGTTGCTGCCAGTCATTGTAACTGGTCTGGATGGACAAGTGATGTGACTCAATTATAAAGAAACTTCATATGTTCATATACACCTTCCGCACCTAATTTTCCACTTTCTGTATCAATGTTGTTTTTGCCTTTCTTTCCATTCTTAGCTTCCTCATTTTTAGTTCCCCTTGCTTGTTCTTTTTGTCAATATAGTCTCTCTTAAGTCTTGCAAGCCATGGAAACTGCTATCTGTATCCACACTTTCGTATTGCAGGAAGACATCTCTTCTAGGAAGTTTCAAAGATGCATGATATTTTGAATTCAGTCCCAATCCAAAATACTATTTAAGAAGAGAGTGCTTACAATGCCCTCTGGTGGCTATAGTTGGTAAAATTGCTGGGTACATCATCTTGTTTTAAAGGTTTTCTACGTAATTGTGATGGTCAGAAATTGACCTTTTTAAAAATAGGAATTTAAATATTTCAAAGTTTCAAGGAACTCACACAGCTGGATTTCTGTATACCTGAGATACACTGTTAGTAGATTTGGGTTTTGTGCTTTTTTAAAGAAAGGATGATGATTATAGTTTTAATAAATACTGAAAACTATTCTAATCACTTGGATAGTTGCCCTCTAAGAGACAGTATTTTTTTTAGGAACTTTAATTTTTGTGACTGTATTTAGAATGTACAAGTGCACGTGTACTTTAATTTATAAAGAAGAAAAACCTGACATGGCAGAACCATTGTCTCCAACTATTCTTACTGTCTACCTCTGACCCTGTAGCAGAAAATTCTCATATATTTCCAAACAGTTTTCTATGTCATCAGGGCTAAAAACTTCCTGTTTGTAAATGATAGCTGAAATCTTCAAGATCTGAGAACACCAAGTTCTCTAAAACTTGGTTTATAGGCTAAAAAAGTACTTTGGAATATTCTCTCAAATAATAAAAACATATACAAAAGTTAATAGAATTATTTGTATTCTGGGTTTTGCAGCTCGTGTGTTTGCTGCTAATATGTGTGAATTCAGAATTAAACAGATACCCACAGTATTACTACCTTTCAGGAATATGTACCCTGTTCCTGAAAGGTAGTAATACTGAATATCTTCATTTTTAATTGCCTGTATTTACATTTAATTTACTTGATTTATCTATTACCTCCCAGATGTAAAATGTAGTTCACCTTCAGGAGATGCAGATGTTAGGATTTCTACCCTGTGCTTTGGTGTATGAGACTCAGAGCCCAATCCTATCCAACTTTTCTGCACTGATGCAGCCTTGAGGTAAGGGAACCAACTTTCCCTTACCTTGAGGAGGCTCTGTAATTGCCCCCTCTTTGGAGGATGCAGCACATACCCCATTGACATGGTTGCACCAGTGTTGGAAAGTTGGACAGAATTTGGCCCTAAAACTGAGAGTGGATTACACTCTTTCATTAGGTACGTTTTGTAATGTTTTGTTGTATTGCTGTGAACCAACTAAGGAGATTTATGCACGTAAGCAGACTTGTGCGTAAGTAGTACTTGTTAGATAAGGAACGGTGAACACCCAAATGTGCAATGAAATGAACAGCCCAGTGTAGATACTCTGTATTGTTACTGTGCTATATTAAATGGGATGCACATTTGTATACACATTCCCATCTGCATTCTGGCATAAATAGGCATGCATACATACAGAACTTTCTTCAAGCTTGATGGATCGGAGCATAAATAGAAACGTGCATCCTAAACACGAGCCATTTGACAGTTTCAGATTAGTATTTTCCCTTTGTGAATATATATGTCTCCGTATGAAATTCAACTATTCTTTTGCTTTCTATAGCGTTCATCTGAAAAGGCAGGTGTACCGCTCATAACATTACATGAAATTTTAGAGGTAAGAGGAGTGTGTGTGTGTGTGTGTGTGTGTGTGTGTGTGTGTGTGTTCTGAATGGTGTATTGTATAAGTCTGGAATTGTTGCAATTAGATGAATATTTGTGGATAAGTGTGTGGTTTGGAATGATAAATCCCTCCCAGAGTCTGGCATCATGGCCAGAATATCCCGTTTATGGTGTTACTGCTTGGAAGTTCATGCTTACCTTACATTAGGAGAACTAAGCTTTTGTTATACTTCTCTGTCTACTTCATGTCGGAAAATGATATTAAATTGCTTTGGCTGAAGTAAAGCTGGAAAAAAAATTCATCTTATACATATGGGTGTATTTGAAACCCCCCAAACGTATTGGGGATAGTCTACTCTAAACAATTGGATCGTCACATTTATGCTTTTGCAGTGTAACTTTGCAGCTAAACTACTGTGATGTGCTTTGCATGGGCTGCCCTTGGTGTCTAGAAACTTCAGCTAACACAATACCTTGTTGACTACTTTGTGGCAATTGAGGGAAGGAGTTGGCAGCCAATGTTCCAACATCTGCACCAACTGCTTTTGGCAGAGGTTCCCAAACACTTTGGGGAAGTTTGGGACCGAGTAAGTGCTTGCAGGGAAGGGAGGGGCTTCCCCAGCACTTCCACGATCACGCTGGCCCTGGGAGAAATGGTCTGTTTTAAAGTCGTACCAGGATTTGCGCCAACCCTCCAAAGGGTGAGAAGCCAGGCCTCCCTGCACCTCAGAAATGCACTAGATTGTGTTTGTGACCCACTTCCTGAAAGTGGGTGTTTTTAACCTGAAAACCGGAAGTGGGTCGCAATTGCCATCTACTGTATTTCTGAGATGCGGGGAGGCCTGCAGAGGAGTCCGCAGGCTCCTCTCACCCTCTGGAGGGCCAGCACAACCCCCAATAAGTTTAAAGTAGCCCATTTTTCCCGGCACCTGCACAATCACAGGAGAGCTGGTGCTGCTTTCAAAGTTGTCCTGCCCCTTAGGGGTGCAGGGGCTGGTCTTCTCAGACTGAAGTGTCACAACTCCCCAGTTTAGGAAACTCTGCCTTATGGCCTTACGGGTTCCAAGCAGGCTGCTGTTTATAACTTGCAGAGCTCTAAATGGACTGGTCCCAACATTAATATGAATGAACATTCCCATCCAAATCTGCCTCCGCTCTTGTGGAGCTCTTGTTCTAACAACTGCTCATGTTACATTTTGTACTTGTGTATACATACCTGAATACAGAATCATTTTAGGACATGAATAGAAAAACATGCAAATGAGCTCATTTGCATTTCCTTGCAACTATGATGCATTGCGCTAAAACCAGGATTTCTTCGTAATTTCTCCCTTTTTTGAAATTGCACCTTCTAAAATCTCTGAGTGCAAAAACATGTAATAGACTAGACCTATACTGGTAGGTCATCCGAGTCACTGTAGGTAGGAAAGCAGACACTGATGGTCTGCCCAACTGCCTGAGCAGCAGCGGGGGAGGGGGGAACAAGCACGCCTTCCCTGCTGTGGGAGCTGGTGAAGTGCGTGGCCACACACCCCAGCGTCATGATGTCACGATGTTATGTCATCACGATGTTGGGTGTGTCAAGGGGCGTGGCTGTGTCAAGGGGTGTGGCTACAGCCCCCCCCCCCAATGTTGAACCCAAGTTGGCACCCTTGCATATACTAATGGCCCAATCATGTTTAAGGCCTATTGCACTGGAATTTTGCAATCCACTTATGTAAGTCCTTTCCTTTGGTGCAAAAGCCATGCTGCCATTGTGCATTTTGGAGCCGTCAGAGTGGCTCTGGTGCATGCTGGTGGTTCTGTGCACATACCAATGGCAACCACATGCCTCACAGGGCCACATAAAGTGACAGTGGAGGGCAGTTTGGGAGAGGACTGGGCTACAGTCTCAGCCGAACTGGGGGCAGGAGTGGGAGAGGATCACAGTGGCAGCAGCGTACATCCTGTGAAGCTCCTTGGAATTATGCCAGCTAAATAGTTTGTGTACATCTCTGAGTTTAATTGGTGGTCAGGCAGCTTGCTGGGAGATTGGTAAACTGGTTCACATGTACCTCTCCTAGGCCACCTGGTCATCCTTCCCCCACCATTACATGAAATGTGCATTCCATTGATGACGCTGCATTGTGTGGGGTTGCCCATCCTCTACACACACAGCAGTTTGGTTCCAGAGGTCAGTAAAGAAGTTGAAGCGTTTGTAGCTTGAGACATCCAGGTCTTGCCAGCCCAGCACTATACTGTCTGTGCGAAAGTACTACTTCAGGATATATGGTGCCTGTACAAAAGAACCAATGCAGCCATCCATAACTCAGACATCTGAAACGCAGGGATCCAGTTCCTTTCTTAAACTTGAATTAACTTTGTTAATATCCAGAGATTAAAAAAAAATTTTTTCAAGTCTATTAGAAGAAAATATTTCACAAATATAAATATTTTGTAAGCACTTCTTAAAGGTAAAGGTTTCCCCACGACCGAATGGTCTAGTCGTGACCGACTGTAGGGGGCGGTGCTCATCTCCGTTTCTAAGCCTGTAGAGCCGGTGTTTGTCCAAGGACAAGATTCCATGGTCATGTGGCCGGCATGACTATACGCCGTAGTGCACGTAATGCCGTTACCTTCCCACCAAAGTGGTACCTATTTATCTACTTGCATTTGTAAGTGCTTTCGAATTGCTAGGTTGGCAGGAGCTGGGACAAGCAATGGGAGCTCACTCTGTTGCATGGTCTTGAACTCCCAACCTTCTGGTCAGAAAGCCCAGCAGCAGTGGTTTAACCCGCAGCACCACCACGTCCCTTAAGCACTTCTTACCACATTTTATTTCTGTTTCAATCTGAATGATAGAATGATGGAAACTAGAAAGAGTAGATAAATGGATTTTTAAAAAAAGATAAAAGAGAGGCTGACAGAGATGGGTATTAAGTACTATGAAGATGAGATTAGATGTTTAGATTTGATGAAATTATGATATACTGTCCTGTGCTTTAGAAGTTACTTTAGAAGTAATTTGTTATGCATAAGAATTTTTAGTTTTTTTAAAATATTAGTATGTCTTTGTGTTATGTGTGTGTTGTGTATGTTATTTGTTTGAAATAAATATTTTTAAAAAGATAGAGTGAAGCTCATGTTATGTTCTAAATCTCATTTTCAGAGCCTTATACATAAACTCATAAAGACACCACATGATCCATATGTAACAGTAAATGATTCATTTTGGTCGCCTTACGTTGAACTTCTGCTGCGATATGGGATTGCATTAAGACATCCAGAAGATCCAAAGAGAATACGTCTAGAAAACTTCCACCAATAGCAAGATGCATTAAAACCATGCCACCACAGATCTGTAAATATAGTTGACCTGAATGTATAAAAATGTTCTTTTCTGTTGCAGATGATGTTTATTATAAAATGTCTTCTGTTTTGTTCAAATTCTTGTAATTTTTTGTATTGTCAGAACTATAGAAGTATGTGTGATTGTTAAAATTATTTACAATGTTACTTTTGCAACTACTTGTACATAATACTTTTATTTTGAGAAATATTTGACTGTCAAGACATCAACCCCAATTAAAGGGATATTTTAAACCTGGGGTCTCCAACTTTTCAGCAGGAGGGCTGCATCATATATCTGGCACTGTGTCAAGGGCTGGAAAAAATACAATTGAAATTTAATGTCCAGACCCTGGGGAGGCAGAGGCCACCCAGCAGAACTTCAGCCTGCAGAAGTCTGGCAGGCCCAGAGGTAAGTTAGGTGAGGCCCTCATCTACCCTGTGTAGGGCCTCAGTTGGTCAGTGAAAAGAGGGCAGGGGGTTGCCTCACTCTGGCTCCTGCTAACTGGGCAAGAGGCACTTTTTCAAGTGGTGTCCTCTTATATTTAGCAGGGGGAGGGTAACAGTCCTTCTTCACCCCAGCACAATGTCTTTTCTAGTATCTGCTGCTGCTGGTGTTCTGAATTCTTTTAGATTGTGTTAGGACAGGGAGCCATTTAACTTTATTTTTTGCCTGTAAAGCGCTTTGTGAACTTTTTGTTGAAAAGCGGTATTTAAATACTGTTTACTTGCTTGCTTGCTTGCTCCTCTCATAGGGTTCATCAGAGGTCTGCCAGCATCTGACTGAGCCAGCAGCCTAAACCCACTGGCTCTCATCACAGGCCACTGGGGGGTTTTAAAGGCAGTGGCTCCACCTTTCCCTCAGCTGGAGCCACTGGGGCAGCTTTGGCTTGTTTCCCACTCTCCTGCCTCGTGAATAGTCCCTCTCCTGGCTGGGGCTGCCTCACGAGCAGCAGGAGCTGCTGTCTCACGGCTTGGAAACTTGCCCTGCCTGTTGAGCTGGCCCTGCTTGGTGGCGGTTGGCCCGCAGCAAAACTGGGCATGTGCCCAAGGCCAGCCCCAAGGGCAGGGCCCTCCCAGCATCCGCCTTGCTGCTGGAGCCATTTGCCTGAGAGAGTGGGAACCTCCCCTCCAAGTTTCCAGAGACTGCACAGCCTTGGCACGGGGTACAGCTGGCGTCTCCTTGGCCCCTGCCAAAGGGGCGCACCTGCCTGCAGGCTGTGGGACTCCTCGTCCCCCTGGAGGGGCTCAGGCAAGGTGGGGTCTCGGAGGAGACCCTGACATTTAAATAAATTTGATTACATTTATATTCAAATTTATATTGAATAAATCTGTATTCCAATTTATATTAAATTCGAATAAATTTCAATAGCCATGAATTGGAAAAAATGTATATATAAGGCAAAAGGCACCAGAGGTCTCATTCCATGATTTTCCCCACCAGAATCCCCAAACAACAGCAATTACAGGTAGGGCCTTTTAATCTGAGAACAGAACCCTCTTGGATAAAAAAAAAATCTGCAGATAAACATGCAGATTTAGCCCAGACCCACACCCTGGGGTCGGTCCTGACAGGAGCATAGCTCTGGCGTTTCCCTGGAAGGCTTTCCTGGGCCTCATAATCTATATATACGATATATATAAATGAACGTATGTGCATATCTATGTATGTTCCAGCATAGCTCTGGAATGCCTGGAGCGATTTACACCAAACTTGGTACACATATGCCTTGCGATCTAGAAAGAAATACTGCAGGGGTAAGACACTCCCTAGGGGTGGGGGTGTGAAGGGGGTGACCTGTAAAAATAATCGAAAATGGACGACAGTGTCGAATCCCTAGTTTTTGGGGTCGCTGAGATGAACGGTGACGCTCCCAATGCCGTCTGAGTTCAGCCCCCATCAGCATGGGGGGTGAGAAGGGGTGCAAGATATAGTGCTTGGAAATAGAATATCCACAGCACACTGATGATGGCATAGAGGACCCCATTTGATTTCAGATTTCACAACTCATCCCACTTCTAGAAATACTGTGGGGGTAAGACACCCCGAGCACCCCTAGGGGTGGGGGTGGAAAGGGGGTGACATGTAAAAATAGTCAAAGACGGCCGATATTAGTGTCGAATCCATAGTTTTTGGGGTCGCTAAGCTTAAATGTCATGTCCCGATGACATTTAAGCCCAACTTTAGTCGAATAGAAAGAATATAACTCTGTAGAACCTTCTGGAAATTTCTAGAAATCATTATGCCCCAGTCTTGGATTCATGATGTTCGAGACAATTCCAGCACCCACTCGAATCTTAGATGGTCGTATTTAAGGGGAGCTAACTCGGCAAGTCTTCCAGTTTATCATCGTTCAGTGAATGTGACAGTATCATTTCGCTCTTGTACTTGATTGTATAAGTGTTTCCTACTTAATTTGACAGTGATAGTGTGCATCACTGATTTCCAAATGTTGAATAGATCGCACCCCCAGGGATGGGGGTGGGAAGGGGGTGACATGTAAAAATAATTGACAACGACCGATATTAGTGTCGAGTCCATAGTTTTCGGGGTCGCTGAGCTGAATAGTGACACTCCCGATGCCGTTTAAGTCCACGTTCAGTCCCCCATCAGCATGAGATGTGAGAATAGAACAATAAAATGTTCAAAATGACCAAAATTAGTGTCAAATCCATAGTTTTCAGGGGTTGCTAAGCTGATTGTTGACAGTCCCGATGACATTTAACCAGTGATGTCATTCAGGGGGAACAGACCAGAACGGGCATTCCGGATCCTAACGGGATCCGTGGCTGCTTCCGGGTTTTTGTTTTTTTTCCAACATTTGAATTTGAACTCAAAAGTGAGCTCCTGTTCCTAAATCATTTGAATGACACCACTGCATTTAACCCCAAGTGTAGTCGAATAGAACTCTGTAGAACCTTCTGGAAATTTTTAGAAATCATTATGCCCCAGTCTTGGACTTCAATCAAATACTTGCCATGTGACCCAGGCGTAGTCACTGAATACAAGTCTATCGATACCGTAGTAGATGCCTATGAGGTCATCAATTTCCCATCAGACTTCCTAAACTCACTTGATCCGGCTGCATTGCCACCACATCGTCTTTTACTTACATTGGGATCTCCAATTATTTTACTACGGGACCTTGACCTGCCAAAACTTTGCAATGGCACAAGACTGTGTGTCAAGAAGATGCTGGGTAATGTAATTGAAGCAACTATCTTAACAAGAAAGAGAGGGTGAAACAGTTTTTATACCACAGATACCACTCATTCCGATGGAACTCCCTTTCAATTTTAAGAGATTGCAATTTCCAGTGAGACTTGCATTCTCGATCACGATCAACAAGTCACAGGGCAGTCTATTAAGTACTGCAGGGTGGATTTGAGATCGCCATGTTTCTCCCACGGACAACTTTATGTTGCTTGTTCAAGGGTGGGTTCGCCCAAGACTTCATTTATTCTTGCTCCTGGAGGTAAAACTAAAAATGTTTATAATCAAGTTTTGATTTAAATTAATATAGTGAATTTGCAAAAGATTTCACTTTATAATTTGTATACTGTACTTATACTTTTAATTTCCTGTACATAACATTGCTTTGATTTTATACTATAGATGGAATTCATTCCTTTTCCTGTCTAATAGAAGCTTGGGATAAATAAATACCCGGGCAAAGCCAGGTAAGGGCAAGCTAGTGCCTTATAAAGCATTAAAAATGTCAGTTCCAATTTTAGCAGGAAACTTGAAGTAATGTTTTGTTGCCGAAATGGCCATTCTGAGGCCTACTGAGGTTGCAGGCAGATAAGCATGGCCTCAGCAGAGAAGAGAAGAGGCAGTAGGCCTGAGAAGAGCTTCACATGGAGCCTAATCTGGCCCAACACAGGTCCAGGGAACCTGCAATGAACCAAAGCGTTAAGCTGCGTTTAGCAATGAGCTCAAATCTGCGGATAATTAGGTTCAACCTGTAATTAAAAAAAAAAAAACCCTGAAAGGCAAAAAGCACCACAGACCTTGTTCCTTGCAGCTTGCAGTTCCTGGTTCCTAGACTAGCCATGGCTGCAGCAATCACCATCAGCACCCTCCACATGCTGCAGGTGGGACCCATATGGACCCTCCGGAAGTGAAGGGAGCTGTGTTGCTTCCAGGGGGTCTTCTGAGGACTGAGTAGGTCTACGCGGCTTCCCTGGCTCTCAAAACACCCTTTAAGGCCTCCCAGAGCTTAGAAGGTATTCTGAGGGCTGGGGAGGGCAGGTGCGCAGAGCTGCCCCAACTCTCAGAACATTGTCTGAAAGCAAGGCGAGCACAGCTTCCCTCGCCCTGGAGGGTTACATCGCAGGGGACCTGATGGCTTGCAGTGGGCCAGATGGAGCCTCTTAGTGGGCTGCCTGTGGCCCATGGTTTGGGTTTAGAAACCCCATTTTAGACCAATGATTCATTTAGTTGTAGTTCTCCAACCAAATTCACTGCCATAAATGATCGATGAAGAGCATCTACTTAAAAGCACAGTGACATAGAAAACACTATGAGTGCAATGATACACTAACCCCCCCCCCCAAAAAAAAACATAGAAGTTTTCATACAAGATCATGGAGACTATGAGTTAATTACAACCACATGATTGTGAAAAGAAAGGAATTGTCATCGGTGTCCTAAGCATCTACCATCAGAATCTGAACATTTCCTCCTTTTATGGGGATGGGGTATGTATCCTTATCTTGCATATTCCAAATCCTTTCGCTAGTTAAAATTATTATAATTGTTTCATTGGATGCTGACTGTGTTGGGTATTGTGTTACAGACACAACAATGGCATATGCACTCTCCTAAGGACTCAATCCATGAGGTTTTCTTGGCAAGAGTACTGGAGTGGGTTGCCATTTCCTTCTCCAGCGGATCACATTTAGTCAGACCTCTCTACTATGACCTGTCCATCTTGGGTAACCCTACATGGCATAGCTCACAGCTTCATTGAGCTCAGATACTTTGGCCACCTCATGAGAAGAGAGGACTCTTTAGAAAAGACCCTCATGCTGGGAAAGATTGAAGGCAAAAGGAGAAGGGGGCGGCAGAGATGGTTAGATAGTGTCACCGAAGTGATGAACATGAAATTGGGCAAACTCCAGAAGCTAGTGGAGGACAGGGAGGCCTGGCGTGTTGTGGTCCATGGGGTTGTGAAGAGTCAGACACAACTTAGCGACTGAACAACAACAAAGGACTCAATCCTGAAGCCGTCAGTGCCGTTCAAATGCAGGGGCAGAGCCGGGAGACATTGGTGCCACAGCCGTGTTACCTGGGGTAAGGGAGTAAATGTTCCCTTACTCTGAGGTGACCCCGCCAGTAGTCTTGGCAGTCACAGAAGTCACCATGGTGGAGATGCTGTTCCTCTGGGCGCTGAAGAGGTTATGACGGGACTGCCCATTAACTATGAAGAAATACAAAATTTAGAGTTTATTTTTATTTTCCACATTTTTATACCACCCTTTCACCAAGGAACTCAGGGCAGTGTATATGGTTCCTTCTCTCCTTTAATCCTCACAACAACCCTGTGAGGTAGGTGAGGCTGAGAAGGAGTGACTAGCCCAAGATCACCCAGGAAGCTCCTTGGCTGAGCAGGGATTTGAACCTGGACCGAAGTACAATCTACTGAACATTGTTACCCAAACCAGTGTTTCACCTATTCTAGACAGGATGGTGACTGAATGACCTTGCAAAGTGCAATACTACATTTCATGCCACAGCTCTACCTCCTGAGCTTGTCCAAAGTACTAAGTGCAGCTGAACTGTACAAAGCTGTGCATGGATCCCAAAGTGGCATGGTGTAGCATGCACAGACCATGGAAATAGAAACATTCCTATCAGCATCACACTCTCAGAAAGGGACCTGTTTTATTCTCCAATGACTTTTACAGTATAAAGTTAATGCAGAGTCCAACACACACACACACACACACACACAGAGAGAGAGAGAGAGAGAGAGAGAGAGAGAGAGAGAGAGAGAGAGGCAAAGATAAGACACTGTATCCATCCAAAGGTAAAGACAGAACAGCAAACATCTCAGTGGGAAGAAAGAGTGTGCAAACAAACCAAAGTTCAGAATACATGCAAAGGGACTGTGTACTGAATGAAAGGATGGTAAACAGGCAGGCTAGGGAATACTATACCAATCTTCACACGGGGTACAGGATTGTCATCTTTGCTATAAAATCAACTCAGGATAGAACATTTTTATTTTAAGTTTTAAAGTTACTAATCTTGTGAAAATTTATCTCATTTCTTTGTAGAAGTAACGTTTCGTGCCTTGCACATAAATGGTCTTGCAGTAGCCGTTAAAAATACAACACACGTGGGGCATAAGAAACAGCCCTTTTCTGCAGTACAGAAATCCCTTTTCTTTCTAGTAGACTAGGCTGTAAACACCTGGCTACACTTTCAGGAATCTTGAACTGCCAGGGGAAAGTGGAGGGGGGAAAAGAATTCTTACCAGACTCTGGTTATTTAAACAAGATGTTTCGGTACCTTCTTTCTCCTAAACTTATTAAACTCTCAGACTACCTTAGTATAGAGCAAACCAGCTTGGAGGATAAACATATCCTGGTTTAGCATTTTTGTCTGTCTTATGAAGTTCACCGGTTGGCAGTAAAACTAACCTACCTCATAAGACATGAACAGCCCAATCCTAGCTATGTCTACGCATAAGTAAGTTCCATTATCATTAGTGGGGTTTGCTTCCAGGGAAGCATGGATCAGATTGCACTTTAAGTCACTGTTCAGGGGTAAATGGATCTGGGAGTAATACCAACTGAAGAAAGGGGACTGGCTGAATAAACTAGCATAGGATTGGGCTGGGAGCACTTCAAATGAAGAATAGGTTAAAATGTAACAGATACATACTGTAAGTGTTCATGTGAGGGTAGATGCTGGGAATAGGAACAGTAGCACCTGACACTGACCTGACATTGGAAGCAAAACCTGCTTGCTAAGCTTACCCATGAACAGAGAGAATTATCTGTTCTTTAACAGTAGAGGCATTCCATTCCCTTTTTGAGAAAATTCTCCTGTGTATCGAATCTGCCTTCCCTTGGGGTTTCTACAGAATTTTGGGGATGTTTTGTTTAAAACAGAAGAGAAGTTTCTAAAATCATTTTTGCTTGTGACCCCTTTTGGCTATATAACTAATCATTTCAGTAACTCATCATAATAGTTGTGTGTGCTCATGTGCTAATTCCCAACAGAGAAATTTGGTGTGTAAGCCACTGCATTTCTTTCTCCTCCCCTCCTTTATAATCTTGGGCAACTTTAACATTCTGTCTTAGATCAAATTCTTTCCAGGCCAAACAATGAACATTCCAAGGCACCTCAGTGGTGCAGAACTACCCATAATTATAATCAGCCATCGTTACAAAAAGTTCTTTGTTCCGTAAAAGTTTAAAATTCTGTATTTTACAAAATTTATTATGTTGAATGAAATTGAATCCTGCCTTCTCATTTTGGCAACCAATACTGTTTGCAGGTGCTTCCAAATGAGCTTTAGGATTGCAGAAAGCCAAGAAAAATGTAATTTTGGTGGTATTTCTATTGTAATTTAGACCTCATTTAAATGAGTTGCTGGAAGTTGTTCCTTCCAGACATAGTTTAAATGCAAATTAATCTAGATGACTGCTTCAGGGTCCTTGATAAATACAAATGGCAACTCAAGACCCTTACTATTTATAATAATATAATTATTATAATTATAATAAATCATTTCCTCTTCAATCAGTTTCTCATGTTTCCCTAGTGTTATAGTATGGTTTTATTTTGCTAAGGAACCACTGGGGAATTCTGGCTGGTTGGCAAGGAGTTAAGCCATTAGCCATTTGGTGAAATGATTGTCCAGCAGCACCCTTGCCAAAATTCTAAACAAGCCACAAAAAAATTCAGCTTCAGAAAAACAACCCCATTATTAAAAATGAATTGATACTTATCAAGGCACCTTTTTTTTTTACTTTTGTCTTCTCATTTTTTCAATACCAGCTGCTGGCTTTTGTGGCTTGTGCAAAACTGTTAAAGTTTGTATGTCTAGACTGTTATATCATCAAACTAGGTATTATTAACATAGAAAATTGCTTTTGTGTATATGTAATCTGAGGCTTTGACTGCTAAAGGAAAACCTGTCTGCAGAACCTAGCCAAGAAACAAAACAAAACAAAATGACTCTGGAGGCTAATAATGCTTTAAATATCACACATAAGGTGATCATGTATTTGATGAAGTAGACTCTAACCAATGAAAGCTTATGCCACATTAAATGCGTGACAGCCCAATTCTGAGCAGCCCATGTGCTTGTACGAGCAGCGATTGCCAAGTGGCTACCGCTGCATCCTAACGGCACCAGGTAGGCACCAGAGACTTCTCAGAGGAAGGGGAAATTCCTCCCCTGGGAAGGGCGCAGGGCAGGCAACGGGTCTCCTCACCTCTGTACTAGCTATTTTTCTGGTGCAGAGGCAGGGGTCTCCGTGTTGGGCCACACAACCCAATGGAGAATAGGATCCAGTGGCAAGGGTTGCAGCCAGTCCCACCCTGCTCCGCTCCTCTCCCGGCCCAGGAATACCCTCTCACCCTGCCTGGAAAGCACAGAGTGTTGCCGCCTCCGGGCCACCACTAGGCTGGCGTTAGCCCTTATGGGACCTGTTGCAACAGAAGTGCCGGCTGTACGCTTGTATTGCCCACATTAAGGCCCATACGATTGGGCCCTACCAAGATGCCATAGGATTCTTGGTTGCACATTCTTTGCAGACAGGAGTGTGCCTTCATTCTTTGTATGCACTTTCCAACCTTTCACTTTTGTGATGGTATACTTCTTTATATTCACACACACACACGCACGCACGCATGTATGGAAATTATGGGGAAGGGAATCGGGGGAAGCTGTACTTTATGGTAGATGAGAGCCCTGTGTTTGCCCTAAAGGCGCAGTTTGGTCCCAGAAAATGATACAATCCATATGGTAGCCACTCCTGTAGCTAGTGTAGTACAAGTCATTGAATGCTACAGCTGAAAAATTATGCAAAATCATCGTTCTTAGTTTATTGTAGAATCTTATATGATTATAGATGGTCAGCTATACTAATGATCCTATGAATAGCTGCTTTTAAAACAGATGCATATTTTCACATTAATCTTAAACCAAAATAACTTGAGAGGCATTTAAGAGGTTGAAATTTTCAAATATTTTTGGCTAAATATAAACCCATAACAATTCTTAGCAGTCTTTTGAGGTAAAACATCTTCTTCCAGTGTTCTTACAGCAAATAATAGCTTTTTCATCTTTTTTTTTGGAAACATCTTGAGCTCTCTAAGATTTCCTTTGCTGTCAAATCAAATTAGAGGGGGCATTGGCATTATAAAAAGCCACAGTTTTATATTTTAAAACTAACCTTCATTTCATCTGTGATTAGTCATTCACATTTTTCTTCTTGATATGTAAGCGAAATATGCAGTAAGGGAGTCCTGAATCTCCTCCTGGAGTCCTGGATCTTCAGTGATCTCCTCTGATTCATACTGTATTGTGCCTCCAATGGGGAAAAAGAAACAAGGGTGTTGGGGGGGGAAGGTGGGACACATAAACTAGGCTACAGCTTTATTCATTAAAATTTCCATTTTGGGAAGACACACTGAGACATTATTCTCAACCTGGCTACTGATAGGATCTAGCCCAGTGATGGCGAACCTATGACATGTGTGTCCAAGGTGAGATGCCATGATGTTTTGGGTGACACGCCTACATTTACCAATACCCAACCACAACCGAGGATTTCTTTGACTTTTCCCCATGTTTTCAAAACGATTTTTTAAATATAATGCACAGCCCCAAACATGATTGGACTGTATTTGTTAAATAAATGAATATATAAATAGTTGTTCCTTTTTTTTTGGTTGGAGGTGGGGAGTGACACGTCAGCAGGGTCAAGTTAGGCATTTTTGACATGGCAAACCCAAAAGGTTCGCCATCACTGATCTAGCCAGTCCATTTGCTTTCTTAAAAAAAAAAAGCTAGTAGGGGATAGGAAGCCCAAGGGATGGGAAGCCCAGAATGACCCACTTGGAGATGCAATTGGCAGCAAGTGCCATGGATAACTGATTTGTCTCCCCACATTCCCAAGGACCTTAAGAAGGTTCCTATGGAGGTTTCCCGAGGAGCCCACTGCTGCTCTTGCCTAACTATGGTCCCAAGCACCACTACAGGAAGGCACTCTTCACTTGCCCACCTTCACCACCAAATTCATGTAAGATGGATTAGGGCTGATGAGGCAACTTGAAAGGCCAGGTGGAGCGGCACACTTGGACGGGCAGCAACCCCCCAGCTCACCTTTCCACTGCCTGATCCAGGCTGCTGCTTCACTGGGCTCTCTGATCCTCTTCCAACTTGCTGAGAGCACGTTGGAAGGGGATCATTAATATGAGTGAACAAAGTTCATTTCTTAAGGAAAGAAGAACTTTTCAGCAAGGCAAGTGTTCGTAGCTGTCGTCAAGCTAGAATCCATTCTATTTCCAAAAATACAGTTTAGTCCAACTACATAGGAAGTGGTTTGCAAACCTGTCTCCTGCCCCCCAACCAGTCATCTGGCAGCTTGAGAAAAACAATCTTTCAGGCTGACTTGTAGCTATTTTATATTAGAATACCAAACTACTAGCAAGCACTGTGCAAGTCAGTTGGAACCACAGCATAAAGTTTTCATAAGGTTGTAAAAGAAACAGTTGAATTTGATCTCTCTTTTTTCAGTGACTTATCTATCGACACATTTAATAGCTTAATAGTTATAGCAGGAACAGCAGCAGCTGAATCCAGTTTAGAGTGCATGATATCCAGAATAGTAAGATTGTCCCTGCAACTTTCCCAAAGATATGCTCCCAGGCACACTTACTTGGAAGCAAGTTCAATTGAAATCAGTTACTTCCAAGTAATAACGCCATATTTATGTTTCTGGCAGGGCAATCCTGGCAGAAAATCAACAGGCGAAATATTTATTGGTATTTGAATGTGCAGTGCTTATAATTAAAAAGGGATAATCGGGATCATTAAAAAGGGGATTGAGAATAAAACAGCCAATATTGTATTGCCATTGTACAAATTGATGGTAAGGTTGCACCTGGAGCTTGCGTACAGTTCTGGTTGCCACATCTCAAAAAGGACATAGTGGAATTAGAAAAAGTACAGAAGAGAGCAACCAAAACGATTACTGGGTTGGGGTACCTCCCTTACAAGGAAAGATTAAAGTTCTTTAGTCTAAAGGTTTGGGGCTCTTCAGTCTAGAAAGAAGGCGCCTGAGGGGGGACATAATTGAGATGTACAAAATTATGCAGTGGGTGGATACAGTAGATCGAGGGAATCTCTTCTCCCTCTCACATAATATCAGAACCAGCTGCCATCCACTAAAGTTGAGTGTTGGGAGAGTCAGAACAATCAATCAATCACTAGTATTTATATACCGCTTTTCAACACAAAGTTCACAAAGCGGTTTACAGGCAAATAATAACATTGAAGTTAAATGGCTCCCTGTCCCAAAAGGGCTCACAATCTAAAAGAATGGAGAACACCACCAGCATTAGCCACGAGAAAGAAATTGTGCTGGGGTGAAGAGGGACAATTGCTCTCCCCCTGCTAAATATAAATAAAGTTAATAAAGTTAAACCCCAACCTCAGTCTGGTGTGTCCCTTGGGATGGTACAAGAGCAATAGGCTACCTCAGAATGCCAGATGCAGGGGAATGACAGCAAGATACAATTAACTGGTTGTCTCGTGTGCTCCCTGAGGCATTTGGTGGGCCACTGTGAAATACAGGAAGTTGGACTAGATCAGTGATGGTGAACCTTTTGGGGTTGGTGTGTCAAAACTTAGGAAAATGCTTAACTTGACTCAGCTGGTGTGTCAATCTCCCTCCCAAACAAAAGAGAAACAATTCTTTATAATCATGTATTTAAACAAAAAATATAGTCCTATCATGTGTGGTGCTATGTATAGTAAAAAGAAACATCAAATAATTACAAAAATGCAAAAATGAGTAAAACAAACTCAGTTTTTGTCAGGTATTGGTGAATGCTGGTGTGTCACCTTTGACACACGTGTCATAGGTTTGCCATCACTGGACTGGATGGTCCCTTTGCCCGACCCAGTGAGGCTTTTCTTATGTTCTTCTGTTTGAGCTGGCAGTCAATGACCACTGATGAAAAGCTTGGAGTAATTGTAAGTTGACTGGGTTTTTATTGTACCATTTTTTTTATTTTTAACCATTCTTATCCATGCAATCCATGTTTAAAATGTAAACAATAGAAACTGGGGTAACAAATTTCACCTTTCAGTGTCAGGAACTCAATGATGGAACCTAAAACTAATTACTCCTCATCTCTACATTGATTGTGTCTGAATCTGTTCTTTCTGTTTCACTGTACTCTTAGCATTTGTACAACGAGGTCTCAGTATCTGCAGGGAACCATTCCAGGTCCCCCACCCCCATGGATACCGAAATCCGTAGATAATGAAATCTAGGAGGGGTGCACCGGCAAATTGTTTTTTAGCAAACTGGAGGTGCATTTTAGAAGCGTCCAAAAGGCCATCTGAGGCATGGAGAGGTGTGTCCAGGAGAACCTCTAAGAGCGCAATCCTAAACTGGATTTAGGCCGGCATAAACTAAGCCAGCAAAGTTTGGCCAGCACAAGGGCCACCATAAAGCATGCTTGGACTCTCTTGGAGTCAGAGAGGCCAGCACACAGACGTGAGCCATCCTCCCTGACGCCGAGAGTGGTCCAAACACACTTTAAGGTGGCTCTTGTGCCGGCCAAACTTGGCTGTCCTAACTGTGCCGGCCTAACTCCAGGTTAGGATTGCATCCTAAATGTAGTAATTATAACTTGTATAATGATATTCTTACATTAACCTGCAACCCCGGCTTTGACTTTTAGCAAAGATGGGATTGTAACTACACACCATAGTGCTTGCTATGAAAAGGAGGGGGGGAGGCAATGGTGAAGAAAGGCTCCACATTCATGAGCACATTAATCCAGAACAAAAGGTTTATAATTTTGAGGGTGCGTCCCCAAAGCTGAGAAAATTGGCTCTGTTTACCATTTTGTCTTTCTGAATGGGATGATGTTCAAATAGGCTGCATATCTTTTGCTGAAGAAAGATGGAACAAAACCAAAATGTTTCCGTTTGCTCTGTCAGACAACAGTGCAAGTTCACACAAGCACAAAACCGGAACAAGCTATGCAAGGGTTTGGAGTGTACCTACACTGAGCTGCAATAAATCCTCCTGGGACATGAAACAAAACACAGGAAAAGATGCATGACCCACAATGAACTCAGGCAGAAGAACCTGCACATTTTCACTTCAAAGGTCAAATGGAACAGGAGTTAAGGAAGCCAAAATGAATGGATCTTATGTCCCCTGTATTCACTTCAATTTCCCCCTTATCACAGCCGGCCGCAGGATGGCACTCTTTGAATAGGCAATTACTGCCAGAAAGGCAGGCTGGCTGCGCATCCCTGTAATGAAATAGTTTCTTGCATCTTTGCACGTTGCATGGAGACATAATTTCACCATATAGCTCCATTCCTTGTTCAGCTTGATAGTGAAGAGGCTTCAGAATTCAGTGATTGGTTATATCTTATACGCGGTGTCTACTAACAATCAAAGACCATCTCTAGTGCCGGTCCGAACAAGCCCAAATGCACACCTGGAGATGAGGCTGCCCTTGAAAACTGCTGCAGGCATTTCTTTGAGAGAATCTTGTTCCACTGGAACTGCCCAGACCCAGCGCACTTCTCCTCGATGGGGTGTGCCATACCTCTCCATTTCAAAGGGGCATGAAGCCAGATCCTGACTGAGGTCCCAGTGGGGACTAACCTCTGGTTGCTCTCCTGATGATCCACTCCTTTCTCGGACAGTACTGGAAGAACCTTTCCTTTCTGAATCATGCATCTTTTCTGCCATGTCTTCATGCGTTCACTAGCCAGATCACACTTATTTGCTCTTGTGTTGTTTTAACAAAATCCAATACTATAATGGGATATGGGGTATGTATAGGGTAAGTAATGGGGTGTGGGAAGCATCCAGAAAGAGGCTTCCTCATCCTCTTCTTTTTGACCCATCGGAAAAGGACTTGGCAGTTCTCCCTGGACTTGCAAGGTGCCAACCCCCCCCTCCCCCCCCCCAGCCTCCTCTCCAGCCCTGCAAACCCTCCCCTGTCGCATAGGACGACAACGGGTTGCTTCCTTAAAGCTGTTCCCTTGAGGAAACAGATGGACTTGGTTCTCCCCCCTCCCCCAAGACCCTTTCACCCTTTCGGGCGTCAAAAGGTCGGTGTCAGAGCCAAGGAAAGCGGAAGTTCTGTTCGCGATTGCAGGGAGGACGACGACGATCAATTCTTACTGCGCGCTGTAAGGTTTGGCTGAGACATTGCACGTCTCTGCACTGAATCGCCCAGTTCGCCGCGCCAGGCTGGGAGGGAGTCACTGGTGGCAGTCACTGATATTCCCACCGAGTGACCTTTTGAGAGCGGTGGGGGGACCCTAACCACAACCACCATTCCGGCCGCGAGCATTTCAAAGGCCAGCCAGCTTCTCCTCCTCTCCCATCTGGAAATAATGTACAGTACAGGGAGAGAGCGGCGAGCGGGGGAAGCCTGTCCTGCAGAGAGCTCAGGGTCAGCTCAGTGCGCAGGAAGAGCGGAAAAGAGTAGCAGTCGATGCTGATCTTCCGATTGGGGGCGGGGGGGGAAGCTCTCATCTTGCAAGCGAGCACGGCAGGGTTCTCACCATGTGATTGCGATCCCACCCTTTCTTCATGGAGCTCGGGCAGGGCTGGTGCCAGGTTGTTGAGGGTCGTGGGTGGGTGTAAAGGGGTGACGACATGGGCATCCTGGGTGCCACTACTGCAGGTTCAAGGGTCGGGCACGTGGACTCTCTGGCAGCATACACGGCACCCCCTCACGCCACCCGACATCTCCGCGAGGCAGCTAAAATTAAGGCTGCGATCCTATTCCCACTTACCCATGGGACTTACATCTGAGTAGACACGCATAGAGTTGCACTGACCAGAGAGTGATTGGCTCACAGGCACTCAGTGAGCATCATCGATGAGTGGGAACTTTCATCCTGGCCGTCCTGTTAGGGTGCTAGTCCAGCACCCTAAGCACTCCGCCCCACTGGCTTACATTTTAGGTGCACCCCTAAATGGAACTGTCAAGCACTTCAGATAGTGTTCTGAAATGCAAACGAAGGAAGCCACTCGGTTCTTGTTTGCTGGTTCCTGCTGGCCACACCCACGATGCACGTTTGGCATAGCGTCTGAAAGAATCTGCATGAGTACAGTTACACTGACAGAGTATACACACTTGTTTGTACGTAATAGACACATGGCTATTAAGGGCGATATTCAAGGTGATGCTCACAGACATTACACCCCTCTCCACAAGGAGAGAGAAGGCAGGGGGAAAGGGAGGGGCTGAAGCAAACAGGTACAACGATAGAGATCATGCATTCACACCACCTCTCTATGTGCATTCAGACAACCCTCTTGAGTGTTTGTATCATATAATATTATATATAAGAACAGGTATACAAATGCTTCTTGAGCACTTCGTGATTGTTGATCACCTGTGAATAGTTGCAAATGTGAATGAATAATCACAGTTAACACCGGTAGACCGTATGAACTGACACCTAATGCTTTTCTTCCGGATTTGTTCACACATTCAACTGCAAACGGTCACGTGTACAGTAAGGCAAAGCGTGGATAAATCAAGAGAGGCACTAGGTCATGCATGTGAGAACCAGATGCAGCATAAAGTGCACCTCCTGTCGACCATCCACTCGGTGGCAAACGCGGGTTTACTGCCACGTAACGTGCGGGATGACCCTAACACGGCATTGTTATTAATAAGGGTCCTGCTTTTGCTTGCTGTAAGTTTGGTCTGAAGCTGGATCTGCACGAGCGAATCGTTCCTCCTTTGCCTAAATCCCTCTCCGCTCCCTCCTTAGTTTAAGCGGACTCCGCAGTGTTTTCAGTGGCTCTTGACGCTTCCAAGGAGCGGAGGTTTTTGCCAGGGATACTCGCTCAGCCGACACCAGCCCTTCTTTCCCCCCATTCAGCAGAGCAGTTTGGAACGGCACATCGGACTAAAAAGAACCAGAGGAGGCAGGGGGAAAAACGCGAGGGTGCGCCCATTCACGAAGCAAAAGCGACTGGAAGTTCACATTGTCTCGAGACCCCAGCGGATTCTCTTTCGCCCCCTCGATTGTTACCCTGATTGTACCTCCGCGTCCCCCTCCCCCTCCACGTGATGGGCCCGACATGCGCAGCAGCGCCAGCGGCACATTTGCAGACTGACGTCAGTGTGCACAACCTCCCAGGCCAAAATAGTCCGCTGCTGTTGCAGCTCTAAACTTGGCTGAAGGCCGGTAGTGAGAAGAGATCTCGAGCTACTTCAACAAAACTTTCTCTCCAGTCTTTCCTACTCCCTCTCCCCCTTTCTTCCCTCTCTCCTTGTGATGGCATAACAGCTCTGCATTGAAAGGGGTAACCAAGAGGAGAACCCCAATCCCAAATTGCCTTTTCCCCGTTTCTTTCCTACCCTTTCCCTTCTCTGTCTCCCCCCCCTTTTTTTGGTTGTAAAAGACAAAAATATGCAGGGTGGTAGATAGACTGGATGAATTGATGGCATCCCTTTTTCCGCCAAGTCAGTCCATTTTCTCAGCTTCCCCTCTTTAGAAAGGCTAGGGGAGACATTCATTCTGCTGTAGAATAGAACTCTGCAGTGGCTTGCCAAGAGGGGAGAAATCAGAGAGAGGAATACGGGAAACTCCAGTGCAATTGCTATTGTTTGAGACTCACTTTATATCAGAGAAATTGAAGATGAAAACGGTAAGGAAAGACTTCACGGACTCTTTGCCTTGTGATTTTCTTCTCTCCCGTATAATGTTGCGTTCAGCTGTGGAGTGGGGGTGGTTAGTAATGCGCTAGGCGAAGTGGATGTTGAATGATTTCACAGAGAAACCTCTGAGCTTTGGGGATTAAGGGGGGAAGGAATGGGGGGTACGAGGATTTTTTTTTTTTTTGCGGCAAAGAAGCTTGATTTATGAAGTGTGCTCGTGAGCAATGAAAACTCTCTGTTTTAGATTCAGACAACGATTGTCGGCAAACGAACGTGAAGTTTTCTTTCTTTTTTGAAAATTCATTGACTTTGCTTCTGACATGGAAAGCCCGTCATTTTGGTGGTGTCACGTCAGTGCCTATATTAAAGGAGGAGACAAGTGCATATTTTTGTGTATAGGCTCCAAAGGTCGCATTCATGTGATAGCAGAAGCCCGGATGCTCGACTAAAGGAGAGGGACATGAAGGGGCTCATCGGGAGAGACGGAGGGGAGCTTTGATTTACTGCGAGGCGCTGCGGGATTTGCTAGACTCATAACTCTGACAGAGCATATGGACTCGGGGTGTGTGTATGATTGTCTGTCCGGCATTAGGAGAGGGGGGCAAAGGTGCGTAGGGGAGAAGCTGCAGTCGTTCTCCGTGCAAATGTATCTCCACTCTCTTCGCTAATTTCTTTCATTGTTGTACAAGCAGCTGGGGGGTGCGGGAGCGAGAGTCAGTCTCAGACGCTTGTTTTTATTTGGACTGCCTTTGCAATACTTTTGGGCCACTTGCCAAGTGTCTGGGTCACACGCGTTTTATCCAAATAGATTTAGCGCTGCTGTCTGGAAATGGGCTGCTGAATGTTAACTTTAGGATCAGCTCCACCAGAACAGCTAGAGACTTCCCTCCTGGGGGGGGGGGGAGGGGGCGGGGAGCAGGGCTTTTGTTCTTTAGAGCTCTCTCTAAGGGGTAGGTGTAAGATGTTCGTTTGCACTGAGGAGGTTGGTGTATGTGCTGTAGAGAGTCTGGTTTGATTTTTTTTGTTTTTTTGCACGGAGTCTGGACTTTTCAGCAGTAAAAGATGACAGCTGATTCCTTGGAAAGTTACCCTTGGCTGCAAAGGAGGAGGAGGAGGGCGGTGCGGAGTTTTACCGATAACTTCAGTTTTGCCCTGTTCCCCATCCCCCATCCTTCACCACCCAGGTGGCAGCGGGTCTGGAGAGTTGTATCGCAACACACACGCACAAGCAGCAGCACTTTTTAAAATCAGACTTAGATGCACACTTGAACTCGGTGGAGCGTGGAAGTTTACTTGGAAGTTCCAAGTAAACATGCGTAGGTGTTGCACGACCCCCTTTTTTCTGTTTGCTCTGCCCTTTCATCGCAAACTAAAAAGCCACTTAAGCAGAGCTCCAGCCTCTAACGATGAGCAACAGCGCCTTTTGAATAGGCGATTCGTGCCTGCGCGTAACATGCACTGCAACCGCTGCCACTTTTTTTTTTTTTTTTTTGCGGGGCGGGGTGGGGGAAGCGGCAAAAGGCTAGTACCTGTGATTGATTCGGGTTTGACTGGCACGCCCCCGCCCCTCTTTGCCTGTGCATCGCCTTAGCAACCCCTCGTTGTCCCCGCGGTGACTGGCCCTCTCTCTCCTGCCTATTCAAGACGCGGCTCTCCCGGGCCCAGCTCCTTGCCAGGCTCTGTGACTTGCATGTGAGCAGGCAGAGCCGTGGGGGATGGGCCGGCTTCGCTTCTCTCTCTCTCTCTTGCTCGCTCTGGCTATGGAACCAGGAAAGCCCGCCAAAGAATATATTTGCCTCTTACCCAGAGGCGTAGCTGCCAGAGGCTCGTGTGTATCTTAACCTGTAGGCCTCTCTTGCGCGGCAGACATTACCCCCAAGCAGAGGAAGTGGATCTGGATCCCGGGGCTCAGCCCCAGTTGCAGCTCTCAGGCTTATTTGCGGGCGAGGCTGCGCCCCTGAGGAGGAGGTGACCTTTCCCTCGCTCCGCTTTCAGAGATAACGCCGCGTCTCCTCGGTCTTCTTGCCTTCCAGCTCCCGCCCCCCCCCCGGAGCGGGTCTGTTTGCAGGAGTTGGCTGCGGCTTAACGCCAGGCCATTAGTGGCCACAGGTGCTGCCGCCGGAGCGAGTCATGTCTGAGCAAACATTGCACAGGGAGATAGATGATGAGGCTGGAGAATGAGGCTCATTGACAAGAGCCGCGGCTGCCGGAAAGCGATCGGCTCAGTTTCTCGGCTGCTGCCTTTGGAGACGGCCCCAGGGCCGGCGGTGGTGACTGACTGAGCTGCGGGCGCTGTACCGTTGCCAGGGCTCCGGGGAGAGGAGGCCGAAGGAGCACATGGGCAGGCGCTGCAAGCGATCCGTTTGCTTTAAGAGGTGACTTGAATAGGAATAGCCAATTGAAGGGCTCGGGCTTCCTTACTTGCAGCCATCGCCAGACCAGGGTCTGTTTTCAGGACTGGGGCAGAGACGGGGCATAAGCAATGATGAAGAAAAATACTCCGTTCCTCCTGCAAGGTGCAGTTCCCTATTTATGTGCATTCCACAACCTATTTATGTGCATTCCACTCCCCCCCCCGTTTAATATTAACTTTTAGGAAGTATAGCTTCCAGGGCAGGTGGCATATCTCACAGGCTGGCTTGGCACTAGCCTCTCTGTTTTGAAAAATTAAACGTGGACTGGCTGCCCAAGCTTGCCTGAGTCGCAGGAGACCCCAGACAACCCTCTCAGTCATTTGTAAGCTCTCTAAAATAGCTATCCTCTGCAGAAGGAAACTGAGGTGAATGTCAGTGTAACTATATCATGTCCTCGCCACTGCTAATATATTTATAGCATTTTAATTGCAGCACATTGAAGGAGAAGAAAGGCAGGTTTGTGCTAGTCAGGAAAAGGCTGCTAAACCAATCACCTGCACCTCCACAGAGTTCCCCTGTGCACCATTTATTGCCTTCTTTCTTCACCTAGACTTTACTATTCCAGAGAGGCTTTTTCCATTAGACGCAAGACGATTGGATTTACATATGTGTTAAAAACTAATCCACGTGAGCACTGTGTATAGTTCCTTCTCTAAGCCCAAAGTTGTGCATGTTGTTCAGAGTGCAGGATTGAACTTGAGGCTCCCGTCATTGTGAGGGGGTGGCGGTGTCCATATCACCTAGCTTTAGTCTCTAGAAATTGGCTCTGCAGTCTGCGTTGAGGTAGAAACAGTCATTGAAACAGTCATGGAGGAGGAAAATCTTCGTGCGGTGTGGAGCATCCTGCAACGAATGATGTGGAATGTGTGGAATCAGTGGTGGTAATTATGGCTCCATTCTTAAGCTAGTCTGTGGGGATGTAGCCCCCACACCAATTTAGCTGTTGCTGTCTAGGAACTATGGAGAGGATTTTCTCTTGCTCTTTCAGATCGATGGGAGGAGCTGTCCAATCTCGCCCTTCTTATGTTGTGCAGGATGCCATGGGTGGTTGCCATGCCATAAAATTCTGTCCCACAACAGCTATTGAGGGGATTAAGGGCCCAATCCTGTCCTACTTTCCAGCATTGATGGAAGTATTTTCAGTAAGGGAACATTTGTTCCCTTACCTTGTGACTACATCGGCACTGGAAAGATGGATAGGATTGGACCCTGAGATTAGTTGTAAATCTTAATGGATATGTAGACTACCACACGGAATATGCCATCTCCTGTATGTATGTGACACACTTTTGAGCTTTTGGGCTCAAGTCATGCTCCACTTACAACACAAACTTATGCATGTTTGCTTAGAAGTAAGTCTCATTATGTTCAGTGGGGCTTACTCCCTGGAAAGTGTGCAAAGGATTGCAGCCTTACTGAAGTACAGGCCCATATCCTTATGTCAGCCATTTTCAACCAGTGTACCATGACACATTGGTGTGCTGTGAATGGTCTGCAGGTGTGCTGTAGGAGTTTGGGGGTGTGAGGGTCATTTCTTAGTAGGGATAAGGGTAGTAGTAGGGTCATTTCTTAGTAGGGATGCCATTGGGGGATGTGATCCCCACACCAGCATTGTGGTGTGCCTTGTCAGTGGTCAAAACATTGATGATATGCCTTGACAGTTTTACCAACTTATCACCGTGCTATGAGATTGACAGCGCAGTCATAACCTGGAGTTAGGCCAGCACAGTTAGGCCAGCAAAGTTTGGCTGGCACAAGGGCTACCGTAAAGTGCATTTGGACCACTCTCAGAGTCAGGGGGATGGCACATGTCTGTGTTCTGGCCTCTCTGACGCCGAGAGTGGTCCAAACATACTTTACAGTGTCCCTTGTGCCAGCCAAACTTTGCTGGCCTAACTGTGCCAGCCCAACTCCAGGTTAGGATTGTACACTAAAAAAGGTTGAAAATCACTGCCTTATATATTTTGTATAAATACACAAGCACACATCACATGAGCCTGTACCTCTGCTATAGACCCATGTAGTCTTAAATAATCTCAAATAAATTGATTGTGAAGAGCATCCCTTTTTTATATTGGGAATTGTTCCAAAATCTGATTCTTAAGATGTTTAAGTAGACATTTCAGCATTAAAGCCTGAGAACCTTTAGAGCAGTGATTTTCAACCTTTTTAATAAATAATAATAATACTTGGATTTATATACTGCCTTTCTTAGGTCACCAGATTTCTCTAATGACTATAACTCAAGGCGGTTTACATGGGCAGACTTTATTCAGAAACCCGAAGGTTTTTACAATTTATACAGAAATGTTCTATCTTTCAAGAACTACACACATACAGATGGATCTTTCTGGATTTAGTCCTTCTTTCTGGCCACCCGTTTGTCTTCTTGCTGGCTGATAAACGGCTTCCCTGCTCCCACAAGAGAAGCGTCTGAACTTCGGCACAACTCCCCCTCACACAAGGCAGCCGAAGCTCAGCTGTTAATCAGTCGCAATTAATGTGGTCTGCCGCTTACAGAGACTTCCGGCTGTCCCGAACTGGCGACCTTCAGATCTTCAGCTCTTATCTTCAGGCAAACTGGAGGCATTAACCCTCTCGACTAAATCTTCTGCCTTTTTCATCTCATAACGCCCTGAAAAAGTGCTAAAATTGTAAAGGTTAGTTGTGAACCCAGGCAATGGACTGCCCAGGGACAGAGAAGGAGGAGGTCCACCCTCCTGCTGTTTCCCTGCCCCTGGTGCCACCCTGCCCTACTCCCACGCCTTGCCATTTCGGAGCCGTACGATGTCAGGGGAGGTAGGCAGACCAAAACCACTCACCCTCTGAGAAATGAGCTGCCTTGTCTCTGCCCTCTTCCTGCCCCAGGAGAGCTACACCTGGGGCTTTTGCCTCCTCCCACAAAATGGGAGGACCGCGACTGGTAAAGATGCACCATCAGTTTTTTTGACAATTGACAAGGCATACCATGCTGCTAGTGAGGGGCTCACATTCCCCAGTGCCCCTACTAATAAATGACCCTTCTCCAAATTCCCATGGCACACCTGTGGACCATTCATGGGACACCAATGTGACATGGTGCGCTGGTTGAAAATAGCCTGCTATAGAGCAAAGCCCCACAGAACGTAAGATAAAGATACACATGTTTAAGGAATAAAACTTAAATATTGAACAGGAAAGTTCACCAACCATGGAAAGTTCCTAAGGATATAACAAATATGTAGACTTTATACACACACTTATATAACATATAACACATAAACATATTACACATGTGTAAATACTTGTTCAGTAAAAAGGAAATTAGCTCTGCTGATATAAGAATTACTGAATATAATACTGGGACTTTTTTAATGAAAGGAGTTAAGACTGCACAGTAAAGTAATAAGTCCTCTGGTATTAAAAGGTACAAATGAAAACACTGATAAACCCTACTGAACCCAACACCTGCAAACTTCACTTAGTCAAAGCTATGCCATCTGTTTGCAGAATAATATCCTTTAGGCTCACTAGTATTTCTGTGTCGCACAGGTGGACTAGTCATGTTTTATATAGAATAAAAACATGTGGCAGTACAGTACAGCAGAGGCTTAATGTATTCTCATTTTATTGAGAGCCATTTGGAATAACATTGCTCCCTATTTTGAATCTAGAAACCATGGTCCCAACCCAGGAAAAGGTAGTTACATCTCTTGTTGAAATCTGTGAGATATTGACCAATTTAGGGCACAGTCCTAACCTGGAGCTAGGCAGGCACAAGTCCCTTGTGCTGGCCCAGGAATGTTGGAAATGCACCGTAAAGCACATTTGTAATACTCTTGGAGGCAGACAGGCTGGTGCATGTCTTTGCACTGGCCTCCCTGACTACGATAGTGGTTCAAATACACTTTACGGTGCATTTGCAACAGGTTAGGATTGTGCCGTAAAGGTTAGTGCTGGCGGCTGCTGTGCTACCCCAGCAACTGCCGTTGCAGAAGTACCGTAAGGCACACCTGCCCTGGTGGCAAGGCTGCAGCATTGGCGCTGAGGCCAGCATCAGTTGGTGCTGGGCTTTAGCAACTGGAGGACTTGCTGCAGGAGCACCAGGTGGTAACAGCAGGCAGCACTGAGGGGGTGGGGAAGGCAGGGAGGGGGCAGAACTGGGTGGGGGAAGGCTGGCTAGAGGGAGGATTGGATCCAGGAGTACATAGCAGTAGATTGGACATAGCAGTAGATTCTGCTGCCGAACCCTATGCACCTCCCTTACCGGAAAGGCCAACACGTGGAACCCATTGCCGCTGGCTGTGTTCTACCTGGGGTAAGGGAACAAATGCTCCCTTGCCCCAAGGGGACTCTGGTGGCTGCCCTGGCCCCTCAGAATACAGGGGCAGCCATTTCGGCACTGCTGTAGGCCTGGGCCAAGCTCGGGTTGAGCTCGGGCTTAGGAATGGGCTGTAAGTTTCATTAATGTACAGAGAACTCTGGAACAATTAATTTGGGTCATGGCATAAATCTACTGAAGATTCATTTGTTATGTACTTTTAACAGTCCTGTCCAGTGTGAACCTGTTTGTGTAGCTTTTACTCAGGCAAATAATTGCAATGTCTCAAGTTGAATTGTGAATGGGAAGTGCTGACGGTGCATGTTTTGGATTGTAAAAGTTGAAATGCTGAATTCTGACTGTCGGGGATTCGTCCAGGGGGACTTACCAGGCAGCCAATGCCTGCTGTGCCTGCTGAACTTCCAACTGAGCCCCAGGCAAACGGCTCAGTGCGGGACCCCGAGGCTGGCCGCTGTTTGGCCCAGCCTCTGCCACCCAACTGGCAGGTCCCATCGCAGAAGTGGATGCTAATGGGGTTTCACCTTCAAGGGGAGGTCAAGCGTGTCTTCAGCGCTGGCTTCACACACAGCCGTGCCATGCCTGGCATCCAAGGCTGAAGGACCATGAATCAGAGGGCAGCCGCCCACACTGGTGCCACCTCCCTGGCAGGGAGACGGGGACCAAAAAGGGAGAAGAGACCCCTGACCTCGGCAGTCCCAGGGTGGGGAGAGAGAGAGAGGAGCTCAGGAGAGGACGGCTGGAGCTGGGCTGACTTTAGAGTAAACAAGGAAGGCTCAACTCTGGAGTAAGCAAGGGTGGGACAAACCTTAAGGGGCAGAGCAACTGGCTTCAAAACCTGCAGTGGCCGACGATGTCAGTTCGGTCTAGACTGCTGGCTGGAGAGTGTGCTAGACTGTCTGTAAAGAGCAAGCTGACAAAAAGGAGCAAGAACAGAGTGACTTAACCTCCTGCCCTCCACCCCTGACCTGCCGAGGCCAAGCTAACCTCCAGCCTCCGGTTCAGGCCCTACAATCCCCTCATAGGCATGCATCCAACCAGGGAGGTTGGCGGTGAAGCAGGAACCAGGTGAGGCAACCCCCTTCACCTCAGCAGCTGACCAGCAGAGACCCCACTAAGCGGTCTCCTGAGAGCTTCCTCCCCTGAGAGAGACGTCCCCTCGCAGGCAGATGTCCAACCCCTATCCTGGATACTGACTTAAGGTGTTATCAGATGCAGATGTCATTCATAACTTTCATCATAATCCAAATCCTGGCTAAAATATAGTAGACTTTACCCATGTATGTGACATAACAGGGTTTTAATTAACAGTGCCGTCCTAACAGCACTGTGAACTAGTGCAGCCCTCCCTGCTCCAGCTCCGAGTGCTGCAAACGTGCTGTAAAGCTTGTTTACAACTACTCGTGAGCTGGCAGTACTGGTTCAAAGACATGCGCCGTCCTGTCACCTCTGCATCCACGAGCAACGCTGCATTGCCCTTACCCCAGTGCTGGAAAGTTGGTGATGATTACACCCTAAGTTTGTATCCTGTTACAATGATCTGTTCCATTCAGTGGTGGACCTGAGAGGGGGGCAAAGGGTGCAAATGCCCCAGGCGCTGGGCTGGGGAGGGTGGCTATGATGCCTGCCTTCCTGCCACTGAGTCAGAGAGCGAAGTTGCTCCAGGAAATGGTTTCCATGGCAGAAGCTGCTTCCCGGAGCGACTTGGCATGGCTCTGAAGGGCTGCCCTGCCTTCTGAGAAGGAGTTGCGGTCCTTCGGAACATGCCTGGTCACTCCGAGCAACGACCATGAGGCGGCCTTGTTGTAGTGGCCAGGTGCACTTCGAAGGGCTGCCCACTGGTCGTTTCGAGAAGCAGCCTCAAAGCCGCTTGTCAGAGTGGCCATGCATGCTCTGAAGGACTGCCCGCTGGTCACTCAGTGAAGCCTGCTGCTTCTCAGAGGGGCGGGTGGCTCTTCAGCCACATGAGGCTGTGGGGGTAGGAGCAGCACCTGCTGGAGGGCACATCACTGGAGGTGTGCCCCCGGGCGCTGACCCCCCCCAGGATTGCCCCTGGTTCCATCCACTCACATGCACACAGGTATGCATGCATGTGCTCATATGTGTGTACATGCATGCATCAATTATGCATGCCAGATAAAATTCAGATTCAATTTCTGTGCAAGAGAAATTACATACCTGGGAATTGCTTTGTTTAACATTTTAGAAGACAAAGGAGGAGATGTGGTTCTGAGCAGTAGGTGAGCTATGAAAGAAGGCTTGAATCTAGGAAGTCTAGCTCGAAGTCCTAGATTCTGAGTCCTCTGTTGATAGGGGTCTGCATTTTTTGTAATATTTTTCCAGTAAGGTCTAGAATTCTTTTTTAAATAACATGATAACCTCAAGAAGCCAAATTCTTTATTAGATTTAAAATAAGCCTAAAGTTGTTGGGACTTTGTTCAGTTGTGTTCATGGGTCTATGATCTCTAAAGATTACTCATTTTAGCATTTTGCTCATAATCTTAGATAAATTTTATGAATGTTCTGAAACCAGGAATGCACTATTGAATGTTGCACATCATCTAAATGTGATTGTTAACATTCACTTCATCATCATCATCATCATCATCATCATCATCATCATCATCATCATCATCATCAACCTTTAATGTCATTGAAACATTCACTTGAATATGTATAAAGTGTGGGGTTAAGATACCTACAAGCTTCTCCTATAAAAGTGGGGATAAGGTACAAAAGATATTCATGTTAAAATGTCACCAAATGTTGGTATTCAGTATAACATGTACATATTTAGAGATTAATCATATCCATGCAAATAACTGGACATACTTCAACTCTGTATTTTTGCATTTCAGCAGGGATATATCTTGTCTTTTTTTAAAGAAATACAAGAAATTTTAGTGTGTAGCATAGAGAAGCAGAAAAATTCGGAGTGTCTGGCCTTTGTCTCTTTTTTGTGGATTGACTCATTAAGAAACCTGGTTACACATTATAGTCACCAAGTTAGAGCATTCCACTATGTGAAAGTATGGCTTGTAGGCAGTAATGTCATCTAAATGATTTAGCAACAGGTACTCACTTTTGATTGGCACTTGTGTTGGGGCCCGCCCACCGGAAGTGAGGTCATAGCCAGAACCCAGGAACCGCCCCTAGGAACCGCCACGCCTCCTTGGTAGGCCATGCGGCGGCTCGGGAGAAGGCCCGGGAGTCCCGGGCTTTCTCCGGGGCCGCTGCGCGGGCTACCGATTCCCCCCCCCAGGAACCACTGCGCCTCCTTGGGAGGGAGCCCCAGGCCGCCTACCTGCTCACGCTACTGCTGCCGTCGGTCTCCCTCGCTCCGCTGCCTGCCTGCCTGGCTCTGAGAACGTGCAGGCAACTCAAACGTGCAGGCAATTCAAATGTTGCAGGGGGCGGAGTGGAGCGCCGACGGAGTCGACAAGTGGGCGGGCGAATGGGCGGGGCCAGCCCTAATCCTAGGAATGGGTACTTGCGTACCCCCACGTACCCGCTACATGACATGTCTGCTTGTAGGGTCTTCTGAGATGTCTGAGAAAGCTGGAGGAGACAGACATCACATTCACAGTGAAGAAAGGACTCTTCTCACCTTTAGCATACCATGTATCTGTCCTTTAGATCAGGGATCTCCAAACCCAGCCCAGGGGCCCTTGTATCTGGCCCGTATCACACGACCAGCCTCTGGTCCCCTTTGAGCATCTGGCCCTCCTGACCTTGCTGGCACAGGTGCACCCTCCAAGCTCTGTTGTGTGCAGAGGGTATTCTGAGAGCCAGGGAGGCCGCACACAGCCTCCCTGGTCCTCAAATACCACAGGAAGGCAGAAAATAGTAATTTTCTGGTTTTCCTAAAGACCTGAAAGTGATGTTTTTAGGCCCTCTGAAGTTGTTAGCTTTCTGAGGGTCAGGGAGGTCTCCCAGGCCCTCAGAACATGCTCTGGGTATCTCCTGTGATCTGCTGGTTCTGAGATATTTACTCCAGCACATTTAAGTAAGTTGTTTGTGGGGTGGGAGAATGGGAGTCCATTAAAGTGTGTGCTATATTTCTGTGGTGTGTTCGAGCTTGGAGGAATCCTGGAACATTGAGCCCATTCATTTATCTAAGTTGAATGCATTTATTTAATGTATTTGTTTAAGGGCGCAATCCTACCCAGTGCTGGGGTAGGAGCACCGGCCAGCCAGTGCCCTATCCAGTGCTGGGTAGGTAGAGGCTGGAGCCTCCCTGCGGCAAGGGAGCGTGTGCTCCCTTACCGTAGGGGAGGCTCCAGCCTCCCCTATGTGCTCCTCCAATCTGCACCCACTGAAGAGCGGGCGCAGATCCAAGGAGACCGCGTGGCCTGAATTGGTGCCGCGTGGCCTCCCTGACAGGCTTAGGACGTGGCCATATTGCCACCTCCCAAGCCCGCCCACATCACGCCCAAGTCCTGCCCCCGCCTCCCTCCCTCCAATCCCCGTGCCACCTCACCAAGGAGCCTCCCTCGCACTGATCTGCTTCGATCGGCGTGCGAGAGGCTCAGCGGGGTTGCAGCAGGGCTGGCGCTGCTTGCAGCGCTAGTTCTGTTGCCTTAGTGCTGATGCAGGGATGCCGATCAGTGCTCCCATGTCGGCACTAAGGGCGCAGCATCAGTGCAACCCTGTTGCGCGGGGTTTAGGATAGCGCTGCCCATTTTATTTTTAATTTTGTTTAATTTGGCCCTTGACACCATGCCAGATATTTGATATGGCCCTCTGGCTAAAAGTTTGGAGACCCCTGCTTTAGATACTAATTTTCCCAAAAAAATTGGGAGGGGAAGAAGCGAAGAAAATAGATTACTAAGAGAAGAGAGAGCAGAAATGGAGAAAAAGAGCCTGCAGCGCTTCCCCATTCTGTGTGTGATTTCTATCCCCTCCCAGTGTTGTCTCTCAACTGGAAGAACTCTCTAATGGTGGTGAGGTCAGCTCCATGTATGAGACAACCGCTAGCAAAGTGTTTTGCTACCTGGGTATCCTTTTCAGGGAGGGAAGTTGTGATAAAGGGTTTTAAAAGAATCTGTTTGTTGGCTGATCATGGGGTATTGCGGCTCAGGTGTGCCCCCCTTTGGGAAGTGTAGAACAAGATTCCCTCAGATAGGAAGGGGCTGAGTTTCTATCTACCCTGATTCTCTGGATGTTCTCTAGCTTCCAAGCATGGGGGGGGGAGAGAGAGAGAGAGAGAGAGAGAGAGAGAGAGAGAGAGAGAGAGACGTGGTATGATATACTTGGCTGATGAGGAACAAAAAGAAGATTGCATGTGCCAAAGAATATTGGTATGCAATAACTACAGAACGCTTGTTGCCATGATCTGCAATAATCAGTGAATTATTCATCCTGTAAATAGCGCCTAATAAAAACAGATTGCTGTTCTTGGTGCCTGTTTCACTTACAGCGCTATCCATGTCTTTTCGGGCCAAAAGGGTGCTATTAATGGTGGCGAAAAGTGTCCTTGGTGAAACTCGCCTTCCCATTTCAGCAATATTTTGTTTGTGAAAGGGCGCAGAATTGTTCACAATGGTGCTGGTGTTAGGTAGAGTTACCAGATCCAAACTGGGACAGAGTGCCTATACCTTTAACCATTGTATAGAAGAGGGAATTTGGGCAGGTGCAGCTCATCATGGAAGGGCTTCAAAAGCTGCACCTGACCAAATTCCCTCTTCTATACAATGGTTAAAAGTATAGGCACTCTGTCCCAGTTTGGATCTGGTAACCCTAGTGTTAGGGAGGCAGGCGCATGTACCTGTTGGACTAATTCAATCCAGTCATGCATAGTTGATGAGTGGGGGCAGAATATGTATGAGTATCCAAATATGCGCTGTCTTCAACCGCAGCTAGTCATTCATAACTATGCATAGCTGGAGGTAGAAATCTAGACAGTGCTGGCAGGCAATGAAGCTACTTGTGCAGCACAGCAAGACAGAGAGCAGTGGCCTGGTTGTCTGGGCTTTGAAGATGCATTTTCGTCTCAGAATAAGGACAATGAGAAGGCTTTATTTTTCCTCAGTGATATAATCACACTGCCAGATCTGCATGGTGCCACAGTGTCATTATGTTTGCCATCTGATCACATAGTGAAGACACCCTTTTAAATTGTTTTTTTTTTAAGGCATAAAAGCAGCAGAGTTCAGCAACAGCGGCTGCAAATAGGTGGGGAAACTGTGGCTTCTTACATACTTTTGCCTTTTGAAAATGACACTCTTGCACCAAAACAGAAAACTTCGCAACAATTCAGTGCAGCACTGTTTGCAGCATATTGCACATACAGAGGGCCTGACAAGAAGTCAGCAGTGGTACAGTGATATAGTCAGGCCTAAGCCACCGTAGGGATGCATTGGAACTCAGAATGCCAAGTGCAAGGGAGTGGCAACAGGATGCAAGCATCTTGTTGTCTTGTGTGCTCTCTGAGGCGCCTGGTGGGCCACTGTGAGATACAGGAAGCTGGACTAGATGGGCCTTTGGCCTGATCCAGCAGGTCTCTTCTTACGTTCTTAACTCTTCTTCAGCGCAACCATCTGACCTAGGCAGGCCTAGTTTAAACACAGTATGCTTGCAAACACCATGGGTTAGAATTAGATTCAAATGTTTTCTTCCTCTGGCAAGAGACAAGACTCCTGGAATCCAATCTGATATTCTTAAGATGTCAGTGGCAAAGCTGGCAGCAGTGTCATGGGAGACACTCCGGAGAAGCAATAGGAAGCAGCAGAGTCCCAGATTACAGGGTCAGAGATCAGTGAGTAAGATTGCAAGCAATCACTTCTTGGATCAGGGGTCCAGAATCCCAAACATTTCTTCTCCTCTTGTGTGTACCATTATTGGGGAATGCCAGAGTTAAGATTACAAATAAAACCCTGAGTCAACTCTCATGTGCATGCATTATGTCATGGTCTATAATTCCTACCCTCTGGAGAGTGTACATGATGTCATGGGCTACAATTATCACACAGAATTGCAGTCTATCTCTACTTCTGCCACGTATTTCTTTTGTTGATAGAGGGCAACCCATATGTAGCCACTTCATAAGAACATAAGAAGAGCCCTGCTGGATCAGGCCAAAGGCCCCTCTAGTCCAGCTTCCTGTATCTCACAGCGGCCCACCAGGTGCCCCAGGGAGGCATGAGACAACAAGATGCTTGCATCCTGTTGCTACTCCCTTGCACCTGGTACTCTGAAGTAGCCCACCACCTTTGTAAGGAGGTTGCACAATCCATCATTGCCTATAGCCCATGATGGACCTTTCCTCCAGAAATCTGTCCAATCCCCTCTTAAAGGCATCAAGACCAGATGCCATCACCACCTCCTGTGGGAAAGAGTTACACACTTCAACTTTGTATTCCTCACTTGTTTGGTCTTGCTGATGAGCTGAAATAAAGTGAGGCTTGCATTATTGAAATTCTCACAGCTGCATTTGTAGCTGGCTGCAGGTGGGCTTTCAATGCAAAGGGTGCTATAAAAATGTTAGGTGGTAAAAAATAAAATAAAAAGCTGCATCTCATTACCCCATATGTAAAGTGTACAGTACTATTAATGAGCTCTTATTGGTATAGTACTTGTGAAATATTTAGGAAGGTGGCCCTTTCTTAAGTTCACTGATAATTTGAGGGAAAACTTGACCATTAATATACTAAAGTTTCTCTGACAGAATTATTCATAGAGAATATTATTTGTGTGCCAGAAGAGTAGAGGACCAGAGATGTAACTAGGGTGGAGCCTGAGGGGTATCTGCCCTGCTGCCACCCAAGGAGGGCACATGACTACCCCTCAAGCTCTGCCCTAGTTTGGAGGAGGTGCTTGTAGCTTCACACCCCCATTTCTTCTTTTACAAAGGGGAACATCTACAGGAAAAGAAATGGGGGTGCAAAGCTGTGGTAGCGAGCGGTCCCTCCTCCAGGGAGAGCTAGGAAATGATGTCTCATGACATCTGTGTGCTGGCCTCCCTGACTCCGAGAGTGGTGCAAAAGTGCTTTACAGCATGTTTATGACACTCCAGGTCTGGCACAAGGGAGTAGATCATGTTAGGATTGCTCCCTGACTGAAGGGACTGTTAGGAGTGATGAAGTTATGTGTATGGGGGAAGCTGCAAACTGATGAAGGGTGCATAGTCCACTGCACTGCCTATTGCCCCCTTCTGGCCCAGCACCCACCAAGCTGTTTTATGTACTTGGTTCTCAGATCCTTTTCCTGCTTGCTGAGAGGTGGGATAGCCCACCTCTCCCGCCACCTCCAGTAGAAAGTTACTGCCACTGCTGCCACTTCTTCACACACTCAGCTGCTTAGGAAAGGAGCTGAGTGGACAAGGAGAGGTGGAGTGCAGCTCACCCCCTTCTTTGAGCTCCAGTGCTGCCGCTTTCCTCTGAAATATTTTCACTTGAAATCAACAGGATGCGTGGAGGATGCAAGTGATGTTCCCAGACTGCCCAGCTCATCTCATTTATTCTAACAGGACTGTGTGGAGGAAGAAGGTGGTGCTGGAGCAATCAAGGCAAGGGGTGGGGTGGGGCAGGGCAGTTTCCAAGTCACACTCCACCTCTCCTTGCCCACCCACCTGCTTTCTAAGCAAGCACAATTTTCATGAATTTGTTTATTGGGGGCGGGGTCACTCACAGGAGGCCAGATCTGTCCCCAATTCAGGTAGCAAGCCCACGCAAGTCACTCTTGTCCTCCAGAAGATTTAGGGGCCCCTGGAGGCATATTACTTCTGCTTGGGCTGTGATGCCTTTCCAAGTTCTAAATTGGCTCTGGAGTTTCTAAAGAGACTCCCCATGGCAGGGTATAGGTGACACTATCATCCTAGCTTCGTTTTTGACATTGAGTTCTGTATTTTTATCTTAAAAAAACATAATCCTTCAGTTATGAAAGTGAGGTTGATATGATTTTACTTAACATTGTTTTAAAATTTTATTGTTTTGTTTTGACTACAAGTAGATGTACATTCTCAGGTTCTTAGGCAGCTGTTGTGTATTAGCACATAATATTTGGAGAGCAGCATTTTGGAATAAACAAAATTACAGTTTTTATGCTGTGCAGGGGCCAGCAACTTATAATACAGCTGTCTCCTTAAACATTTTAAATGTTTACTTGTCATTGCACCAATGACATTGCACTTCATGTGCAATATTTTTCATAACATTTGTGGCTTCATGGTTTTTTTTTTTAATGAAATGTATAATTTGAAATGCTGAACTCAATTTTGTGCTACCAACAGCCAACAGGAATTTTGCCTGAATAAAATATGCAAGACATAGTCATGCAAAACAGCAATAAATACATGCTGTGAGATCAGAAAGTGCATACTTCCTTGGCTAGAAGAGTTGATATTTTGTCTGTTAGGATTTCTCATTGACTATCAACTTATATCCTTTTAGTCATGGCCAAAATCAGTAAGAATTTTCTATTGACTTAATTGCGGATGCAAAATATTTTCTAGTCAATGTATACAGTGGTGGGATTCAAACAAATTAACAACCGGTTCTGTGTCCTTCAGGGCAGCCTTCAGGGCGACTGCTGCCTTTCTTCCCTCTCCCAACCTAAAATTAACAACTGGTTCTGCAGAACTGGTGAGAACTGGCTGAATTTCACCACTGAATGTATACCTTACCAAGCTCCCAGACTACTTTATGCTTTATAGAGGGAATAGAATTATTTCTATGAAGATATTATTATATTTACTGCAGCTCTATCATTATCCGTTTCCAAATGTGCAGATGTGTATTTGTGTATTGTTTCTCTCATGTGTGGTGTTATGTCTTCAGGTCTCTATATTGTTAAAAATAGTCTTGATCTTGTTTAGATTTGCAAGACTGAGTGCAACGCATAACTCTACTGAGTTACTAGTCTTACCTTGCTCTTGAGTACAAAATTGTTTCCATCTCCTAGAAGCACCACCACAAACAGTCACACTTGCCTGGGAGGCTGTAGCATGCGGATCTATAGAGAGAGCACTGCGTGGGTCAATCACTGGGCTGGCATGTGACATGGGCACCTATTGCAGCAACTTGGCCAGCTAGCCACACCCACATCATACCTTTTGCTTCATTGCTGGTACCTGCTGGTGTGGTTGTTGTCACCTCCTGCCCTTCTGCATGCCATATACTGTGGCAGCAGAGAACAGGGGGCTCAGGATCACTGAATAGCGTCCCCTCCCCTCAGAGCTCAAGAAGTCATGGACTGAAGATGCAACAGACTGGGAGCACCTTGCCATGTAACCATGATGTGAATTGGATAAAAGCTTTGCAGTGGCCTACATTTTGGGCATTTTCTGGTTTCTTCTTATCCATCATAAGAGATTTTTCTCCTTTGCATTAAAAAAAAATTGACTTGTCTCTCTACCTTTTTATCTATTCACCAATCACCATCATTGGCCCCTTTAGTTTTTCTTTCTCTTTTCCTTGCTTGCACAGCTGCGGGTCTTTGCTAGCACTGGATGAAAGACAAATACACATGCTTGCATAGGTGAATTAAAAAATACACAATGTGCCATTAAACTGTATTACAAATATAAAATAAAAATACTTAAACTGGCTTAACAAAGCAGTGTTTCTGCTGTACTTCCAGCAACCTGAACCTTTGTGTGTGTATGTCTTGTTTCATCTCAGAAAATGTAGAGAGGTGGGCCAGAGCAAGGCTGTAGTCTTGTTATGTTGGGTGGGTGAGAGAGTCCAGGGGCATTTCTGGACAGGATGGGGCCCTTGGTAAGGAGCTGGTATCTCATTTTACTTGACAGCAGGGATTACTCAAACTGAAAGCTTTTAAGAATGCTGCAAAAAGGGCTGGGGCTAATCTACCTACAGCTGACTAAGGATATTGTATGTTATATTGTTTGACTAGTACTAAACTGACTTCCAATGTTATCTATGAATTCCAGGTAAAGAAATGGACAACATTCATTTGCTGTTCAATTTAAGTCCTCATTGCCATGTGAAGGAATTCTTTTTAAATTTGGTTTTGGACTGAAAATGTCTGCAGATACAGAAAAAAAAAGCAGATTGTTGCAATTCGCCTATCAAGAAGTGGAATCGCCAATAGCTAAACCTGAAAAAATATAATACTGGTTATGGTGCAGTTCTGGACTGGAGTTAAAGCTGTAGCACATAGGTAGCCCTGCGTCTTCTAAATTATGGAAATTTTGTGGAAGATGTTGACCTGGATTTTATGCTTAATCATGGTTTTGTCAGAATTTCATGGTGACAACAGACTTCCTTATAGTTCTCAAGGTAGGGATCCATCTTTCTTGTCTTCCGTGTTTCACATTATTTCAGTTAATCTGTTTTACTTAATGTACATAGATATTAATAAGTATGAGAGACTGCAAATGATTTGTGATTGTTCACTTCCTTGACATAGTAGAATTAAAAAGGTAGACTTATTAGCAGATTGAAAAATTTGTTTTGATTAGTAATAATGAAATCCTCAATTTAATGACTGCTTAAATAACTTAAATAATTTATATATCCTCTTCAAATGTTTGCTTCTTATATGTTGGTTAGAGGTGTTATTATATATATTTATACCTTCCTCTATGGCCACGTGTTCACTGCAGTGCATACTCTGTGCAGGTTCCCCCATTAACTTGAATGAATATCACAGATTTGGAAATGCAAACAAATTCTTACATTTAAGTTTATATAGCGAGATGGGTTTTGGCAAGGAGAACTTGCACATGGGTTTAAATTGATGTAATCTCAGCTCATAACTGGACCAGCTCAATAATCTAGCACAGAGTTGTTTGCTTATGCTCTCCTGAGATCAGTAGGACTTACTGGTATGGGATTGTATCCATAGACCTTTACAAAGTGATTGTTCCCATTCAAATAGTTTTTCTAGCAGGTAAAATGTGTAATTGCTTATTATATATCCTTCCAATAGCTGAACAGCCTGCACTGAGCAAGTGGTTCAGAGGAATAGGCAGGAAAACTGAAATTGATGAACAGAATCTACTAGGGCTAGATTCATATTTTTCTTTCAGAAAGTGGATATTTTATTTATCAGGAAATTAATTTTATTATGAATATGCTCACTTGAGCATGAATGTAAAAGGTTCTTGAGTTTAGTAAAATGTGGATAATGTTGTACTGTACTTCCTATGTCCTGTTATATTTTCTTTTCTTTTATACCCATTTCTTGGACTGATTTACCTTGTGGTTTCAAAGAGGAATTCCTGTCTTATCTTGAACACTACCAACTAACAATCCCAATAAGGGTTGATCATAATGGAGCCTTCCTCAGCTTTACTGTGAAAAATACTAAGCCATCCAGGAGAAAGAAGAGGAGTACTGAACATTATGACCAAGAACTGGCAGTATCTAAATTATTTTTTAAACTTTCTGCCTATGGCAAGCACTTTCATTTAAACCTGACTCTCAACACAGATTTGGTCTCCAAACACTTCACAGTAGAATACTGGGGGAAAGATGGACCTCAGTGGAAGCATGACTTTTTAGACAACTGTCATTACACGGGATATTTACATGACCAGCATAGTACAAGTAAAGTAGCATTAAGCAACTGCAATGGACTGGTAAGTGCAAGTTATATCATGCTGATGATATCCTTGGTATTTTAAATTTATAGAAATAAATAATCTGTGCCCATACTAATATATCTCTGTTTACAATGCCAACTGTTTAACTGGATTTTCAAAATTCACAGAATTACAAAAAGAGAAAAACTGAAAAGAATTACAATTCTTATTAACAATGTGTTTCTTCACGTTGTTGCCCTGTTCTAGGAACTTTGTGGTTCTGATCTAGAGAAAGTTAGGGCACAATTCTAAACCGAGTTAGGCCAGCATAAGCTAAACCAGCAACGTTTGGCCAGCACAAGGGCCACCGTAAAGTATGTTCGGACCACTCTCGGGGTCAGAGAGGCCAGCACACAGATGTGAGCCATCCTCCCTGACTCCTAGAATAGTCCAAAAATGCTTTATGGTGACCCTTGTGCAGGCCAAACTTAGCTGGCTTAGTTTATGCTGGCCTAACTCCAGTTTAGGATTGCGTTCTTAATCACATTTAAAACATGTTTGCTTTGGAGCAAGTCCCACTGAATTCAGTGAAGTGAAAAAACATGCATAGGATTTGGCTGCATGTCCCATTGAAATTGATGGGGTTTAGGTTACCTACAAGTAACATGTCTGATTGATTACAATGAGACTCAAATGTGCTTAACTTATCTGGATTTGGCTCAAGTGTCTTATACGCTTGATAATGTCTGTTCTACTATGTGTGTGCTTTGTTTCTGTTTGTACAGCTAAAACATCTATTGTCTGAAAAGACCTTAAAAAAACCCAAGGAATTGAAATAAAGGTCTATTCCTAAACAAAAATTGTAATCAGTTTTAGAAGTCTGCTTCAAGTAGTAATTTCTAAGTTAGACAAACTTACAAGCAAGTAGTGGCTTTGAATGTGTAATTAGCATAATATGAAATTAGATTCACAGTAGGAGTCAAAATATCTCTTTTAGCAGACAGGCTGACGTAAGCTCTGTGTATGCAACACTATTTTGAAATTCAATTTCTTGAGGCTATCACATCTGTTGGCAAAAAATTTTTTTGGATAGGGGAAACACTTTGGACTACAAATACAAAAGTATGGAGAGAAGCTGAATCCTTTCTTTGCAGTTTTGATGCAGAGAAATCATAGCAAAAGGTTGCTTTAAAACAAATGTACCGTTGAAGCTCTAGCTGTTTTTTTTTTTTTTTTGTAAATTGTCCACTTGATGAAATTCTGGGTTATTTCAGTAGGAAGTCTTATACGGAAAAGAACACCTGTTACAGTTGTACAATAATTCAAGCCTAAAAATAACTATAGAGTAGTCAGTTACAAACTGATAAAACACCATGTTTGGAAACTAATACACTATTCATTACTTTAATAAATCTTAAGGTGTATCATTTGTGATGTGAAGATTGGTTTACTGGTCCACACAGATATGCCAACTATGACTAAGTGTCTATGGAAACTTCAGATTGCAATGTTTAATTATCTTTGCAGAAATAGAATTATTGATCTGAATGCCTCAGTGGTTGGAATAGGCCCGTCTATGCTCATTTTGCCCTTGTTCCCTTGCTGAGCAAGTCAGCAGGGATGGGTTTTTCCTCGAAATCTTTTCCTCTGGAAATGTCACTCAGAAAAACCCTCACCACACATATCCTTTCTCAGGATGAAAGGACTGTGTTTCCTTCCTAGTTCACTCAGGGCTTCCCTCAACTTCAAAAGAAGTTTGTCACATGTTGGGGATGGGGAGGGGTTTCTGTTCATGAAAAGTGAGTGTAAAGTTTGCATGAGCTCCCAGAAAGTTTCATGATGCATTGGATCCTGGTTCATAGCATAGCAAAGCAGCCAGTGTGGTGTAGTAAATAGCATGTTCGATTTGGGCAGGGAAGAACTCAGTTCTGATCTCACTCAGCCATAAAATTCAGTGGGTAGCCATTGGCATCCCCCTCTCTGTCAACCTTAGTTACATCATAGGGTTGTTGTGGGAAAAAAGGAACAATCACATGTACAGGTCTTATCTCCTGACCCACAGTCTTGGGACCTGTGGTTTTAACTAACCATGGATTCTGAACCTGTGGGGTCCAGGTGGAGGGAGGACCAGTAGCCTCCAAATGACCAGAGGGCCTAAAACTTCCAGATTCTCAGCCCTCAGAAGACCCTTCGAATGTGATTAGGTCCACAGTGTTCAGAGGGTCTGAAGCACCAAGACCCACAGACTTTGATTATCCATGGGTTTTGGAGTCTACAGGACTTCTGGAAACAGAACCCCCATGAATAACAAGGCATGACTGTATGTTATTCTGAGACTGAGTTCCATAACAGATGAATAGGAAATACATTTGAGAGGTTAATAAAGAAATCACCAGTCAGAAAGCATTTCACAAATGATATATTTTTTAACGTATTGTTTATGTCTCAGATACATTCTTAGAGTGCAATCCTAAACTGGAGTTAGGCCGGCATAAGTGAAGCCAGCAAAATTTGGCCAGCACAAGGACCGCCATAAAGCGTGTTTGTACCACTCTAGGAGAGGGAGGATGGCTCACATCTGTGTGCTGGCCTCTCTGACTCCGAGAGTGGTTCAAACATACTGTACGGGTGTCCTTTGTGCTGGCCAAACTTCGCTAGCTTAGTTTATGCTGGCCTAACTCAGTTTAGGATTGCACCCTTAGTTACTTTTCATAATGATTTCAAGAAAGATTCAAAGGGTAAAGATCTTAGGAAAGTTAGTTAAAACTAGTCTTTTCACTGGATGTGTCATAGACCAAATAGTGAGAACATACGTATAACTAGGGTGCATTTTTCCCAATAGTTAGGGTTACCAGATACAGGCTACAATCCTATACACACTTTCCTGGGAGTAAGCCCCATTGAACACAATAGGGCTTATTTTTGAGTAGACATGCATGGGATTGTGCTGACAGACAGGGACAGAGTGCCTATACTTTTATCCATTGTATAGAAGAGGGAATTTGGGTAGGTGCAGTTCAACATGGAAGGGCTTAAAAAGCTGAACTTATCAAAATTCCCTCTTCTATACAATGGCTAAAGGTATAGGCACTCTGTCCCCATTTGTATCTGGTAACCCTAATTATAGTGTAAGCATTCAGAACGCAGATGCAAGGGATTGGCAACAGAATGCAGGCATCTTGTTATTTTGTGTGCTCTCTGAGTGGTATCTGGTGGGCCACTGAGAGATATAGGAAGCCTGAATAGATGGGCCTTGGGCCTGATCTAGTGGGGCTCTTCTTATTTATTTATTTGAAGAATTTATATTTTTCTCACACACTCAAGGGGCTTACATAATAAAAACCAATACTAATTAAATTAAAACAATATTTAAAGCATTAAACTTTAATGAACAGAACATACCCCAGGATCACAAAAAACGATTAAAATTACATCTCATTTAAAATGCCAGCCTACAATGTCAGTCAAATGCCTCCCTAAATAAAAAGGTCTTGAGGCTCTTCTTATAGATGTAATCTTTTGCTGTGACTGGAGAAAACATTTTTAATGAAAAACATATTGTCAGAATAGTCCTGGTCTTACAGCCCATTTTGGTCTTCCAGACTACCATATTTTAATTTTTTAATAATGCAAACAAGCTACAGTACTTTTGTTCTGAGGCTCATTTACAGTGCCTTAACACCTGCAGAAGCCGCTGTACACATGCAAGTTCTTACAGCCTCCTTGTGGCAGCCATTTTGTGTGACATACCTCAGGATGCCTGTGTTTACAGCACTGCACTTCATTCTCGTTCTGATGGTAGCTGAAATAATTTTGTTACAGTTTTTTTCCAACTGCATCCTGGTGTTTTGACTGTGAGTGGCTTTTCTCTTACTTGTATCCATTTGATAGTGAGTTAGTTGCTCTTAGATTGCCTTTCCATCACTAGATTTGGTTATCTAGGACCAGTTCAGTTTTATTTACTATGTTTATGAGGTAATAAAAGTTTATTAAAATCATTGTTTTGTAGTTTATAGGATGAAGTTAACATATTTCATTGTCAGCAAAACTAGTCAGCTATAAGTATGTCCAGGTATGCTTGGCCTCTGAAGTTTCAGACATAAATATTGTTGTGCTTTTGACTTTTGGCAGCTGTTTTTATCCAGATGGGTGATAAATGTAGACTTTATCCTGTGCCCAAGACAAGCCTACACAATGGTTTTGGAACCAAAGTCTTGGTTCCAAAGGTTTTGGTTGCTATACAACCACGGCTCCGGCCCCTTTTCTTGAGACAGGAAATGCCTATTTTGAGCAGAGGTGCTGCTTCAGAGATTCCCAGATTAATTGAGCTATATAGAACCAGCTCTGGGGCTAATTACAGCCTGTGCAGCCTTTCTGTTCATTTCAAGAAAAAAGGCAGCAACCCTACTTTCTATATGGACATGAGAGCTGCCTTTGGGACAGAGGTTGACAACCGTCAGTCATGTGGCTACCTTTATCCGCTAAACCACAGGTGTCATCTCAAACTCTTCTTCATATAGTGAGCCGAATAGCATTCATGATGCCTGCTGAGGGACGGAAGTGATGTCATTAAGCAAGAAGTACTGTCATGTCATGACCAGAAATAAGCACAAAAATTCTCACTTAGCAACTCACTAGTTGCAAATGACAAGAGAAAAATAAGCAAAATTAATTGTATATTCAAGATATGGAAAAGTCTAATTATCATGCAGGCTGCCCATTCAGCACTGAAACCTCAGTATAGCTCAGCGCTGATGGTGATGCTGGGAGAGCTTGAGGGTCAAATGAACAGCTTCTTTTCCACATTTGGCCCTTGGACCTTAAGTTTGACACCCTTGCTGTAAATAGTAGAATTTGGGAGCTCAGGCTGCTACTAACTGCTGGTCTGTATCCTTATAGAATAGGAACTACTCTTTGGGATTTATTTACTGCTCTTCCTTTCTTGCTCCTGCACTCAAAGAGGAAGAAAGAGCTTCGCTGTTACCTTATATTGGAAAAGAGGAGAATTTCCTGTGTAAAGAGAAATGTTTAAGGTCCCTGAAAATACTACCATATTTCACCAAAAGCTGACCTAACTGACATCACTAACACCCTCCCAAGTCTTTTCCTGTGACGTTTAAAAATATTTTCTCTCAGACTGACTTGAATGTCACACTTAGCAATCAGTGGGAATCTGTTCCAGAACAAGGAATAAGGAAGTTCTAAAAAAACAAATCCCCACACACAGAGCTGTCAGAGCAATATCCTCAAAGATTATCTGAAAGTGAGTGACTAGCATGTGTAATCTCTAAAACAAACCATAAAAGATTAGAAAAACAGTGTCTTCAAATAGGCCTGAAATAAATAAAGATAGAAGATAAAATAAATTCAAAAAGAAGAGGCGCTATCCTAGCTGTCTATCGTTCTATTAACTCTACCTGTTTTTAAATTCAAGGCCTATCTCTAGCATAAGGAAGAAAGATGGATGTCTTGCAGCCTGATCCTAACTAGGTTCTGGTTGGCTTGGGGAGAGATTTAGGACAGTGTTGTAAAATGGCTGCTCCCTGATGTGTGCAGCATGCCAGCTACAGCCATTTTCCAAGAAGAGTCAATCACTGGGGTAGCCCTTTGTCCCCTGCTGGTGCCAATACCTGGGGGACGTAAGGTGGGTAGAACAAGGCTGGACTAGGGAGATTGAGACCTCTGGGGCTTGTCATGGGCAGATGGATCATGAATATTGACTGAAATGGCTCTGTCAGTTATCCTCTCCCCCCCCCATTTCACCTCCCCCATTTCTCCCCCCTATCATGCCTCCTTCCCTCTTACAGAACTTGCACCAACTAGAGTTGGTGCAGGTCCAAGTAGACTCATTGGAGGTCATATGGGAGTGGCAGTGGGTAAGTAAAATAAATTTTTACTTACCTCTTGCCTCCCCTCATGGTCTTCAGTGACTGGCAGGATGCAGTGGAGTCCTTACTGTTGCGCCCTACAACGAGAATTTCATTAGAATTGGGCTGTTAATTGTTTATGGTCTGTAATCTGCATCTTTGACAATGATCACAGATTTGAGTTGTTGGCATGCAAGTAGCAGTAACTGCATATTTTTTAAATACATAAATAAGTGCCCATTTTCCATGCTTATATTGGAGCTAGGCACATAGGATAGGCAAATAATAGATTTGTCAGTCTGTAAATGTTGTAATATGCAATACAGGCAGAACATGGAAAATGTCATATATATTACTCACAGTATTTTATATGATAATGCCAAGTACACTAGACACTTCTCATGAACTTGCAATAATTAATGCAGATGTAATGTTTGGCAAATTCATTCATTCGCTTAATGGAGTGGTGCTATATTAATGGAGAAGATTGATTCTGTAATCTTGGAAATGGATGTATATTTGCAATACTAACATATTACAGTATACTAAATTTAGCATTATGGAAGATACAGTAATTCTAAACACTAGTAGCTGTCAAATCTGTGAAAGAAATAACTTTCAAATAGATTTGATAGAACTAAAACCATAATCTATAGGTTACATCTAAATAAATAATGTTAGCATTGCAAATAAATTTGTCTGGCCAGGCTTTAAAAGCCTGATGACTCTGCCTTTTCCTGTCTTTGGTCCACATAGAAAGTCAGTATTTGTATTTCCAGAGTAGGCTGAAGCTGAGCGATTGTGGTTTAATTAAGGCCACCTAGTGAGATAATGGCAGAAGCTTTAAGAAAATAAGGGAGAACATAAGGGAGAATAAGTCAGGTTCTTAAGGTTCCTTGGTTAATTTCACTACAGGCAGAGATAATCTTTGTCTTGGCATTAAGAAATCACTATGTTCATAGCCACCATTGTCAGGAATCTTCTGTATCCTGCTGGCAGCTGCAGCAATAGCAATTGTCCAAACACAATTTCATCAAATCAAGTAAATGACACTTGGGTCTTCCACCCCCAATGATCAAATTTTAAAAATAACTTTTAATGATAGCTTCCCTTCCTCTGTCTTTAGAGCTAAACCTTTTGTTTTCTGCAGAGCTCCACTTTAGCCATCACTGTTGATCCTTTATGTTCTGCTGACAATAGATTACATATAATATGAACAGTGTTGTTCATATAAGTCATTTATCATAATTATCATTTATCATAATTATCATTTTTATATCATTTATTATCAATTATCATAATTCCAATTTTGCCCTTTCCCGTGGCTTCCTCACTCTGCCTTGCACCTCTATGATATGGATCACTCTTCCCTTCATCCAAAGTAAAGAAATTCAGTTGGAAATCAATTTAGCTGATTTACCCAAACTGGAATCTAGGCTTTTGCAGCTATTGCATCATGGTGATCAAATAAGGGGGTGGCTGGCTAGTTCTGCTCCTGTTACCTGTTAACATATGTTAGTGAGCAAAAATTCCAGATGGTCATTAAAAGACATTTTTTCCATTTGGATTGCAATGTGTGCTGAATCTCCCCTGATATGCAAGACACCTACTTTCTTGTTCCCATTTCAGAGAGGAAATCATTGTTTCCTTCAGGTCCAGTGCAGCAGCATATCCTAGCAACACAATGTTATCCTATAGTCTTCCTATGGCCACCAGAGTTTTGCAAAGCGCATGGTAGTGATTGTAGTGCACCTCCACTTTGTAAGCAGATTTGTCCTCCCATGATTCCAGAATGCCACAAACTATAACTTCATCTTACAGCCTAATTCTGCCTCCCACACACACACATACTGGTGCAGCTGTGCCAAAAATGTTGCACTGTATCCAGCAGGGGAGGGCATTTTGGGAAATTTCAGCAAGAAAAGGTGATTTAAATCACTTTACTCCTGCATACAAGCTGGTTTCCAAAGAGGCAGGGGAACTAGAGGTCAAATTGCCAACATTTGCTGGATAATGGAGAAAGCAAAGAGTTCCAGAAAAACATCTAGGTACTTCTGCTTCATTGAGTGTGCCTTTGACTGTGTGGATCACAACAAATTGTGGCAAGTTCCTGAAGAGATGGGAGTACCAGACCGCCTTATCTGTCTTCTGAGAAACCTGTATGCGGGTCGGGAAGCAACAGTTAGAACTGGACATGGAACAACTGATTGGTTTCAAATTGGGAAAGGAGTATGACAAGGCTGTATACTGTCACCCTGCTTATTTAATTTAAATGCAGAGCATATCATGAGAAAGGCTGGGCTGGATGATTCACAAGCTGGAATCAAGATTGCTGGGAGAAATAACCTCAGATATGCAGATGATACCACTCTAATGGCAGAAAGTGAGGAAGACCTAAAGAACCTTCTGATGAGGGTGAAAGAGGAAAGTGCCAAAATTGGCTTGAAGCGCAACATTAAAAAAATTAAGATCATGGCAACCACTCCCCTCACTTCCTGGCAAATAGATGGGGAAGAAATGGAAGCAGTGTCAGAGTTTATTTTCCTGAGCTCCAAGATCACCGCAGATGGTGATTGAAGCCATGAAATTAAAAGACATTTACTTTTTGAGAGGAAGGCTATGGCGAACCTAGACAACTAGACATCACCCTGCCAACAAAGGTTCGCATATTCAAAGCGATGGTTTTCACAGTAGTAATGTATGGCTATGAGAGCGGGACCGTAAGGAAGGCAAAGTGCTGAAGAATAGATGCTTTTGAATTATGGTGTTGGAGAAGACTCTTGAGAGTCCCCTGGACCTCAAGGAGATCGAATCAGGCAATCCTATAGGAAGTCAAGCCTGATTGTTCCTTGGAAGGACAAATCCTGAAGCTGAACTTTGGCCACCTGATGAGAAGAGAGGACTCTTTAGAAAAGACCTTCATGCTGGGAAAGACAGAAGGCAAAAGGAGAAGGGAGGCGGCAGAGTGTCACCGATGCAATGAACATGAAATTGTGTGAACTCTGGAAGCTAGTGGAGGACAGGGAGGCCTGGCGTGCTGTGGTCCATGGGGTTGTAAAGAGTCAGACACAACTTAGCGACTGAACAACAACTCCTGCATAAGCCACCTGCTCTGCAACGGGTCTCCTTGGACCTGTGCTAACTATTTCACTAGCTCTCATCTGAGGAGAGAAAGGGGATAGGGAGGCTGCTGCTGGAGGGGATAGGATCTGGTACATGCCATTGCTGCCAGATCCACACCTCCTGCAGCCTCCTCATTCGTTCCCCATTTGTTCTGTCAGCATATTGGCCCTTTAGGATTAGGTAGTAAACCATTTATCTGTGAGCTATCACATCATCTCTATTTTCATTGTTGAAAGTGTTTAGTCTGAAAATATATTTCTGAGATATATTTCATAGTTTTATTTTGTTTTATTTATTTCATTATTACCACTTTACATTTGCATCTCTTACTTCCCCATCACAAGCAGGGGTGGCATTGGGATTGGCCAGGTTAGGCCCTGGCTGAGGATCCTAGATTGTCAAAGAGCCCACTGACCTCTCAGTGCACTGTTAGGGGTTGTTAAGGGGGGGCACTGCAGGGATTTCTCCAGGGCCCTCATCAGCCTCGTGTTGACACTAACCATAATCATATAAAATAGTAGAATACATTGTGAGAGTTAATTTGTTTGTGTATATGTGATTGTGATTAATGCTTGTTCATTTTATCCAAAGGGAGATGCATGAGCTGCTTTGAGTGCCTCCCTAATGGCAGGGGAAGGTGTAGCAGGCTATAAATTTTTAAAATAAATGAGAGTAAACCGACCTCAGGTTTTCATTTTGATATTGCATATTGGGGAAAAATTTCATCTTATGATAAAGTTACTGTGGACAGTTTCACTGACAGAGCGACTAACTTGTGCGTTTCATACTGTGCATGTGCATTGTGCTTACGAATAGCAATTTGTTACTCCTTAGTGCAAGGAAAATATTCATACAAAATGTACAAAATAACAAAGGGTTTTATATTTTTAGGGTATATTTTGGTTAATTATTCTGGGTAATTCTTTTTTCCTCTTGTCTTAAGCATGGTGTTATTGCTACGGAAGATGAAGAATATTTTATTGAGCCTCTAAGAAACACAACTGACAATTCAACTGTTATTAGTTATGAAAACGGTCATCCTCATGTTATTTACAAAAAATCTGGAGTGTACCACCAATTCTTCTATGATCATACCCATTGCGGTGTCTCAGGTAAATATCAGAACTCCAGTAATTGCATTGTTCCTTTATAGTTACAAAGTATCTATACTACTTGAATTATGAATTGTGTTGAATTATGTTAAGGCTAGTCTACCACCCACTTTGGATTCATATCAATTTGCCTATAGGAGCAACAGATCTACGGATGATGCTGTGTCTATTGTTGTTCACATGGTATTGCGACATTTGGAACAACAAGGTACTTATGCAAGGCTGTTATTTGTGGACTACAGTTCGGCTTTTAATACGATATTACCTAGTAGGCTGTTTCTCAAGATGCGTAGTCTGGATCAGACTACGCATAGTCTGCATCTGATGTATGCATCAGAAGATCTGCCTGTGGTTAAAGGATTTTCTGACAAACAGGCCACAGTCAGTAAGGATGGGATCCCATTACTCTTCTACTCTAATATTAAGCACAGGAGCCCCTCAAGGCTGTGTGCTAAGCCCCTTCCTTTATTCCCTGTACACATATGACTGCATGCCACTGTATAGCACCAATGCTATTATTAAATTTGCAGACGATACAACAGTAGTGGGGCTCATCAATGAGAACCACGAGACTGTGTACAGAAAGGAAGTACAAGGGCTGATATTGTGGTGTAAAGAAAACCATCTTACACTTAATGCCAAAAAAACTAAAGAGCTTATCATTGATTTTAGGAGGAAGAGAGATGCGCATTTGCCTTTGCTCATAAATGGTGAGGAGGTGGAAAGGGTTGGCAGTTTCAAATTTCTGGGTACCTACATTTCATCGGACCTCACATGGACATTAAATGCCGATATGCTAGTGAAGAAGGCGCAGAAGAGGCTGTACTTCCTAAGGGTGCTTGGGAGGATGAACCTTTCTCAGCGTCTACTTCTGGCTTACTACCGTAGCACCATTGAGAGTGTCCTCACATACAACATCTTAGTATGGTATGGGAGCAGCTCTGTAGGGGATAAAAAGGCACTACAGAGAATTATTAAAGTGGCCCAGCATACCATCGGGCTCCAGCTACCCACCCTTGAAGATATTTTCGCCACCCGCTGTTTAAGGAAAGCACATAATATCCTTAGAGACTTTTCCCATCCAGCTTACAACTTTTTTGAATTGTTGCCTTCTGGCAGAAGGTATAGGACTATTAAAACTCGGACAACACGTTTTAAGAACAGTTTTTACTCTAGAGCCATAACAGCATTGAACAATGAACTGAAGTACCAGTAGATAGGGGCAGTCGGACTGTATTATTTCCTATTGTGTGGATGTTTATCATTCCCTATTGTGTGGATTTCCTGTTGTGTATCATTTCCTATTGTGTGGATGTTTGTGTTTCAGAGGAGGAATTTTTTGAAGGGGGGCGGGGAGTGTGGGGATTGGGGGGGACTGTTGGGAATTCAATGTGTGTGTTGGTTTGGTCTCCGGGTGTCAACGAATTTCATTGTATTGTGTAATACAATGACAATAAATAATAATAATAATAATAATAATAATAATAATAATAATAATACTTCTGTTTTCATTCAAAAGAAATTGTATATTTGGATTCTATATTATAGTAAGTTTTGTGCAACCAGTTCTTCTTTTGGACTGCACAATGGAATCCTATAGAAAATTGTTTTTTCCTTTTTCCAAGGTAAGAGCCAAAGTATGATGTACGTAAAGATGTTTATGAGGTGATAGTTGTTATAATAACTAGCATGTTACCTTTTGCGATAGCTGTAAAGGACCTTGCATTGCCAGAACACTTGTTGGATTGGGGCCTTATAATCCCCAATCCAACCTGTGTTCTGGCAGTGCAAGGTCCTTTATAGCTGTCGCAAAAGGCGACATGCCACCTTAAGCAACTTAGCCACTACAGCCATCACATCAGTGGCCTTACATTGAGCCCCAATGCCAGCATGGTGGTGGGGGTGGGTAGGTGCAGAATGGTGCAGGGAAGGGGACAGGGCAGACACCAGCAGGACAAATCAAGGCCTGGAAAGGGGTGGTAGTGGTGCTTTCAACAGCCCATCCTCCTTCACAGCCTTGATCAGTGTACTTGGGTTCACTTGGACTTTTTCCAGCTAACTTGCCAGTGCAGTTCTGAGTAGACCCAGGGGGCAGTGGGAGCTTACCCACAGGCAAAGGAACAAATGGTTCCTTACCTGGAGGAGACCTCCAGATCTTACAGGATGCATCACATGCTTTGGTTGGCATGGCAGCTTTGGTAAGGCGATGATTTAGGTAGGATTGGGTTGTGAGATGTTTTGAGAAATAAGAATGTTTTATGCTGGTCTATAATGTTTTTGCCACAGCAACTAAGGTGACATTTTAAAGAAAGCAAATAGGCAGACTATGACTCCTAAGTAGTTGCCTCTTAAAACTCCAGCAGTTTTTACTTCACATTATGGCTGGTGTAATTGTTGGGTAAAGTTAGGAGATAGGGCTGCCATTTTAAGAAGATTACTAGAGTTTGTGTCACTCCCATGATGGACCTCCTCCCTTACCTGACCATATATAATAAATTACAATATCCTATGCACAGCCTAAATGCAGTTGCATCACTAGGGTTGGTATAACAACTATTAACTTCATTTATTTATGTTTTTTTAATATAGAACAGTACTGGTCACCCAACAAATCAGTAACCAGCAAAAAAACAGTGGCCAACCTGATGACATTCACACATCTGAATAAGAGTTCTAGTATTGGCTCTGATACAGCTGACTCATACTAACACTTAAGTGGTTCCCTGCTGTGTCATAACACCATCTCATTGGTTCTTGGAACAGTCAGTCTCATTGGTCTACTAAGAAAGTCTACTTTTTGTTACATAAGGCAGGTGTGATTTCTTTTTCTTGTTAATTGACCATACCGTTTGACAGAATTCAGATAATCCACAACTATTTGTTTCATTACATTCTGCATAAAATTACCTTTCCAGTGATATATAACATGGTGGTATTATTCATAAAAACACATTTTCCAAAGATTTCCAAAATTTTAGCTACTAGTGTTGGAAGCTGGTGTATCCGCACCCCACAATGCACAACACCACTAGCGAAATGTGATCTGAAATTGAACTAAAACTCGTCTTCCTTCCTGCAGTTCTGCCCTGTAATGCACTAAAAACAAAATAGCCTGAAACTACAGTACTGGGCCATATTACATGTTCTAATGCGTCCCTTAGCTGTGCTGCTGTACTATGTTCTGCTGCCACATGGGGATGAGGCTGGCAAATGGATGAGATGTCCATGGATTAGTGGAAGCCATGTGTTTTAGCCATGCTAAATCTTCAGCATTTTAAAAAATTGTTTTACTTAATAATTAAGAAATGCTGCAGACCTTTTGGAGTATCCATGAAACTTGTAACTTGAATGAAATAGATTCCTCCTGAGCATGGGTATGAGAGATTGTCAACCCAATCCTACTGAAATCCCATTGCAGCTGCACCAACAGAGCACATACTGCATCTGTGAGATAGTTGGAAAGGTCTAAGTGGACTTCTGTTCACTTACCCTAGGGAAAGGGTCCGCCACCGCCATGGAACTCCTCAAATCTATGCCTGCTGTTAGCAGGTGTATGTCTGAGGTGTGTAATGGCAGTGGTAAGCGAGATAGATGGGGTTAGAATATCAGCGTCTGTGAGTAATGCAGATACTGCCCCAGGTCTGCCTCCCTCTCCACCTTCTGGCTTGCCTGGGACTTCAGTAGTTCCTCCTGCTCCCCACCCCATTCCGTCCCTGCTGCCATTTCACCTACTTTCACTGGTCTGGCAGCAGGTCTCCTGAGCAACATTTCTCCCATTGCAGAAGTGTGCACTAAATGGCCCCCAGCAGCATGCTGTGCACACTACTGAAAGCCATTTTACAATGGCAGAATTATATTTCACTGTGGTACACTCCTATAATATAGGATTGGGCCAAGTACTTTTGTCACACTAATGGAAAAACCAAAGTGGTCACAATGAATGGGAGCAAAGTCCTGTAGTAATTAAACTAAATGTTCAATTTAAAAATACTGGTTCAGTAGATAGTTCGGAGGCTTGTTATTGTTTATGCTCACATTTGCTTTTTTGAGTGGGGTGTCATATTTGCATAAGGAAGGTATCATAAACACATGCTTAATTCAAATATAAGCTGATTCAAAAGCAGCAGAAAATTAAAGCCCAAAGCTTTGGTCAAACTCATATTCAGTAGCATAGCATATGGGGCGGGGTGCTCCAGGTGCCACCCTCAGTGGTGACCAGGTGTTACCAAAAGCAACCAAAATGGTTAAAACTGCTGTAGAAGGAATAATACCATAATGTTATACACCATTCAGTGCAGAATTTCATGAGGAATTCAATGAGAAAAACTGGAGTGTAATATCTTTATTCTAGCAAACATTATGACCAAAACCAAACAAAACTATCTTATGTAACATTGTCTATGATGGCTACATTGAACCGCAAGATGCAGGAGCAGTACGTAACTAAGCACTATGTGCAGGGGAAGGACACTGACATTCATCCATTGCCTGTGGGGAAATTTGTTGTTCAGTCGATAAGTCGTGTCCAACTCTTCGCGACCCCATGGACCACAGCACGCCAGGCCTTCCTGTCCTCCACTAGCTTCCGGAGTTCGCCCAATTTCATGTTCATTGCTTTGGTGACACTATCTAACCATCGCATCCTCTGCCGCCCCCTTCTCCTTTTGCCTTCAATCTTTCCCAGCATGAAGGTCTTTTCCAAAGAGTCCTCTCTTCTCATCAGGTGGCCAAAGTACGTATTTGAGCTTCAGCTTCAGGATTTGTCCTTCCAAGGAGCAATCAGGCTTGACTTCCTGTAGGATTCACCGATTAGATCTCCTTGCAGTCCAGGGGACTCTCAAGAGTCTTCTCCAACACCATAATTCGAAAGCATCTATTCTTCGGCGCTCTGCCTTTCTTATGGTCCAGCTCTCACAGCCATACATTGCTACTGGGAAAACCATCGCTTTGACTATGCGAACCTTTGTTGGCAGGGTGATGTCTCGGCTTTTGATTAAGTTGTCTAGGTTCACCATAGCTTTCCTCCCAAGAAGTAAATGTGTTTTAATTTCATGGCTGCAGTCACCATCTGCAGTGATCTTGGAGCCCAGGAAAATAAAGTCTGTCACTGCTTCCATTTCTTCCCCTTCTATTTGCCAGGAAGTGATGGGAGTGGTTGCCATGATCTTAGTTTTTTTAATGTTGAGCTTCAAGCCAATTTTGGCACTTTCCTCTTTCACCCTCATCAGAAGGTTCTTTAGGTCTTCCTCACTTTCTGCCATTAGAGTGGTATCGTCTGCATATCTGAGGTTGTTGATATTTCTCCCAGCAATCTTGATTCCAGCTTGTGAATCATCCAGCCCTGCCTTCCTCATGATGTACTCTGCATATAAGTTAAATAAGCAGGGTGACAGTATACAGCCTTGTCGTACCCCTTTTCCAATTTGAAACCAATCAGTTGTTCCATGTCTAGTTCTGACTGTTGCATCCTGACCCGCATACAGGTTTCTCAGAAGACAGATCAGGTGGTCTGGTACTCCCATCTCTTCAAGAACTTGCCACAGTTTGTTGTGATCCACACAGTCAAAGGCTTTAGCACAGTCAATGAAGCAGAAGTAGATGTTTTTCTGAAACTCTCTTGCTTTCTCCATGATCCAGCAAATGTTGGCAATTTGATCTCTAGTTCCTCTGCCTCTTCGGAAACCAGCTTGTACGTCTGGTAGTTCTCGATTCACATACTGCTGAAGCCTAGCTTGTAGGATTTTGAGCATGACCTTGCTAGTATGTGAAATGAGTGCAATGGTGCGGTAGTTTGAACAATCTTTGGCATTGCCTTTCTTTGGGATTGGAATGTAAACTGATCTTTTCCAGTCTTGTGGCCACTGCTGGGTTTTCCAAATTTGCTGGCATATGGAGTGCAGCACTTTGACAGCATCATCTTTTAAGATTTTGAGTAATTCCGCTGGAATGCTGTCACCTCCACTAGCTTTGTTAGTGATGCTTTCTAAAGCCCACTTGACTTCACACTTCTGGATGTCAGGTTTGAGCTCAGTGACCGCACCATTGTGGTTATCAGGAACATTTTGCCTGAAGATAAGATCTGAAGGTCGCCAGTTTGAGAACACCGGAAGCTTCCGTGTGCGGTAGACCTTGAAGAAAGCGGCTGATAAGACTTGAGCTGTTCTCCAGCTGCCTGTGAGAGGGGAATTGCTGGGGAAGCTGTTTCTTTCTTTGGTGAGAGCAAAGAAGCCGTCTGTCAGCCAGGGAAGGCATTCGTGTGGCCAGATAGAAGGACTGGATATGAAAGTGTCATCTGCATGTAGCAGTTCTTGTAAGATTAGAACATTGTTGTTGTGATTTGTAAAAACCCTTGTGGTTTAGGAAATGCCTGCCTATGTAAACCGCCTTGAATTAAAGTCAAAGGAACAATCTGATGACCAAGAAAGGCGGTATATAAATACCAAGTATTATTATTATTATTATTATTATTATTATTATTATTATTATTATTATTATTATTATTATTATTTAGATTGGCCTTATGTAGTTCCTCTGTGTATTCTTGCCACCTCTTCTTAATCTCTTCTGCTTCTGTTAGGTTCTTGCCGTTCTTGTCCTTTATTGTGCCTACCTTAGCATGAAATTGTCCTTTGACATCTCCAATTTTCTTGAAAAGACCTCTAGTCTTTCCCATTCTGTTGTTTTCCTCTATTTCTTTGCATTGCTCATTTAGGAGCCCTTCCTATCTCTCCTTGCTGTTCTCTGGAAATCTGCATTCAGTTCGGTATATCTTTCCCTTTCTCCCTTGCTTTTGGCTTCCCTTCTTTCCTCAGCTATTTGTAAAGCCTCTTCAGATAGCCACTTTGCCTTCTTGCATTTCTTTCTCTTTGGCATGGTTCTAGTTGCTGCTTCCTGTACAATGCCACACACCTCCGTCCAAAGTTCTTCAGGCACTTTGTCTACCAAATCTAAGCCCCTAAATCTATTTGTCACCTCCACTGTATATTTGTATGGGATCTGATTTAGGTCACATGTGGAGGGCCTAGTGGTTTTCCCTACTTTTTTCAGTTTAAGCCTGAATTTTGCAATAAGAAGCTCATGATCTGAGCCACAGTCAGCTCCAGGTCTTGTTTTTACTGCCTGTATAGAACTTCTCCACCTTTGGCTGCAAAGAATGTAATCAATCTGATTTCGGTGTAGACCATCTGGTGAAGTCCATGTGTACAGTCGCTGTTTGTGTTGCTGGAAAAGGGTGTTTGCTATGACTAATGTGTTCTCCTGACAAAACTCTATCAGTCTTTGCCCTGCTTCATTTTGTACCAGACTTGCCTGTCAATTACCTCTTGACTGCCTACTTTAGCAAGTACGGGAAATATTTACTGCATTTCTTTTCTGGCTGTTAATCATTTCATCTCATGACTACTACTATCTCTCAGCCTTACCTACCTCACAGGCTTGTTCTGAGGACAAAAATGAGGGGAGGAATCGTGCGTATCACCTTGAGCTACTTGGAGAAAAGTAGCCCTGGGTGTCAAATGACTTAGCTATACTACTGCTCCTATGGATCAAATTAGATTTTTCTTTTTGTACATTATATTTTAGCCAGCTTGAAATAGATACCTATTTGCTGTCAGTTTTTGACATGTAGACATATTTGTTATGTATTAGCCCAACTCCATGTTCAGATCTGCACAATATGAAAAACCATATATATTACTCATACTTTAAACAATTGTGTAAACATATGCAAGCTCCAGTTCAGTGTTGATAACTATCACATGGGAGACGCATAATTAAATTTGCTATCCATACAACAATTTTTTCCCCTTCATCAATTTCCAAGCAATATTCCATGATGTATAAAAACAACCATAAGAAAATTCCTTACACTGATCCACAGGTGTTCCCCTTCTAATCAATACTGGAAAGTATTGACACTCATGGAAGAGCTTTTTCAGATCTTGAAAAAGTGTGTTGCTTGACTTAAAATCCAGAGGAGTTGTTCTTTTAAGAAAGTGTTTCACGAGTTCTTTTAGGAAAATGATTTTGCTATATAATCCAGTTTGTGGGTTTATATAGCAATTTTGTGTGTGGAAAAAAAACTATATAAATATTCTTAATCGTTAGCTTATATAAATAAATAAATAAAAATATAAGTACACTCACTTGAAGATGTTATTATAGCAATCCATTTGATTTCACTAATTATTTTGATTCCTAGATCTCACAGGAAGCAGTAAATCTTGGTGGCTGAACAATACTTTTCCAAGTTTACTTCCAAGTAATCACACATTAAGTAGTCACCATCGACCGAAGAGATCAATAAGCACTGAACGTTTTGTGGAGACTCTGGTAGTAGCAGACAAAATGATGGTGGGATACCATGGACGCAAGGATATTGAGCATTATATTTTGAGTGTCATGAATATTGTAAGTTTGATCTCTCTATGTGTTAATGTAACTAATGTTGATTTTATGGGCATTAATGATATCAGATTCAAAAACTGAAGAATATGTTCCTACTAGTTGTGTTTTCCAGGATGCGTTGTCAGGGCAGACCATTAAATATCCAACGTGATGTTTCTAGTGGGGTCTTAGTTTGTTATGTTTGTTGCTGGAAAATCAGTACCTCATTAAAGTGTACATGATTTTCTTACAGTGTTTCTAGTAAAACATGTTAGACTAGGACAGTGATGACGAACCTATGACACGCGTGTCAAAGGTGACACATCACAATGTTTGGGGTGACACACCAGTGTTCACCAACACTTGACAAAAACTGAATTGATTTTACTCATTTTTCATTTTTGTAATTATTTGGTGTTTGTTAAAGTACCACACATGATTGGACTGTAGTTTTAGTTTAAATAAACTAATATAAAGAATTATTTGTCTTTTGTAGGGGCGGGGGGTTGACACACCAGCAGAGTGAAGTTACACATTTCACAAAGTTTTGAGACACCAAGCCCAAAAGGTTCACCATCACTGGACTAGGACCTACTTTTTAGAATGGCAGTTGTGTCGGGACTCACTGGAAGTGATGACATTAACCTGGAAGGGATGTCATAGCCGGAAGTGACATAATCAAGCAGGAAATGACACTACTGGAATGCAAACTGGCATTCTTGGGCTTCAGCAGTTGCACAACTATGAAACATCCCTTTCAAATGTTTCATAGTTTCAAACAACAGAAAAGCAAACAACAGAAAGCAAGATGAGGACAAAATACTATGTAAAAACACTGAACTAAAAACAAAATAAAAAAAAACCCCTCACTTGAAAATTCAAACTGTTAACACTCAGAAAAGGAATATGGGAAGAGTAAGGTCTGCAGCTTCCAAGATGGCTGCTCCCAACTTTCCACGACCTACCTGACATCAGGTCACGCCCCACCAAATGGGTCCCGACCCAGTTTGAGAAACATTGATCCAGATAATGATCTCCAGTAAGTCTTCTGCTAGAGTCGACTGACAATGGATTCTTGTTTCCAAGTAATTAACTCACAGGTAGGCACCCCAGCTCTCCATTTCAAGTTAAGTGGGAAGTTTCTCCTTTCATCAGTGCCCTTCCTGAGGGGAAGGGAACATTAGTTTTCCCCCTTACTGCTGAAATTGACTATATGAGAAGAATGCTGTTTTTAAAGATCTTGTTGTAAGGAAAAAAACCCATCTGCCGTGTCAAGTAATAGACTGAAGCCCTTCGGAACTAGTCGTGAGCAAGTAGTCCAGTCTGTTTCTTGTCATACGTGTAAATTGCTTATTGCAGTTCCTGAGCTAAGCACATACCAGCAGTACCTATTCAGGTAGTTTGCTGTCAAGAGCTCCCAGTTGCCTCAAAGGTGAGGAAATTGGGAATGACGGGGAAAGCCTTCCTTTCTGGTTACTCTTGAAAGTCAGTGGTAGAGGCAGAGGACATCTCAGTCAGCACTGTGCAAGCATGCATTTGCTAATTGCCTAGTTACTCCTGCTGACGTTAGCTGTGCTGCTAGCAAATCAGTGCCTGTGCACTTTCATGATGCTGACTAAGGTATCTACTGCTATAAACAGCTGCCTTTTGACCATTAGAAACTTCCCTTCTCGATAAGTACTCCCTGGGTGTGTGTGTGTGATGGAAGTCTGCTGCCAGAGAACTGCTTCACTTAAGACTCAAATATGCAGCACAGTTAGGAATCCACCAAGACTAGAAAAAGCCTATTATATTTGCTTCTTCTTGTCCTGAAATTATTTTAGGAGAGAAACCCAAGCGTGGATCTAGCCAAAGAAAATAATGTACTGTATCCTTTTTGGTTTCTGAAATGACAACTGTTTAAATGCAAAATTGTAGAACTAGCTTATTTTTTACTTTTCTCAGTACTGAAATCCTACAGCCTAATCCAATGCAGGCCTTCACCAGTGGGATGAGCACATGTACTGTCGCAAATGTGCCGTAAGGCATGTTGCACCAGTGCAGAGGCCTGTCCTGCTGGTGGAAGGCCTGTGCCGGCAACCCACCATCAGTCAGACACTAGCACCTGCCATAGGCACTCTGCAGGATGGCAAGAGGGTGGGGCAGGGGTGGAGGTGTAACAGGCAGGGGTAGGTGGAGAGGAGGACTGATTGGGTCTAGGAAGGTGAGGGGGATGGCAGTGGAGCTCCTCTATCCTATGCCACCTCTTAAGCCTGAAAGCCTGCCATGGGTCAGCCTGGATTTGTGCCAGCTACAGAGCTGGCTCGGACCTGAGTATCCTCATAAAGACTGCTGGGCATTTACCTGAGGTAAAGGGAAATAACAATAATAGATGGGGAACTGGTTTAGCTCTGACATCGCCTGAGTGTACTCCTTTGCATTTTCTTAGATATGTGCATGGTTACCATTTATTTTTTTATGGGGAAAATTGGGAACTCTGGGGAGAAAGCCTGTCTACAACCTTTGATAGTAGGTAGCCTGATCTCTACCAATATGGATCCCACAAACTTGCAGTACATATGCACCCTCCTAATGACAGACACTTTATTAATATGGTCAATGGGAGGGGGGCTTTCTAATGGTAGTTCTGCTGCCACCAGCCCAGGAAGCAAAAATATTATAGAGGTTCCCTGAGCCAAATCTCCTTCATACAATGGTCTTGGCAGAGCAAACAAATGGCAATTCCACCAATCCAGAACAAAACCCAAGACAAAAACATAAGACCAGAAAATTTATTAAAACGCAACTAAGGAAAAAGAGTGGTTTCCTCCAAACCTTAATATATGTTGGAAGTAGAAATACAATTGAAAAGGGGTTCAGTTCATACAAATCTTGGGTTACTAAAACAGCTAGTAAGACTGAGTGAAATACTGTACTTTGAAACCTACCAATTCTAATGATTCCTTTGACTAGTCAAAAACTCAAGCACAAAGTTATCTTTACATCCTTCCCCCCAACTCACAATCCCAGGAGTTGTTTCCCAGAATAATCTGAAAGACGAAGCCAAGAACTCTACTTTTTCTGGGGATTTTCGCCTCCCTCTGATGAGGCCTCCTCCAGTTTCTAATTAGTAACACCCACTCTCACCTGAGATTTTATACAAGAGGAGTCATAACAGAAAGTATGCTACAAAGCTCTAATGCAGTGTTATTCAAACTGTGGGTCAGGACCCACTTGGTGGGTCGCAAGCTGATGTCAGGTGGGTCGTGGAAAGCTGGGAGCAGCCATCTTAAAAAGTGCAGACCTTACTCTTGGTATATTCCTTTTGTGAGTCTTAACAGTTTGAATTTTCAAGTGAGTTTTCAAATTTCAAATGAATTTTCAAATGTCAAATTTTAAAAATGTTCTTTTTAGTTCACTGCTTTTACATCTTGTTTTGTCCTAATCTTGCTTTCTGCCAAAGATGTTTCATGGTTGTACAATTGCTGCAGTCCAAGAATGCCACTTTCAGGAGTGTCATTTTATTATATCACAATGACAGCACTTCCTGCTTTATGAGGTCACTTCATGCCACAACATCACTTCCAGGTTAATGACATCACTTCTGGTGGGTCCCGACACAAATGCCATTCTAAAAAGTGGGTCCCAATCTAAAAAGCTGGAATACCACTTCTCTAATGCATAGTAGGGGAGAGGGGAAAAAAAGGAAAACCCTCTACGGGACAGAACTCTTTCATCACAGTATTTAGGAACAGGCTTTCAGAACTGTTGTAAGGAGTGGGCTTAGGCTTCCATTGTGAATGATGTATGTGTGGGTGGTGCTGAAGGAGCTGGAGAAGATTTTCAGTCCTTTTTTCCATGCCTGCATTTTAAGTAACATTTTAAATAATCTGCGGTTTTAACATTTGAAACCAAATCTGCTAACTCATTTGGCAATTAAAAAAAAATCAAATTATTTGGAAGCATTTATCACATTTTGCAGATTTTTTTGTCTGACTTTTTGTCTTTTCTTATTTTCTGGAGGTCAGGTTGCCAAACTTTACCGTGATTCCAGCCTAGGAAACGTTGTGAATATTATAGTGACTCGTTTAATTGTCCTCACAGAAGATCAGGTAAGAATGAGATGTAACTCAATATAAGATCTGTAAAATGTAATAAGTGCCATCTAATTTATATTAAAAAAGACACCTAACTGTTTAGGAAAAAATTTGTTTAATGAAAGCTAATAATGCAGACATATATGATCTTAAAATTGTAAAGTTCAGAAAGTTGTTCATTTAAAATGTTTTTTCAAGATTTTCACTTTTATTGGGGAAAATTATATGCAGGAGAATTGACTGCTAAGGAGTTGTTGCAGTTTGTTTTCTGTTTATTATTTTTTCCCAAATGATTATTTATCTAAGGATGGGGGGGGGAGAATGTAACATTTGGGATTGTTCTTTAGGATTTAGTTTTAACAAAAGCATTACGGAAGTTTGAAACTAAATTTATAAAATGTATGCACAAAATAAACTGTAGATCAGATTTATTTAACACAGATAAAAATTGGCAAGAAGAAATTATTCCTAGAAATCACTGGTTCTAATTATAGATCAGATTTAGACTTCAGAAGTCTTAACCACTGACCCTAGTAATTTGTTTGGAACATTTCTGGTATGCATGTTGTATTGCAGCCAAACTTGGAGATAAATCACCATGCAGACAAGTCCCTTGATAGCTTCTGTAAGTGGCAGAAATCCATTCTGTCTCACCAAAGTGATGGAAACACCATTCCAGAAAATGGAATTGCCCACCATGATAATGCGGTCCTTATTACTAGGTATGGTTTGTTGAAATTGTCTCATTTCTTCTCTTTTCTGTTTCTCATTTGTTTGTTTTCACATACAGGCACACACACAAACACACACAAGACCTAGAGTTTAAAGTTTGATTTTTTTTAGTAATGATACAGAGAGTTGATAAAAGTTGCTTACATTTGACATAATAAAACATAAATAGTAGTCCAAATTGCTACTTTCCATTCAGTAGTGGAAAAGGTCCAAAACTTACATAGTTTTCAGTTTTTCTTCCATTAAATGCAGCGATACGTTCTTGAAATGAATGAATGTGATAGTCTGTATATTTAGTGCTTTTAGGATTGAGCAAACCAACTTTCAGGGTAAGATAGAAAAGGCTGAAGTATTTATCGTATTGTTGCTATTGTTTCTAAAATTTCAGAGGAAAATATTATGGGCCAAACCCTGAGCTGGCACAGATTAGTGATGCTTCACTGATCATTTTCAAATAAAACTTGCAACCCCATTCTGTTTGTAAAGCAAGGATTCCACTGCTAGCCCATAAGTTGCAGCTTTTCTCTTGCATTTGATCCCATCTCCTGCGCTGGTACAGGAGGAAGCATCAATGTACACTGGAGTTGTTTTGTGCTCTTATAGATAGCAAAATATTTCATTGTAAATGTAATTAAGATTGCTTTCCATTACACACTTACCTAGAAGTTCATTTCATATGTCCCATATCACATATGTTTTTATGTAGTTATCAATAACTGCGCTATACAAGCCAAATGGGTTTTTTTCTTCATATACTTGTTCTAAACTTGTAATTAAGGAAATGTAATTAGAAGTATTTTTAGGCAATTTTTAGTTTTTGGATTGGAATAGTATATTCAATCAAATGTCAGACATATGACTTTCCTTACATGTGACTAAGTAAATTACAAGTGACTAAGTAAATTACAGTCTGAATTACAAAAGAAGGTTGGCTTAATAAACTATTTCCATTTTTTTCCTTTTTAGAATGTTAGCATTGTTTTTTTGATACTAATTTGTTGTTTGAAAATAATAATCTGGTTTTTAAAAAGAAAGCTAAGAGAAATAATGTGAAGGGAGGACTGATATAATACTGAAAGGCACAATCCTAACCGGGAGTAAGGCTCTTGTGCTGGCCCAGCGTGTTGCAAACATTTCATAAAGCATGTTTGGACCACACTTGGAAGCCTGAGTACATGACTCTAAGAATAGTCCAAACACACTTTACGGTGCATTTGCGACACTCCTGGGCCAGCACAAGTGGCTTGTGCCAGCCTTACTCGAGGTTAAGATTGCGCCCTCAGTGTTATATCAGTCCACCCTTCACATTCTTTCTTGTAGCTCTCATTTTAAAAAAAACCAGATTATTATTTTCAAACAACAAATTAGTATAAAAAAAATAATGCTAACATTAAAAAAAGTTATTGCGCTGGCCTAACTCCAGGTTAGGATTGCACTCTAAACCTGTTAACACTCATCTTTGGTTTTTTTCTGTACCTTTATTTGGCACATTGGCATCACTGGGTGTGTGTGGGGAGTACGGACTGCATCAGGTGACACCCTCAGGGAGAGGCAATACCAAAATGATGTTGTGAAGTTCGCTGCCAGAACCTTTGCTGGGTCGCTTCCTGTTCTCACTGATGTGTTTTTGTTGCTCATCAGTCATGTAGCCAGAAGCCAGAGAGTTTGTGTGCAACTGTAAGAGTTGAGGCAGGGCATGTGGTAGAAAGATGGGAACATGCTTTTGACTTTCGCTCTGCCCCATCTTCTTGTGTACTGGCTGTTTCAATGAGAACTACCCTAGTCATGTCCTCCCACTTCTGTTGGTTCTCCCCCATGGTGCATGGACACGCATGTTTTCTGTATCCATGGGAATCAGAATCCCATGCATTATAGAGGCAGCATTGAAGGGACTCTGGTGCAACTTGAATAAAACTGGTTGATTGAAGCACCAGCAGCTGTCCCTATATAATCCTGGTGGCAAGTTGTTGCTTCCATGGGTTTTTCAAGTTGAAAAATAGAAATGCTTGACAACATGAAAGTTTGGTGCTAATGTGATGACTTCACTTCCAAATGACTGGGTTGCCAAGTTTTGCATAATTGTTGATACCAACCCTAGTGATGACACTGACTGGTTGGCTTGGAACAAGTGATTTAAGTAACTTCTATGCATGTAATGATAAACAGGTAAAAAATGATAATGGATAGAAATCTATATTTTCAATAAGTAAGCAAATTTAATAGGTTAAGGAGGTTTCTAGGAATAGGCAACAAAAAGGCAAATGTTGTTCAATGAATGTGTAAAGTGATGCATATGATATCCAGTGATTTACCAGGAAAGAGATTATGTGTTCATGGAAAGTAATGAAATGAAGTGACAATGAAAGACTATTGCCTTATTCATGCAACAGGAAACCACAATATAAATGAGCCTGGGAGAGGGATCCGAAAGTGACAGGGCAGTCTGGGAAGTGACAGACACTTCCCTCTTTCTGCTCTTCCTTTGCCATGCTAGAGGAAGAGAGTAGTTTTGCATTATGTATGACTAGATGTGTTTCCGGTGAATATAATAGGCTTTCAGCCTAAGCCTTATTGAACATAATGGGCTTACTTCTGAGTAAAATTAAAACACCATTTTCAAACACCTATATGACCTTGAACTGTTGATTGTTCTAAGTCTGGTTTGTTAAAAGAAACCAGTTTCCTGAGTTCATATGTACAGAAATGCCTTCCAGAATGCAACTTCCTTTAGCACTGTTTTGTTATAGCGCACTTTGTCCTTGGTGTGATTAACAGCTGTTGTAGTCAATGAGAGCAGTATATTCTGGTTAGTGAAAGATCAGTAAGCACTAGCTTCCTCCTTCATCATCAACAAAGCCTCCTATAGTACTGTTTTACCCCACCCAGCTTTCCACAAATGTATCCCCAGTGGCATTGTTAGGGGAGGGGGATGACTGGGATGGACTACCCCAGGTGACATGTTCTGGGGTGTGGGGTGCATTGCCTGAGTCTACACTGAGCACAGCTCCATGCTGCATTTGGTGGCAGTAGTGCCCTCCCACCCACCCTTGCGTCTGAGTGGCTGCAAATTGCAGTCCCCTAGATGCAATTTGCAGTGGGACACTGATTTGCCAACATGATCTTGTCACCACCAAACTACTTCTGGATGCAGCATTTCATGCATGCACACTTGGGCCTCCTGCTGCTTGGCACCATGAGTAGGGAAGCTGTTGTGCAGCAAGGGGATGACATCTCCCCAGGGGAAAATGCTCTAACAGTGCCACTGCCCCCATGTATTGGATGTTTTACTGAAACAGTGAATGACTCCAAAGTGAAAGCAAAAGCTTTGACTCTAATCCACTGGCATGCAGTAGCAAAAGGGAAAGGAGGAAGACTGTACAATCCTGCAGTTCTCTCAGGTTTATTCATATAGCAGAAAATGATTTCCTGTTATATGTGAACCAGGCCAAATGCCATGATCAGGATTTCTAGAAAAGGGATTGAAAATAAGCTACACATTGCATTTTCCTTGTGACGATGTAGGTAACAACCTTACTTTTTCTGTGTAAGTTCTGCATGGGGTTAGTGGCGTATCTAATGTATGGCAGGTAGGGCATGTGCCCTGTGTGCCACTTGAAGGGGGACCCCACTGAGCAGTTTCTATTAAAGTTGAGCAAGTGGAGGCTCTTGCTGAGTCTCAAAAAGAAAAGGAAGGGGGTGACAGCCGGGCCATGAGTCTACCAAACCACGAGGATCTGCAGGAGGGCAGATCAATATTAACTCATGATCCTCTCCTCTTGGTCATTTATACAAATATTGAAAAGCACAGGGGTCTGCACTGGCACTTGATGCCTCCTTCCAAGTTGACATGGAACCATCCATATCTGTAGGCCCAGTGTTCTATGTCTATAGGCTCAATGTCTGTAGGCCCAGTCTTAAAGAGCTTCTACAATAGTGGAATTGATATAAAAGGCCTAGTTATGGCAGGAACATGGCTAGGCCATTTGGAGCTGCGAGTGCAAAATGTCAAGAGCTCTGTGCATTTGCAGTCACAGAGTCTGGGTTGCATCAACCCTGGTATATCAGTGGCAGAGGTGTGTCATAGGTAGGGGAGGGTTGGGGGAGTTATAACTGATGCAAGTCCATGTTGACCCAAGAAGATGGATCAGGCCCATGAAGAGGATGATTTGGCATGCGGTGCAGCTGCTGATCCCACCCCCTTCCTGGCCTGATTCATCCCCCTTTCCAACCCTGTTGCTGCCCTGTTCCTCCCACCATTACCCTGTCTTGCTCACCTCTGCCCCTATTCAACTCCCTCCCTGCCTCCCTTCAACCCCCTGCATGGGCTTATCTGCTCCAGCAGGTTTCCGTGGGTTTTCTGTCATGTGGGAGGCTGCTCTCTCCTTCCCACCAGAAGTCCCATTGAGCTTTGTTGGCAGAAACTGCTTTGCGACTGTCATAAATCAACCTCTGTCAGCACGTTAGTTACGCCTGTTGGGTGGGGAATAGGATAAGAGCAAAATTCTCTCTTCTATACAGTGGTTAAAGGTATAAGCATGGTGTCTTCCATTGTACCTGGTCACCCTGCTGTTTGGCCACCTAACTTGCATTTCTCATAATCGCTTCCTCCATATTCATTGTATGAATGTTTCTGGTGCCTTCCAGAAGTCTCTGCTGCCTGAATGCAGCAGAGACATTTAAAAAAGCCTCTGGGATTAGAGCAAAGCACTTTGAAATGCCTTCCCACAGGAATCTACAAGTGTTTACGTAGTCCCCCCCCCCCCCCGGTCTCCACTTGGTCCTTATATAGCAAGGTTTTCTACCTTGATACATTTAAAAAGTAATCTCTCTCTTTTGGAATTGCTATTATACTTGGGTCACTCAGACCTGGCCACGGTGACCCATGCCCTAGTGACATCCAGATTAGATTACTGCAATGCGCTCTAAGAACAGCTCCCTTGCTAGCAATCTTTCGGTGGGGTCTTAAGATCTTTCTTTTTAAGGAAGCATTTATTAATTGTTGACATGCTGGGCTGGCATTTTAATTTGTATTTTAATCTGTAATTGTATTGTCCATTGTGGTCTGTCGTTTTATTTGTTATTGTTTTTAATTTTAGTCTGTATTTTTTATTGTAAACTGCCTTGGGTGTCCTAACACGGGGCAGAAAGGTGGGGTATAAATTCATTAAATAATAATAAAAATAATAATCTTGTTGAAGAAATGTTGAATGACATTTGCGAAATAGTTTTTTTCTGCCACTTGCTTTCCTGGCAAACCTTTCCTTGATGCGTTTAAAAAGTAATCTCTCTCTTTTCAGTTTATGTGTGTTGTCTGCCCTTTGCTGTGTGTTTTGAGTTGCTGTGTGATGCATGCCCATTGCAAAACAGTGGGAACTATTGTTTGCTCTATTAACAGATCTCCTTGCACAGGAGTTTTCTCTCTTAGTAAACTGTTGGTTTCTCTCTTCAGAATGGCTGTCTGTTATCTTCTGAATGCTATTTGCAATACAATAAGAACTGCTTGTGCTCTCTCTGGATTGCCAGGTTAAAGACCAAGAAGAACTGTTCAAGCTCTTGGATGATATGCACATACTGTTCAATATATTTTATATTTGTATAATGTTAGGAAGGAATAATTAATTTGCTGGACTTGGGAATTGTTCCATTAAAAAGAGCCAATGTGGTATGGTCTCAGTCCATACCTTTACTTCAAGGTAAAATTCAGGTTCATAACATTCATAGTGCATGGTGAAAAGGGTCCCCTGGAACATAACCCCATTTGCCTCATAGGCTCAGTGATTTGGTATCTGCTAATTCGGGATCCACTAGGTTTTCTGGGAACCTAACCTAGTGGATAATGAGGATTGACTGCATGACTATTTTCAGATTTCCCTTCCCTTGAGATCAAGATATTCCAAGATGACATGGCCACTTTTGCCCAAAGTTCCTGCCATTTTCACAGCCAGTTCTTTCCTGGGCTAAATTAACAACCCAGTCCTATGCAAGGTTTATGTATCTCTTGATCTGCCTGCATAAGTCCTGGAATGATGCCACAAAAATAATTCCATCTTTCTGCAGGACATGTCTACCAGAGTAAAGAGCTAGAGGCCGTGGATTGGCAGTAGCAGCCCACTGAACCTCTTCCATCCCTTGCTGTCACTGTAAAGTCAGTTGGGGGGGGCAGGAGGATTGTGGGCTCTTCAGGGTGGGAAGCGGGCTGAGCCAGAGGTTGTCTGAGAGAAGATCTCAGCAGCAGCAGTGTGCCCCAAATCCTATCCCCCTCTTCCTGGCTCAACGTGCCCCTGGTTCTCCTGAATTGCTGGTGTAAGTCTGAGAAAACCTATTGAAGGCCAGGTGGCCTACAAGGAGGTAAAGGGTTTTACTTATCTCCCCTGGGCTGTCTGGCTGCCCCCCAGCATTAGTACGCATCGTGTTCTCTGTCAGCGCAGGCTGTTAAGATTGGTCTGGAAATCACTGTAAGTTACAACGTATTGTGTTGTCTAACTCATAGGTAGCAATTATAATTCAGAAAAGTTTAATTAAATGTCCCCAAACTAAATATTTTAAATTAAGCATAAGGTACTGTGGGTAGAAAACCTCAAAACTGTAAGGAGGAAGGAGCTGTACAGTCCTTGAACTTGTGTGGCCAAGCAGTAGGATATTTCACAACCCAAACAGCTCATGGCTCACTTTTAATATATGTGCCATTAGCTTTTCCCCAACCCATTTGTCTTGATTATTTTAGTAGAAGCTATTAGAGCTGATAGTGCCTACCACCTTTCAGGATGCTGGTTGTGTCCAAGTAGAAGAGTGTGCATATTCCTGGAAGGGAACCATAAATGTTGTTGTTGTTGTTGTTGTTGTTGTTTATTGAATTTATATCCCACCTTTCTGCCCGAAGGCACCCAAGGCGGCATTACAACAAAAGAAACAATAAAAACAGAATTTAACATTAAAAACAATTAAAAACAATATTAAAATACAATTTAAAAATTTAAAAAACAACAAGCCCCGTGGATCATAAGATTTAATCAAGATATAGCCTGTCAACAGTTAAAAGCTTTTTGGAATAAAAAGGTCTTCAGCCCCCGCCGAAATGTTAACAAAGAGGGAGCAGTTCTCAATTCGAAGGGGAGGGTATTCCAAAGTTGGGGGGCCACCACCGAGAAGGCTCTCTTCCTGGCCGCCGCCCCTCTCACCTCTCCTGTTGGCGGCACAGTCAAAAGCCCCCCCCAGATGATCTAAGAGTATGGGTAGGAATATATGGAAGGAGGCGGTCCCTCAGATACCCTGGACCCGAGCCGTAAAGGGCTTTAAAAGTCAAAACTAGCACCTTGAATTGGGCCCGGAACAGAACCGGCAGCCAGTGTAGTCGCCGAAGCAACGGCCCAACAGAGTCGAACCGATGTGCCCCAGCGACCACCTGAGCTGCCGCGTTCTGTACTAGTTGTAATTTCCGGACCATCTTGAAAGGCAGCCCCAGGTAGAGCGCATTGCAGTAATCTAATCTAGATGTCACTAGGGCATGGGTCACTGTGGCCAGGTCCGCACAGCTCAGGTACAGCCGCAGCTGGCGAATCAGCCAAAGCTGAGCAAAGGCTCCCCTGGCCACCGCCGCCACCTGGGACTCCAGGTGTAGCTGTGGATCCAGGCGAACCCCAAGCTGCGAACCTACTCCTTCAGAGGAAGTGCAACCCCATTCAGAGCAGGACGATAGTCCAATACCCGAGCTGTGGATTTCCGAACCAAAAGCACCTCTGTCTTATCCGGATTTAATTTCAGCTTGTTCGCCCGCATCCAGCCCCCAACCGCCTCCAGACAGCGATCCAGGACCTCAACCGCCTCCTCAGAATCGGGGGGAAAGGAGAGATAAAGTTGGGTGTCATCAGCATATTGATGGCACCCCACTCCAAACCCCCGGATGACCTCTCCCAGCGGTTTCATGTAGATGTTAAACAGCATGGGGGATAAGATGGAACCTTGCAGGACCCCAAACCTAAGAGGTCAGGGTGCTGAACAAGTGTCCCCCAGCACCACCTTCTGGGATCTGTCAGCCAGGAAGGAGCGGAACCACTTCAAGACAGTGCCTCCAAGCCCTAACCCGGCCAGCCGACCCAGAAAGACACCATGGTCGATGGTGTTGAAAGTCGCTGAGAGGTCCAGCAGGACTAACAGGGTTGCACTTCCCCTGTCCATCCCCCGGCGAAGGTCATCCACCAAGGCAACCAAGGCAGTCTCCATCCCGAACCCCGCCTGAAGCCAGATTGGAATGGGTCCAGATAATCCGTTTCCTCCAGTACCCTCTGAAGCTGGGACGCCACCACCCGCTCAATCACCTTGCCCAGAAATGGGATATTCGAGACTGGCCGAAAGTTGTTTAAATTAGTGGGATCCAGGGAGGGCTTCTTCAGGAGCGGGCGAACCATCGCCTGCTTCAAAGCAAGCGGGAGCACCCCCTCCCTTAGAGATGAATTCACCACCCTCCCTGTCCACTCGGCCAGCCCTTCCCGGGCAGCTCTAATTAGCCATGCTGGTCAAGGGTCAAGCGGGCAAGCAGCAGGTCTCACACTCCAGAGAATCCTGTCCACATCCTCAGGCTCTACAAGCTGGAAAGAATTGCAGCTGGTAGGATAGACAGGTTCCCCGGGGACATCACTAGATATGCCCATAGCGGCGTCCAAGTCATGCTGAATCTGATCGACCTTCTCTGCAAAATGTTTTGCGAACTCGTTACAGCGAGCCTCCGTGTGCTCCTCCCCACCAGTGGGGGGGGGCGAGATGTAAAAGACTACGGACCACATGGAAGAGCTCAGCCAGACGGTTCTCTGCAGATGCAATGGTGGCAGAGAAGTGTGCCCTCTTAGCCGCCACCACTGCCCTAGAATAGAATAAGCTTTTAACTGGGTCCTAGCCCGTGTACGATCAGATTCGGTACAAGTCTTTCGCCACTGACGCTCTAGTCGTCTGCCCTGCCGCTTCATCATTCGCAGCTCCTCAGAAAACGAAGGAGCCGCTCTGATTCTGCGACTGGGCAGGGGACACTCGGGAGCGATCTCATCCAGGGCCCTGGCCATCTCCGTATTCCAGAGGTCGACCAGGGCACCGGGTAGGTCTCCAACTCTGGCAACAGGAAAATCCCCCAGAGCCCTCAGGAATCCATTTGGATCCATCAGCCTCCGAGGGCGGATCATAAAGTGCGATCCCGCGCCATTGCAGAGGTGAGAAGCTGCAACGAGCCTAAATCCCACCAGAAAGTGATCTGTCCATGACAAAGGAGTGATCTCTATGTCCTCCACCTCCAGATCATCATCAACCTGCCCTGCAGTAAACACCAGATGCAGCGTGTGTCCCGCATCATGCGTTGGGGCAGATATTCTTTGAGAATATCTCATATTCTCATATGAGAATATGGTTGCCATGGAGGCCATGAAATCCTGAGCCGTAGCTGTTCCTGGGGCCTCGGCATGGACATTAAAGTCCCCCAACACCAATAGGCAGGGGGACTCCAACACCACGCTCAAGACCAGCTCAGGCAGCTCAGGCAGGGAGACTGCTGGGCAGCTACACCAACAGAATCCCTGTTCCGTCTCGCCCCTCCAACACAACGCGAAGGCACTCAAACCCGGTGGACTGCTGAACAGGGTATCTGGTGAGATGGATGGAGTCCCAGTAGACCATTGCAACCCCGCCTCCCCGCCCCTGTAGTCGTGGCTGCTGAAGTACCCGGAAACCCGGCGAACAAATCTGGGAAAGATTGACCCCTCCCAGCTCATCCAGCCACGTCTCCGTGATACATACCAGGTCGGCTTTCTCCTCCAAGATTAAATCATGGATTAGAGAGGTCGTTATTCACCGACCTGGCATTCAGAAGCAGCAGCTTCAGACTCAGGGGACTGTTGCCAGGAGTGCCAAGGGTCAGAGGGATGAGGGGAGGGCCAGAAAGAGGGACAGTCTGTCTACGACTGACCCTCCTTCTCCTGTAATGTCCGGCCCAGCCCCCACCGCCATATCTTCCGTAACCTGTAACTCTGCTGATGGTGGCCTCCCTCCCCTCCCCTGAGCCCCCTCGAGGTGTCAAACACATAATTCCGGCGGGAGCGACCTACAAGCCAGCCACCGCAGCACAAATACAAAAACTAAAAACACAGACACACACACACACACACTCCCCACCAACAGCCAATGCAGCAGCCCTCACCCCCCTCACACTGAGGCTTGGGCTGCTGCAGGCCTCTGCCTCTCTCTCACTGAGGCAAAGGTCCTCACTCGGTCCCTCCCTGCCCCCCTCTCACAGAGGCAGGGATAACCGTCCACTCTCCTGGCCAGACTCTCACTCCGGCCAGGAAATCACAATCACACTATCAGTCACTCGGTTAAAAAGCTGGTGTTGGCTTGTTGACAGGCGGCTAAGCTCCAAAAATAGGAGCAAGGGTGTGGCTAGCACTTAACGATCCACAGGGAGGTGGACAGAGTGGAAGCAGCAGATGTTCCGGGCTCCAGGCTCTGCCCCACAGGCGAAGAGCCACGGGCAAAGAGCCCTTTGGCTCTTGCCCTTTGGCTCGCGCCAAAGGCTCGCGCCTCTGGCAAGCCACAGGGCTTAAGATGTTCACCAGCCTGCAGAGACAGAAGCCAAATGGTGCCGTGAGTTTGCTGGTCCGGCCCCAGCACAGGTGACTCAATTAATAGCTCCTCTCCATAAATACATATCTTTTATTTTTAAAAGTATCTTTAATCAATTACTTTCTCTAGGAAATGTTCTTAGGAATAGAGTTTGGTGATTTGGCAATGCTACCTACTTATATTTCATGTTAAATAAAAAACTAGGTATTTGACGGTTGAAAGCATACATTTTAAGTATTAAGGTTGTTTTCAAATCTGGATTGTTATACAGTCTTGAAGCGAACCATTTATAGTCTGAATTTTGAAAAGATTTACCATATAGCATGAGTGTTTTGTATTTTGTAATTGGAATGAATAGCATTGTGCATACATTTCTTGACTCTGTTCTGAAAATTCTTCAGACTTTAAAATTTCCCAACTAAAAGAAATAAGGAAATGCAGGAAGCTGCATTTTAGGTAACATAATTTTAGGTAATATAAGTTTAATGAAAATGTTGTTGCCTACCTCTGTTAAACAAAATGTATTGATAAATGGTATTATAACAACTTTAAAACACTGAATGAACTGCACATACAAAGTTTGAATCCAGTGTGCTTGAAATTTTAGATTTATGTTTTAATTACTTTAATTGACTATTTCTAAAATAAAACTAGAATATTGTCTTCTCTGGATATCAGCAGAGGAACATTCTAAAAGTGAGAAGTCCTATTCCTTGGGACTAGGAGGCAGGAAATTGAGGCTGACATCTAAGGAGGGGATTGTCTTTACCGTGTCTGTTCCTGCTTTGACTAGGAAACAGGTGTGGGCAAAACTGCTTCCTTGGTCCTGCCTATTTTACCTTATTATCCTTCTTATTTATACATTAAACTTTTATTTGAATTTCATTCTTTCTTCTCCTGTTTTATAGTTGTGACTAGAGAAGTTCGGATGCAGGCACTTTCATGGTCAGCCCACTCCTATACTGGCTGCTGGCGCCACAATAAAGTGGTGCCAAAACAGCTGCTGATGTATCCTGCTGGGCCCGCAAGCCAGGTGAAGGTCTCCTTGGTCAATGAGTCAGCCGGAGGTCTCCTCCTAAGGAAACATGGGTTTCCTTACGGTAGCTACTTAGAGACAAAGCTATGACTGTGGTCTTTAGGAGGCCCGTGTCAGCCTTTCCGGCTAGGGAAGGGGCATAGGATTTGCTGGCAGAGCTTGCCGCAGTCTCTGCCCCCTAATATCAGGCCTGCCCTCCCCCTACCAAGATACTTCTTTATCGTAAACACGACAACATTATTCAAAAACAGTGGAAAATGTTAGGTTTTATTAATTCCTCAATTTACAAAATGTGTGAATGTTTCGCTGTTTAAATAACTGCATTTAAAAATGCAATCAGTGGAGTAACTAGTGATGTCCCTGGGGCACCTGTCAATCCAATCATTTGGGATTATTTTCAGCTTGTAGAACCCAAGGATGTGGACAGGATTCTCTGGAGTGTGAGACCAGCTTCTTGCCCGCTTGACCCTTGTCTAGCATGGCTAATTAGATCTGCCTGGGGAAGGCTGGCTGAGTGGACGGGGAGGGTGGTGAATTCATCCTTGAGGGAGGGGGTGTTGCCACCTATTCTGAAGCAGGCAATAGTCTGCCCCCTTCTGAAGATCCCACCTTGGATCCCACCAATTTGAACAACTTTTGGCCAGTCTCAAATATTCCATTCCTGGGCAAGGTGATCGAGTGGGTGATGGCATCCCAGCTTCAGAGGGTCCTGGAGGAAGCAGATTATCTGGCTCCATTCCAGTCTGGCTTCAGGCCGGGGTTTGGGACTGAAACTGCCTTGGTCGCCTTAGTGGATGATTTGCCCTATGCCGGGGAATGGACAGGGGGAGTGCGTCCCTGTTGGTCCTGCTGGACCGCTCAGTGGCCTTTGACACCATCGACCATGGTGTCCTTCTGGGTCGGTTGGCTGAGTTGGTGCTCGGGGGCACTGTTTTGCAGTGGTTCCGCTCCTTCCTGGCTGACAGATCTCAGAAGGTGGTGTTGGGGGATGCTTGCTCGGCAGCCTGGCCACTTAAGTTTGGGGTGCCACAAGGATCCATTCTATCCCCCATGCTGATTAACATCTACATGAAGCCGCTGGGAGAGATCATCCGGAGGTTTGGGGTAGGGTGCCATCAGTATGCTGATGACACCCAGCTTTCTCTTTTCCTCCTGATTCCGAGGTGGCAGTCAAAGTCCTGGACCATTGCCTGGAGGCAGTTGGAGACTGGATGTGGGAGAACAAGCTGAAATTAAATCCAGATAAGACAGAGGTTCTCCTGGTCTGAAAGGCTACGACTCATGTATTGGACTATTGCCCTGCTCTGAATGGGGTTGCACTCCCTCTGAAGGAGCAGGTCTGCAGCTTGGGGGTTCTTCTGGATCTGCAGCTGTTCCTGGACTTGCAGGTGGCAGCTGTGGCCAGGGGAGCCTTTGCTCAGCTTTGGCTGATTCGCCAGCTGCAACCATACTTGGGTTGCTCAGACCTGGCCATGGTGACCCATGCCCTAGTGACATCCAGATTAGATTACTGCAATGCACTCTATGTGGGGCTGCCTTTGAAGACGGTCTGGAAATTGCAACTAGTGCAGAATGCAGTTGTCCGTGTGGTTGCTGGGGCTCGTCGGTTCAACTCAGTCGGGCTGTTGCTTAGGTGGCTGCACTGGTTGCCAGTTCGTTTCTGGGCCCAATTCAAAGTGCTAGTTTTGACTTTTAAAGCCCTTTATGGCTTGGGTCCAGGGTATTTGAGGGACCGCCTTCTTCCAAACAATCCTACCTGTGCTCTCAGGTCATCTGGGGGCCCCTGTTGACTGTGCCATCACCAGCTCAGGTTAGGGGGATGGCGGCCAGGAATAGGGCCTTCTCGGTGTTGGCTCCACAACTGTGGAATTCCCTCCCCTTGGAACTAAGAATAGCTCCCTCGCTAGCAATCTTTCGGCGGGGTCTTAAGACCTTTCTTTTTAAGGAAGCATTTGATTGCTGACATGATGGGCTGGCATTTTAACTTGTATTTTAACTTGTATTTTTTTAATCTGCAGTTTTAATGATTTATTGTCCATTGTGGTCTGTCGCTTTTTAATTATCTGTTTTTTTCCTTTAAAATTTTATTATGTATTTTTTATTGTAAGCCGCCTTGGGTGCCCTAACATAGGAGCAGAAAGGCGGAGTATAAATAAATAAATAAATAAATAAACAAACAAACTAGGGGGTCTGGAGGGTGTGGACCAGCGGTGTCATGCAGCTGGAACGCTGGGCAGGAGAAACGGGTGAGCGGCAGCCCACCTGTTGTGTTCCGGTCCGTTTCGCCGTCTTCCCCACCCCCGCGGGGGCGGGGAAGACGGCGAAATGGACCGGAACGTAACGGGCGGGCTGCCGCTCACCCGTTTCTCCCGCCCAGCGTTCCAGCTGCATGACACC
>JAJKFI010000001.1:56012196-56133533 GCA_029204185.1 Lerista edwardsae
GGGGGGGGGGTGAGACACTGTTAATGACCAAAACTGTGAAAATTTTGGTATTTTCGAATAATACCATCATGTTATATACCATTCAGTGCATATTTTAATACAGACTGCAATAGAACACATTGCAATATCTGCATTCTATCAAATAACCAGAAAAAGAAAACAACTTCCCTGTGTAACAAAAAGTGGACTTCCTTAACCCAAAACTGATCAATGTGACTGATTGTTCCAAGAGCCAATGAGCTGTTATGACACTGCAGGGAAGCAATAAGGAGTCCGCTCTCATTTCCATATATTCAGAGTCAATGCTAGAACTCCAGTTGTGTGAGCACCATCAAGTTGGCTACTGGTTTTTTTTGTTGGTTTCTTGAGTTCTTGGCTGACCTGAATGCCTCTGTATTCAAAACAAAATTTACCATCAAGCTACATTACCAATGTGTGCATTTTGGTTCATTTTCAAACAAACTATACTATGCGATTTCTTTCTGCAATGGTTGTAGTACGTCTTGTCCCCACTGCAAAAGGGCTTGGGGATTTACAGTAGAACTAGCAAAGCTTTAAAATCTTAACAGCCCATTAACTGCAGGATATGGTTCATGAGATTTAATGAGTAGTTGTTAAAATGAGACAGAAACATTCCATCTCAGTGGGAGGAAACCATAGAAATGTTTGCTTTTCCTGTTTTTTTACCCTTCACCCTAATGGAACACCAGAACTGCATTTTTTTTTAAAGCCACCTTTAAAATGCATTGCTATATGTTCGGTACCTTAACTTCAATACATATATCACCATATTGTAAAAAAGTAACTTTTAGCAAGTTAAGTTTTACCTGCATGGAGTTCATATTACATTACGTTAAAGTAGCACATGCTTTCCCCTAAAAAATGTCATACATGGATTATGGAATAATCCTTTGAAGAGCTGTAATTTAATGTTCATTGTAATAAAACTGTTTTTTAATGCTAGATAATCTTGAAGGGGAAAGAGCATTCACAAGATGTTGAGATAAAAATAAAATCTGAAGTGGAAGCTAATCTATTGTTGGATTTTGACATTCATATACTTTCACTAAGATGAATATATGTTTACCTGCTTTTCATTTTATTGTGTAGACTCTGAAACGGGCAGTGCAATCCCGTGCTGCCTGTAGTGTTGACGCAACGTTGTTGCTTCAACACTAGGCACTTAGTGCCGACGCAGGGGTGCCGAGCGGCACTCCTGCGTCGGCACTAAGGCCCTGAGATGGGCACTGCAGGCAGCGTCAATCTTGGCATGCCCGTGCTGTGCCTCCCTTGCGCCAGCCAAAACTGGCTGGTACAGGGGAGACACCATGTCAATATGAGGGAGGGAATGGGCAGGGGAAGGGCGGTTCTGGGCAGGCTGTGGGCGGGCTGGCCAATGGGCCAGCTGGCCCGGGAGGGCGGGTGTCATACCCATTCCCCAGGCCACGCAGCCCCAATTCAGGCCGTGCAATCTCCTCGGATCTGTGCTTGCTGTTTAGCAGGCAAAGATCCGAAAAGTCCATAGGGGAGGCTGGCTCCTCCCATACACCAAGGGCACAAATGTGCCCTTGGCCTAGGGAGGGTCCAGTCTCCCCGAAGCAGCGCTGGATATGCTTGCCGGCCTTGCCATTCCAGCACTGCTTAGGATTGCACCCTGAATTTAATTTCTTCTCTTTACAAAATAATTGTAATTCTTAAAAACTTTTAAATAATCTATCAACGTGAAGACAGCTGCTAGAGGCAGTTGTAATATGATCATTTGTGCCAGGATTGACATCAGGTTGTTTTAGGCTCAGGAGCCAGGATCTGAATCTTGGTGTACAGGAACATACCGTCCCCCCCAATGGTGCCTTTTGGTTCCCACCTTATTGGGTGAATGGGTGAGAATTCTCCCTCCCATCCATAGAAGTTTGAGGAGATGGCATTTCAGCCAAGACTTGCAGCACAATCCTATGCATGTCTGTTCAGAAGTCTCATTGTGTTCAATGGGGCTTACTCTCAGGAAATTGTAGATAGGATTGGAGCCTTGGGCTGCGAATGGGACTTACTTCTGAGTAGACATGCACAGGCTTGTGCAGTGCTGTCAGCCAAGTTTGAGTTCTCCTCTTGTGCCTCCTTCTGCACTAGATTTCTCCATTGGTCTGTTGGCCGGGAAGCTGTGTAAGTTTATTCTGCATTACCTCCTCCTCTCATCCTATTGGCCAATGGGCTTTCTCCCAGGTGATCCCTGCAGTAACACAAGAACAATGTGAGGGAAAGTCAATGAGATGATAGGAGAAGCAAGTCCTTGTTCCCACTGGCCTACAGACTTTCTCCCAGATGGCCTCTGTTTTGTTACATATCTTGTCTAGGAGAAGACCCATTTGCTGCTGTTAGTAAGAAGAAGAAAAAACAGTATCACCCAGTGTCTCTCTATTTTCTTTATATGCTATTTGTCTCAGATAAATGCTTGCATGACCTATGGTGCCAGTTCTGACTTGTTCATTTATGAACAGGACATTAAAAATGAGACTATTGCAAAAATATTGTTTCAAATAGGTTTGAAAAATTTCTCCTGCTTTTCATTTCGGTGGAATGCTATTTCTCCGTCCATAGGGTCCAGGAGGTAGCAGCTATCAGAGTTAGAAGCTTTGATGTGCGAGCTGTGGACTGACAAGAAGCTTCCCTCAGCATCATCTCCAGCAATTGGCAAAGTCAGCTTCTCAATGTTTTACCAAGTCCTAATAAATGCTTCATATTTAGTGAAGTGTCTTTCATAATGTAGACGTAACAGAAGTGTGCATCTTTCTGCAATGATACTGATAATGCAATGATACTGACTTTTTAAAAAGCAATTAGTTCAGTTACAACCATTTTCATTTAATAAAAATAAATTACAGAATTCCTGAGCTAACGTACGAGACCAATTGTAACTTCTCAGCTTGAAAAATTTGCTATCCCCCTTTAAGCAGTTGGAATTACAATTCTGGTGCTAATGAAGAGAGCTATGAGTTGCTATGTGATTATAAATCTTTGAAGGAGTACCTTGGCAATCAATCCCATAAACCCAAATTCTAATCTCTCCACAAAAGTATATGTTGCCTGTATTTTAGAGTTGAAACTGGCTTCTTTTAACAATAGATTCAGTGTAAAAGTTGAACCTCAGGCAGGAATATGGTTAAATTATCAGATGTGAATTTCGGTGACTTTGTTCTTACTAATTTCAGCTTATATTATTAAAATGCTGTCATGGTAGTTATAAAATGAATGCACAGAGTTTGTAAGATACAGTGGGAACATGGATATATTTAAGATGGGGAAAATATATGTAGCCTATACTGGATGATTTAAATTAATAGGAAATACTTGTTACAGTAAGCTTAAACGTTTACTTTAGTGCAGTGTTCTTCAAATTGTGGGTTGGGACCCACTTGGTGGGTTGCGACCTTATGTCAGGTGGGTCCCGAAAGCTGGGAACAGCCATCTTGGAAGCTGCAGGGCTTACTCTTGCTATATTCCTTAGGCTGATTTGACTCGACAGTGGAATGCAAGGAAGTTAATCACTTTACTTCTTAGGAAAGAAGATGGTTTGTTTGTTGGCTGGTGCTGGAAATGAAGCTGGTTTCAAGCATCTCACTGTAGTCTCTGCGACCTGCAGCCCCAGCCTTACCCTATTTGCTTGGGAAATTTGTTTCAGTGGGGTCTATGTCTAAGGAAGTACGGAAGGATTGCAGCTGATGTACAGGCAAGAGGGTTCTAGAAAAGGACAAGGGGGGTGCTGGTTAGATAAGCTTTGGAGCCTTCAGAGTCTTCCTCTTTCCTGAGCAAATGAGAGGGAAGTTATCACTCCTTTATTGAAGCAATGTAAGAAAACAACAGATTAGGCAGTGGGACAGGGCCTGCAGCCCTTTACTAGGAAAGGGACTAAGTAGGAAAGGGACTCTACTAGGAAAGGGACTTTGAAGATGACCCTGGTAAAAACAAAGCTGCAGCACTGCAGATGTGGGTGGTGGGTGGGAGGGGTCAGGTTGAAACTGTCTCTTTCACTGAACTCTCTGGGGTACTGCCCAATCCTCCTAAACATATTTAGTTGGAGGAGAGAAGACTCATACCTATCAATATCATTGAAATGGATGGAAAGTAGAGTATAAATATTAAATAAATATAACTAAGTATATCTGGGATTGTAGCCTATGAAAGGGTTAATGATGTCTGCATGAAACCTGAATTTTGTAAGCTAGGGAAATTGAGTTGTATAGTATGGTGAATACCTGAACTATTTCAGCAAGGCTTTTGGTGTAGTCTCTTTTAATAACCAAAGTGTGTGTTGAGAACAAAGATTAGTACAGGGCAAAGTATCACAGGATGGAACACAATTGATGTGCAATTGATGTGCAGTCCCCTCCTCAGGTTAACTCACTAGGCTAGCTATACTGGCTTAGAGCACAATCCTATACTAAGCCGGTCTAGTAAGGCCGACATAGCAGGGCTGTACCCTAAAGCCCATTAGGAGGCAGCAGCAGCAATGTCCAGGACAACGGGAGGTTTTCCCCTTGCACTTGCATAAGCCCCAGTCACCCATATGGGCCTGTTCGGATCTGTGCCTGCTGCTTTGCAGGCGCAGAGGAACGTGCGCGGGAGCGGCCTGAATGGGGGCCACCATGGCCAGAGACGGACTTTAGGATTTGGCACTATGGCCGTCCTGCGTCACAACCGTCATCTCCGCCCACTGTGCCGCCCAGTTACGCCCCCAGCACGCCTCTGGAACACCCTCGTGGAGGCCCTGCGCCGACCAAGCGCCACTGACGGTCATGGCGGCGCCCGAGTGCCAGCACTGCTGCTTGCGCAGGTCCAGCGCCATAGCACTTTACAACCCATTTGCGACAGCGTTCGCCCGGTGCAAGAGCATAGCACTGGCACAAGGGGGGTATAGGATTGCACTGTTAACTATGGCCAGCTTTAAGCCAAATGGACCAATTGCCCCCAATTGGCCCTGCATTTAAGGGGACCCCATGCTAGGGTAATCTACTCTTGTATGCAATTTTATATTAACATGTGGTTAGAGCCATTTGGTCCATTAATTCACATGTACTTTTTAAGTGCACATTTTGATTGTTTTCCATTCTACCATAGAGATATAAAACCTACAATAAATTTTATTTATATCTCTAAGATTCTGCAGACCTTGGTATGGCAAAAAATATTTCCAGTTGGACCCTGCAGCTCCTAAGGCTAGCTCTGAGCAAGCTAATAATAGAAAAGCTATTTCCATTGAGAAACGTGACATGTATATTATGCTTTTCATACCTTTATTTAAATAATGTTTTTCTTTGGTTTTGAGGCTTTTGAGGATAAAACCAAAATGAGTTATGTACTTTATTTTAAGGCAAAATGCTGTTGTGGTGTACCACATTCTGCAAGATAAAGTTTATGCTATGGTCAAGAAATCAGAAGAGTTTGAGGTTTTCAAACGTATATTTAGTGCAACTCTGTGTGTGTGTGTGTGTGTGTGTGTGTGTGTGTGTGTGTGTGTGTGTATGCGCGCGCGCATGCATTTTCTTGAGAATAAAGGCCCATTCCTATCCAGCACAGGAAGAGCAGCTCCAATTGCCTATCACTGGGGATTCTGTGCTGGATCCGAGCAGGCTGGAGGACAGCTCAATGGGACTTCATCAGCACACTGCTAAATAGTGGGTTCAGGCTCTAGAGGCCTCCTGTTAGGCTTGAAAGCCTGACATAGGGAAGAGGATCCTGCAGAGGATGCCTCTGCCAGTTCCACCCCCTCCTGGGCTAGTCCCCCCGCCCCATTCTACCAACCTGTTGCCCAGAAACTCCTTCTCTCACCCTCCCCATACTTCTGTGCTCCCCTGTATTTACCTCTGCTCCTCTGGTGTCCAGGGGCCAATTTGCAGCATTGACAGGGCAGCACAGGCCTCACCGCTAGTGCTGCTTCCTCTCTGGGTAGCACAAACATGCCTTATGGCACATTTGCAGCACTCACCACCAGTGCTGTGGCAGCAGCGTCCATGGTAAGGCAGCTCAGGATTGGGCTGAAAGTCTCATTGAATTAAATGTTATTTCTTAGTATTTTGGAGCTTCTGCATTTGCAAGATGTTTTTAGACTTAAAAGGTGCTATTTATCAAAGGATAGTTAAAAAATAACTTTATACTCAATAGATGAATACTGTGAGAATTTAATTTTAAGATACTTGCACTACTTTTCTGCAGGAGTATAACTAGATTTGTACTGCTACACAAGGGTATCCCCTAGTAGAGTTCTTTTAATATCCACCTCTGGCCTTGGATAGTGGAAATCTTAAAGCTACTCCATTTAGCTTGGAACTTTAAATTCCTCACGCCACTTGGAGTCTGGTGTTGGTCTAGAGTTTTTTTTAAAAAAATGTTGAGCTTAGAGCAACTTCTTCTTCGCTCTGTTCTGAATTCTGCAGCGAGCCTGGCTAAGTTGCTTCTTTCTGTTTTCGCAAGCATTGTGAAGTATCTCGGAGTGGCCAAACATGGCTGAGGCCAAGCAAAAGTGACACCCCTCATTCAGCCGAGGTGCTTCTCTTTAAAATGTACCCATGTTATGGTCATGTGGTGCTGCCTTCTGGTCTGTAAAGGCCCTCCCTCCCTCCACTTTGTTCTTTCATTCTTGGTATCTACAACTAGGATTTTCTGTGCCTCTTTATATGTTTGTTACATAATCTGTGTTTTATCCCAGGTGCTAGACCAGTGAGCAGTGATGACTGACTTATATTTTAATTTTAATTTATGCCGTACTACACCACAGGCTGGAACGTGACAGGGATGTAAAAACTTGAAGGGATGTAAAAAAAATTTCCTACTAGACTCTGAGGGCCAAACAAGATACGGCATTAATAATTGTTTGGCCGTGTGTGTGTGTGTGTGTGTGTGTGTGTGTGTGTGTGTGTGTGTGTGTTAGACTTGTAAGTGCCCAAGGCAGCTTACAGTGGAATAAAAATACAATTAAACAAGGAAATCAATGATAAAACAGTAAGATTTACACCTGGGCTGTTAACATTGGCTCCTTTTCTGGGTTGATCTCACTTTGCCACTCCATGGCCGCACTAGTAGAGCAGAGACTAGATGGTGAAAGTCTGTCCTGCTCCTCGGTTCTTCCAGTTGCCATGGGCTGCTTCTGCCTGCTGGATAGAGGAAGGAGATCAGTCTTGATGCTTGCTTCTCAGCTCAGGAAATGGCTGCTTAGGCTTTGTTTGGATTTTTAAAATGCAAGATAAAAGATGCAGGGCCACCAGTCCAGATTGGCAGAAGCAAAAGGCACTCCCCTCTCCCTGTGCAGTCATGATCCTGATTGGGACATCCAATCTTGCTACTTAACATTTAAAAACAAACATACAAGGCCACCTAAAATGCTTAACATCACATCTAGTTTGGGCCAAAATTTATAGTACAACAAGATTCTTTTTCCCTGGTTGTATTTTAACTCAACAAAATAACTCAATTCCTTTATGCACACATTCAACAAACTTAGGTAAAGTCAGCATTTGGTTTTCCAGCAAGATTGTGGCCAGCTGCCTTGGCCTGCCTACTGCTTTTATATCTTTGATAACATACTAGGTCCAAGTTATGGACAGCTGTGTTGGTGCTTATATACAGGCACAATCTGTTCAGTGGCGGTACTTTTGAGCAGGTGTGATACCATTGGGCCAACAAGAGTTGGCTGTTTCAACATCTGTACATTCCAACTTCTGAACAACCTCTGGAACTGAACCAATAAGTAACTTGTCAGCTTAGTGTACCATGAACTTCAAAGAACATCATCCTGAATGTGAATCTGCCTACTCTTTAAGGTGTGCTTCAAGTGCTGCTCTTTCTGGAGATTTGAATTACAGTTGACTGTACTAGGACCTTCTTAATGATGGTCCATTTCCCTAGCTACCCTTTTTGAAATAAAATATTAAAACTCAATTTTAAAAAGCAAATACTAAAGCAGCAGCACATATTAGATAAGGAAAATGCAAAGAAAAATCCATGAACAATGTATTTGAAAATCCTCGAAAACATGTTCTATATAAAAATATTTGAGTTGGCAAAGAAACACTGTCATGCAGTCTGAGCACCTTTGCAGAATAAGACCTCTTATGTGTCTCCACTAGCCTTGCTTCAGAAAACAGCAAGATGTACAAGAAACCTTCATTAGATAACTGCAGGGGAACTGCTATTCTGTGAGGGAAGGTGGTCCTTTTAGATATCTTGTTCCTACACCTTTAAAGGTAGTAACCAGCACTTTGAATTACATCCAGATAGGTTTTGGCAGCTGATACTGCAGTGTCATAGTATGATCACAAAACTTACAGCCCAATTCCAACGGGACTGCCCATGCCATGATACAGTAGTGCCGAAATGGCCGCTGCTGTATTCTGTGTGGGCAGAGAGGCAACTGGAGCTCAATGTGATGTAAGGTAACATTTGTTCCCTTACCCTGTGTCGATCTCCAGCAGCCACTATGGACCTGCTTGTATCCATGCCAGCTCAATCGCTGGCGCAGAGCCAAGTAGCCTCGTGTAGGGCTTTCAGGCCTGGGACAGGAGATAGGATCCGGCGGCAGCCTCTACTGCCATCTCTATCCCCTCCCGTGCCTTCCCCACCTTGCGAACCCTTGCACTGGAAGACCCCAAAGAAAGCCAGGCATTTTCTTAATGGTATTTGAACCAATGATTGAATCTCACAAATAGTATCATTACAAATGTTTTATCTCATTTTTTTCGCCCTTTACCCTGTTTTTGAAATACTGTACGTTTTAGGGAAGAGGATTAAGGCAATTGAGACTGTAGCCTGAAGTAGTTTAAAAGTAATGTATGAATTATTTTGTGTTATTTTAAATGCCAACATTTCAGCAATTTGAATGCTGAGTAACCTTTGTCAATAAAGAATCCAGGATGTAAAATGTTAGGATCTAAACATAGCTGTTCAGTGAGATAAAATAAGCGATATCCTTAAGAAGAAGAAACGTTTCAGCAGGCTTAAAACAATAATTTGCTCATTTTTCTTGTTGAAATAGTAATGCTATGCAGACCTGCTGCTGCAACTCCATAACAGAGTGGCAGACTGTTTTATAAGGCCAGAGATTACAAAGGTCCACTTTAACCTTTTTTTCCTTCCTGGCAGGTGTCCCGCTGGCCTGAGGCCAGAGGCTGCGAGCATACAGCAGCCTGTGGTTTGTACCAGAATGCAGAGCCGACACTCCAGCTGGCTGTACATAATTACAGTGATTGCAGTTTGACAACTGGAGTTACCCTACAGAAATGTGATAAATATAACAATGTATTACCAAGCTGAACCTCTTATAAATATATCTACTTTCCCCCTTTACAGATATGATATCTGCACATATAAAAACAAGCCTTGTGGAACACTGGGTAAGGTTGCAAAATGTAACCTAAGTTAGTATTCATTGCTTATTTGTTTCAGTTTTTGTTATTGAGTCATTAGACTGTATTTCTTTGAATATCTACTTCATCTTTATGTGTTTGTAAAATATGGATGGGGAAATGTTTTGTTAGCAAGAAGTGATAAATGATATGCAGTAATATTTTTGACAGCTATATCACTAAAAGAACCTGGAAGGTCATCAAAGCAGTAATTGGGGGGGACCACACTGCTTTCTTCCTCTTGAGATTTGTTATTTCATAAATACAAAGAGGACTCAAAAAAGAACAAGAACTCAGAAACTTCTACTGAAAATGTCATGTTCAAAAGAACAGGCACTTATCTGAGTACTTGGTGTGGTATAAAAACCTATACTGTCTTCTGCTGATCCCAAATTATTTTCTATTATAATAGTTGTTTTATATATTTTGTGCTTTTGCTCTGTGTCTTTATGCCAACATTCAATTGTTGTTAATTTATAAACAGAATTGAAATAAATAATGAAGGCTTGGACTGTTTTCTTAAAATTTTGCTCAGTATTAATTTGTAACATTGGAATTTTGACCTGAAAATTGTTTTCTATATGATATTGCTGCTATGATCAAACCAGGAAAGGTTATATTGTCTTACTAAGAGGGTTTTGTTAACTTCATTTGTATGTCTAGTCTACAAGAACTTACATTGCATTGAACCAAAATGGAACTTCCAATGCAAGATCATTGGTCTGCATAAAAATGATTCCACAATAAGTTTTGTACTTCAGTTTGTAGAACTGTTTTCAGTACTACTAGCTGCTACCATAACTAGTTCACAACATGTTTGACTCTCTTCTAGAAAATACATCCCTCTTTATCAGCTTTTCTAAATTGGCCTTGAACGTTTATGAGAGAGGGGGAGGAGAAAGGGGTTGACTCCCAAAATAGCAAAAGAAGAAATCTAAATTATGCAAATTATATAACATTTCTTACAAAATGTTATATTTAGCCTTGATGCTAATCATTTCATTTCTATTCCATTCCTTGGGGACACAAAAGAAATATTGATGTAAAATTGCATAGATTCCCACTAACTGTTGTGGTCCTAGTCCTTAGCATCTTTGGGGTGTAGTAAGTAATTTTGCTGCTGGGCAGACATTTTGATTTTTCATTTCTTATTTGCTGCACAGGGAGCCATGTGAGGAACTGCATTAAGTTGCTTTCATGGAATAAGCCTACAGCTGTTTTGTAGCTTCAGGGATTCCTTTTTCCAAGGCCCATCTATCAAGCACCTGGTACAAATATGTAGGTCAGATGCTGCACTCTAATTTAGAACTCTGTTGCATTCTTGAAGCTAAAAGTATTGTCCAGAAATTCAAATTATTAGCTTGGTCCCATAGTCTGTATTCATCAGAGTATGGCTTAAGAATCTGTTCCTTCAGAGGTCTCCCTTCAAGTATTGCTTCCCTTCCCAGCCACTGTTCAGCATATGAGCTGCTGCTGTTCTCCATTTGGGCAACCTCAATCCTTCCAGCTCTCTCCAGTCGATGCTTGGGGCAGCTTGTGGAAGGTAGCAGGAGCTCAAGTACTTAGTGTTGTATAATGTTGGGAAATACTGGGAGGGGAGGTAGAGATGACCAACTCTTTCAAAAATAACTGGTGATGAGAAGGAAAGAGGTGAAGAGGAGCCTAAAATAATGGTGACTATAGAGGTAGATGTAAGGGATATGAGGAAGAAGCAGAAGTGTTACTCATCTCCAGCTCAGAGCTTAGGAAGAGAGGTTTTCCATGTCGTGCTTTCCTTTGGACAGTACTTCTTAGGTTCAGTGTTACACAGGTGATTTCTAGGCCATCTCCTGGAGTTGGAAATGGAGATGGAAATATTGTACTTTGGAGACATTTCTGAAAATACACCTGACATCAGAAATAACACCCTTGGGCCATGGCCATGGTGAACACAAATTTTGGCTGACTCCCAACCATAAGAAGAACCCTGCTGTATCAGGCCAAGAGCCCATCTAGTCCAGTTTCCTGCATATCATAATGGCCAATCAGATGCCTTAGGGAGCACTCAAGACAAGATACCCGTATTCCTGGGGTTCTCAGACTGGGTTGTTGCAACGTGAGCCCGAGGATCACACTGCTGCAGGGCAGATTGGAATTTTTCTAACTTACTCTCTGCAGTGCCAGCCTCTGGGGGTGTGGGAAGCCCCATGGAACCCTCCACAGGGCTCCCCAAGCCTCTATATGAATAAAAAATGCTTTCAGAAACATCAAAAGTGGTTTCCAATAGCCTTTTTTACATATCCAGAGGCTCGAAGAGCCCTGTGGGGGGCTTTGCATGGCTTCCCGCACCCCCGGCACTGCAGAAAGCAAGTTAGGAAAACTCCAACCCTGCAGCAATGCGATCCTGGCGATCATGTCAGTGCCTTTGCCCCTCCCCGCTACAACTTATTCTGGTTGTTGCCTTTTTCCTGTTGCTACTCCCTTGTATCTGGCCATCATTTGGTGGGACCCTTGTGCATATGTCCACTATCATAATCTTCTTATAACTGCAGTTCTTATAGCTGCAGTTCTCCATTCAGTAATGCCATCTTGCATTTAACTGGATGCCGTCTCAACTTAAATTTACAATAGAGTGGCCATACCATGGTGGGAGACTACATGCATTGCATACAATAGGTCCCCAGTTCAATCTTTACCACTCTTATTCAGGGAAGGATATAAGATAGAAAGACTAGAAAAGGCCTTTCCCTTACATCTTGAACAGTTGCTGTCAGTAGAAGTAGGCAGCATCTGAGGCAATGTCATATGCTCATAATAACATTGCATACTTTGCATAAGAAGGTCAACAATAATCAGCCTATAAGCAAAGCCTATAAGCCTATATAAGAAAGCCTATAAGCAGGCCACAAAGGCAAAAGTCCTTCCCCACCCAAAACATGCTGCCTCTGATAATCAAAGATTCTACGCAATGGTAAATCTATCTTGAAGTTTCTAATCCCTTGTTCAAGCTGCCTAAAAAACAGCCGTCTCCAGATGTTGTGGTAAAGAATTACAGAAGTGCAATTATGTGTTGTGTGAAATATTTGTTTGCTGCCTTTATACCCTATTTTTCTAGAGATAAGAACCAAAGTGGCTTATAAAACAGTAAAGCTACAATTTACAAAATAGATTTTAAAAAATGAACAAATTAAAACAAAATAAAGAGAGAGAGAGAGAGAGAGAGAGAGAGAGAGAGAGAGAGAGTACAACTGCCTATCCTAAATATCCTGTCTGAAACTTTGAATGCCCCTGTGTTAAAGGAGAAGGAAAAATTATCTCTCGTGTCGTTTTATAAATCTCATACCTTCCCTTAAGTCATCTTTTTTCTATTTCATCCTTGTCAGAAGCTATTTGATCAAAATAATTTTGATGTCCTCTGCACAATTTCCAACTTTTCCCAGCATTAACATTGTACTGTATTTTACCTTTTATATTATACCAATGAGACCTGCAACGATCCCTTGTATTTATATTTCTGTGTGGATATATTAGGAGGAATGACATGTCCAGAGGTTGTAGCTAAGCTCATATGTGACTGACTGCTTAAGAGGAGAAGATACATAGGCACAAAGCAATGCACCAGCTCACCCAGGAACAAGCCTCAGGGCCCAATCCTATTTCTAGTGTCTGTGCTGTGTTACAGTGGCACCCACATGGCTGTTGCTGTATTTTGCAGGGCCTAGGAAGGAGCTAGAGATCCCCTAGGGGTAAGGGAACTTCAATACCCTTATGCTATGTAGAGTCCTGGCATTCCTGTTGGGTCTACTCGGAGCTGCATCAGCTATTTAGCTGGTGCAGAACTGAGGAAACCCATCTTGGGCCCTGAGACCTGGGAGAGAGGATAGGTTTTGGTGGCAACCTCTGTTGCCATCCCACCCACACCCCAGGCCTGAACCACCCCCAGGCCTGCCTCCTCCCACCCAGTTTCTCTCCTTACCCCAGAACACCACCCTGCCACCTGGCAGGGAATATGCTGGCGCACACTCTTCCTTCTGGCGTGGAGGCCCAGCACTGACTGGCTTTGGCTTCATCAGTGCCTCTCCCATCCCCGCTGGCGTAGGATTGGGCTGCCTATTAGCTATGTATTTTTTTAAGCATGTTTACCATGCTATTTAGCTTCCAAACCTTGATTGGCTTACATAAACAAAATAAAGATAATAACAAATGAGAGAGTAAAAGATATATTTGTTTTAGGCTGTATTATATCACCAAAATGTTGCTGATGGTTGCAGTTAGCCTTGTTGGCTTCTTCATCTTCTCTTGCTCATACAGCAGTTAGTTTTCCTGACCTCTGTAGGTGTGGGTTAAATCCCAACTGTAGAAGCATCAGTGGCAGTGAAGGTGGCAATGAGAACCAGTTGCTTCGTTTACTTTTTCTCTTCCCATTGTGCTTAAAAGGACTTCTGTGTTATTAGACTCCATGACTGCAATCCTGTGCATACTTTTTTGGAAGTAATCCCTGTGCAGTTAGACAGTTTACTCGTGAGTAAGTCTGTCTAAGACTTGGCCTTATGTGGGAGCACAATCCTATGCATGTCTACTCAGAAGTTAGTCCCATTGTATTCAATGGGACTTACTCCCAGGAAGGTGTGTATAGGATTGCAGCTTGGGTTACCTCTGCCACTCACCATTGAGTGGTGAGTGAAATAGTGTTTTCTATTTCCTTATCAATTGCTGCCTGTGCCTTGACTCAGGGGGTTCCTTTTCACTTCTAAAATTGGAAAAAAGCCTGCAGGTACACCAACAAACCTCACTGCTTCGTATCCAGTGGTTTTGACTATGAGAAGTCATGCAAGTGGTCCATGTGCCGTGTAACTGAAAGTACCTGGCCACAGCTTCCTTTTGCCTTTCTCCCAAATAATTGATGAGGGGCTGAGAGGTTGAGGACAGAGTGAATGAGTGAACAAGAGCATGACCTAAAACAAGTGAGTAGTCTAGTAGAAGTAGGAGAAAGCAAACCCATATGCACAGGGGTATACCAGGACGAAACCGTGCCCATGGCACGCAACATCATGACGTCACAGCGTTGTGATGTCATGATGCTGCAGCTTCTCTCTGCCATGATTAGGCCAACTTTGGCCAAGCCATGGCGGGAGAAGCCGGCCCCGCCTCCCCACACTCGGCGAGCCGGGAGACGCCGCGTGCCTCCCTGCTCAGTGAGCAGGGGGGCACGTGGCTATCCTCGGCTGCCGCTCAGGCGTCTTCTTGGACGCTGTGCTGGGGGGGGGTGCCCATTGTTCTTGTCCCCTGCAATACCCTAGATACGCCACTGCATATGCATTCAAACAAGCAATGAACTTCCCCTACTGGTGGAGGCTAACATTTTCACACTTGCTATGATTATTCAAGTCTAAGTTACATGCTGTTCTAACAATGACTGACTGCAGAATACATTCAGCCAGGGGTTCTCAAACTCCTCAGGAATTTGAGTGCAGTAAGTCCTTGTCAGGGAAGGAGGAAAGCAAACAGTGGACAAACAAGAATAAGAACCCACAAATGACCCAGTCCCATATCATTGTTGGTTATGTTGCATATTCTCAGTTTCAATTTAACAGTTAGTGAAACAGCTGAATATTTCCTTCTATCATATTTCTTTCAGTTTTATTGGTGCCCCCTTTGCACTTCATTCTGATAGCCTGTTGGCTTTCTTCTTTTGCTTTTCATTCTTTTCTGTATTTTATCTTTCTTTTGCAGCTTCTGTTTATTTATTTTGCTTATTTATTGCATTTATATACTTCTTCCAAAAATTTAAGATTGCCTTTCTCCCCCCCCACGTTTTCCCTATGATTAAGCTTCCTCATAATTTATAAGATGCCCTGGTAATACTATGGATTTGAGTGTATAGCCTCTTAATGAGGAAGGTGCTTCCTTCGCAAGATCAGGTTCACGGTTGGATGGGTGTGCTTTTGGAGCTGGCTTTGCTCCTGGATGGTCCAGTGACAGCTGGGACCAGTGTTTTTATCTGTTGGCTGGTATTCCAGTTGTATCCCACTCTAGGGAAAGCAGACTGGGCCAGTGTTACACCTGCCCTAGTTATACCTAGATTGGACTATTGCAATTAATTCTACATGAGACTACTCTTGAAAGGTCTTTGGAAACTCTAGTTGGTACAAATTGCAGGAGCAAGCGTCCATGTTTGGACTTGTGTTTTAGAACTGGTGATTCCCATTTCTTCCATCTTTATTAGTTACCAATGTGTTTCTGGGCTGAATTCAAGGTGGTGGTGATTATCTTTCAAAGCCTTGACAGTTTGGAACCAGGATATTTACTCTGTCTCCATATGAATCTGCCAGCCACGTTTATCTTCGGGCTCTGCTTTGTGTTTTCTCACACTCGAAAGCTTGGTGGTGGGACATGACAGATGCCTTTTGATAGCAGGTCCCAGACTGAGGATTTCTCTGTATTAAGTAATGGGCATCTGCGTAGCCAGAACACACATTCCAGCAGCACTCTGTGTTTCACAGCACACAATGTGACCCACCATTCTGAGTAGCAGGGCAGCTACCCACCAGTGGCCACCAAGGAAAATTTGGTAAATTTGGGCGAGGGGTGGTGGGCAGAAAGAGAAGGGGAGACTGGGTCAGGGAGGGGCCAGTATGCATGGCAGCAGCAGCACTAATAGCATGCCCCCTTTCTTTGCCTTGATCTTGCAACCTAGATTCACTTGGAGTTGCACCTATAGCTGGTGCAGATCTGAGAAGACCCATCAGGGCAACGGAGACTTGTTCAACTGATGTTGAAAAAGGTGGATGTTGAACAGTGGTGGTATCTAAAGCGGGAGGAACTGGTATGCTGGGCGGAACTTACGTGTGATTGGCTGCCTGTCCGTTCAGTTCCGTCGCCTGCCCACCCACCGCGCAGGCTGCCCTGGCCTTGGAGGGGACGCCTGCTCGCCGGGGGGGGACAGGTGAGGGTGCGCCGGGTGCCTGGGCGAGCAGCGGTGGAGCGCGCCAACCGGGGGCAGCCCGCACAGCGGGCGGGCAGGCGGCAGAACAGAACAGACGGGCTGCCAATCAACCATACGTCCTGCCCAGCTTTCCGGTTCCTCCCGCTTTAGATACCACCACTGATGTTGAACTTGTTCAACAAAGGTTCCCTTATCATGAGGATGCCTCTGGGACCTGAAATTCCCTCACAGGATGCAGTGTGCAGCACCCTATTGGTGCTACTGCATTGGCCTTTGGTAGTTTGGGTTATTCTTATTGTGTCAAATGGTTTTTTGTTAGATAAGTGGTTCAGTTGCTTGATTGTCCTTTGCTTTTTTGTGTTCCTGCTGTGTCTTACCTTTGATTTTTTTGAATATATTGGATTTGTTGTTTTGAATTTTAATTGCTTAATTGATTTTGTTTCTATATATTTTATTCTTTGTTCAGAATTCTTGTGACCAGTACTGTGAGCTGCCTTGGGGGGGGGGGGCTTTTGGGGCCAAAAGTCAGAATATCTAAATAAGTCAATAAAAATAGGCTGGGAGGCATCAAAATCATTCAGTGAGCTGCCTAAGGAATCAACCTAGACTTTCCTTAGTCTGACATACTAACCATTACACTCTGATGGTTTGTCTTAATCTTTTGCTTCTACTCATCCCCTCCAACTATCTCTATGCAGACCGTTTTTCCCTTTGCTCTTTCACTTGTGGTGCATTTCATTACGCTATATGGAATTATTTATATTTATACCGAGCTTTTCATTAAACTTTTAATCTAAGATAGGCATACATTTAAAACCCACACAAAGATAAAAATAATTAAATATATATTCTTTGTCTGGCAAGCAGTCTCTTCTGGCCTTTGACAGTTGATGATACAATTGTCATCATTAGAAGGTTCCATGATCTTTACTCCAGAGGCGGAAGGAGCTGTAGATGGACTCAGGCTGGCTGATGGTAAAGATCCACAGCCCTTTCTGATCTACAGTTTCCTGGCCCTTGGCAGTAGATCCCTTGCCCAACCTTGAGAGGGAAGGACAGAAGTAGCTGCTTATCTTTGAACAGAACGCATTAGGATATTGTTATGAAGGAGTGGGAAGGAGTATGGACTTTTAAGAGAGAAACTCATAGAATTCTCCATTTCTCCAGATGTTTCCCTTCATGGTGCAATTGTTGGCTGCACAGTCTTGACTGTTCTTTCTAACCTTCCGCAGGCAGCTGCAAAAGCACACCTCAGGCTGATTCCCATTTCTTTCCAGTCCACATTCTTTTGTCTCTAGCCAGTGGCTTGTGGTCCCCCATCCAAGGCAAGACCTGAACCTGCTTAGCTTTTTCAGGCAGGCGGTAGCTCAAGATCTTGATTACACCTCCTGCCTCTTTATCTGTTATCTGACACTGTACCATGTAGCTATGGTGGTTGGGTTGAGTCATTGGTGTGCAATTGTTGTTATTGGTTCATTGTTATAATTGTCAATTAGTTGGTTGTATTAGCTTTTTAATCTGTAAAATAGACAAATATTTTTCATATACACTAGTCTCAAAGATGACTTCCAATATGCCTCTCATAATCCATAATAGAAAGCAGTTTGTATTACAGCTATTCTGACAGCCCAATCCAACCTAAATCCCCATGCAGCAATACAGCAGTGCTGGTGTGGGCCACACTGCATCCCACAGGAGTTTGGCTGCTTGGAGGTCTCTGCAAGGTAAGGGGACATCTGTCCCCGTGTCCTAGGTAACCCCCAGCAGCTACAATGGGTGAACCCAGACATGTGCCAGCAATGAGCTGTGCAGGCAGATCAGACCTGGAAAGGGTCAGGGACGTGGTGTACGCTGCTGCTGATTTTGTCCCCAGCTGGGCCCAATTTGCCCACTTTTGCCTCTTTCTCCCTGTTCCACTGTCTCCTCACTCCATTCAATCACTAGTATCACTAGTATTCACTAGTATTTATATACCGCTTTTCAACATAAAGTTCACAAAGCGGTTTACAGGCAAATAATAACATTAAAGTTAAATGGCTCCCTGTCCCAAAAGGGCTCACAATCTAAAAGAATGGAGAACACCGCCAGCAACAGCCGCGAGAAAGACACTGTGCTGGGGTGAAGAGGGACAATTGCTCTCCCCCTGCTAAATATAAGAGGACACCACTTGAAAACGTGCCTCTTGCCCAGTTAGCAGCCTCCCTTCCCTCCTTCTGCCCTGAATGCTGGCTTTCCCTGCCCTAGCATGCGTCTATTGCTTCACTGGTACAAACAGGAAGACTTCACGAGTTCCACCAGCCTTGGATTAGGCCGTAAAAGTACTCTGATACTACTCTGGAATTCAGAGTTTACTTGAATTTATTATTATTTGGTTACAATAAATTTAGACAAGTGAATTATCTTTATCACATTCATTTTAATTGGGAGGAAAACCCTTGATAACATAAACTTTACTTGTCAGAAATGATGACTGATGAAGTAATTTCCACTTATCTTTCAAAGATTAGTTTTGTCTATTTTCACCGTTGTCCCAGTGTATTCTAAGAGATGGGTTATTATGTGACATTTGTATAGATTTAAAATCTATTCAAAATATAAAACTTCAGTCTGTCCTCATCTCTCACCCATATCCACTTAACTCTAGTCACTGAAAGCCAATCTAAATATTAGAGCCTAAGAATCTTCCTGAGATTTTCCATAAGTGGAATAGGTACAGGGTATTCTGCTGTATATGCTCCTGAAATATGGATTGGTACATAGTCACTATAATCAGCAGAGCTAAGAGATTACAGAAGGTAATGGGGGTGGTAGCTATGAAGCAAGAATAATATCTAAGCCATGTAAGGATTTATAATCTAAAACAATGATTTTCAAATGTTTTAACACCAGGACCCATTTTTTAGAATGATAATCTGTCTGGGACACTCTAGAAGTTATGTCATGGCCTGAAGTACAGTCATTGTGATGCCAGAGCCTGCCGCTTTCTTGAAAAAGCAGCAATAAGTTGGGTTATTTCTCAGCTATTTTCCAATAGCAAAGTGAATTAGAAAGAAAAAAGCTTATTTACATCCTGGACACAAGCAAAACAACCACACAGTCCTCTCACTTTCCAGCATGTCATCTTCCCATATTTTCAATATGGCTGTTCTAAGTGCTTCACAACCCACCTGAAATTGAGTCCTGACCTACAATTTGGGAACCACTGATCTAAAACGATAATGTTGAATTGAAAAAGGTACAAATCTAGGCTTAGTGAATGCAGTTAATATGCCTCTTCCCCTACATTTGGTGCACTGAGTATTTTGTTTTCATAAAAATTCCTAAAAATATACCACTTGGGTTTTTTGTAGTTAAAAATGTTGCTTGTATGTTTTATGAACCCACTAAACTTAAACAGATCTCTTTAGAAAAATAATGTGGATACATTTTGCTTTCTGCAACCTCAAGAATGTTAAAATAGAAATGCTTGCTTGAATTCCCTCTCCTGGCTCAAGTTACTAGGTGGTCCCCAGTTACCAGAAGTAAAATTTATAAATCTAACCCCTAGTCTAGACATTTTCCAGCAGTGACTGCAGTTCAAAAAATATTAATGTCTAGCCGGCAAAGTGAAATTCCCCCCAGTGATTTTGCAATGACTAGAAAGTTAACCTTTTGCCAACTGCTGCTTCTATGCATGGAGGTTATTAAAAAGAATCCAGGCATTTATAACAAGGGCTTTAAAGACTGAAACACCTTAGCATGACCCTTTGTGTCTCCTTTTGTTTGTTCAGGCTTGGCCTCTGTGGCTGGAATGTGTGAGCCTGAAAGGAGCTGTAGCATTAATGAAGATATTGGCCTAGGCTCAGCTTTTACCATCGCACATGAGATTGGTCACAAGTGAGTAAATTTTTTAAATCTTTATAAATCCTAGCTTGGTAGTATCAATCTGTTGGGGGAGGGGAGAGGCTTGGGGGTATTCACAATAAAAGACTTATTGCTCCAGCAACGTTAAATACTCAAGGTAGGGTGTGCCTCCAGTGTAACTTCACAAAACATGATTTCACGTTGGCACTGCAGCAACATTACACCAGCATCACAATAACTATAATGTTGAAACCGTTTAGATCAGACTGTAAGTTTCAATTTTGGAACTCAACGCTTTTGCTCACTGTTCTGTTTCTGATCCTATTTAATGAATGCTTTTATCATCTCATTCATAAATCCATTCAAATTTCCTACAAAGTTAATCATGCTTCGGATCAGCACATAGCATCCTCGGACAAATACAGGCGCCACTGTCCCTCAAGAGGGCCTACTGTTGCCTGCACTGCCACTGGGTTTCTTAAATTCATTTTCTTTCCCAGAGCTCTTCTCAGTGCTAGTGCAGTTGGAGCTGTTGTTTTCAAACCTTTATAATGCTCTCCTCCAAAGCAGCATTAACAGATTTAATAATATACCAGTGCAAAAAGAAGCAGTGAGCTGCTGCCATCCACTGCCCACTAAACCTATCAAGTAGGCTTCCCTATGTGGCTGAACCCAGCTAATTTTCTGGATTTCAGTGCTTTCGTTGGAACCAGTGTGATTGCCCTTGCTATTTTAATCCCGTGACAATGCCCCTAGATAGCATTGCTTCAGATCAATGGGAACACTGGGCTGATGCTTAGATTAGCTTTGTTGCTGCTGTACCCTACTGTCTCTAATCAGTAAGCCTATCAGGACTCTCCCACATGGGAGGGCACTTGAGGGCACATTGCCTAGAGACTCCTCAAACCAAGAACTGGTGATGAAAATAATTCTTCCATGAAGGGAAAATATGTGCAGAACTGAAAGTAGATACCAGATGTGATCATGCACATATGTTTCACTGTGTATATAGAACATTATATCCATATAGAAAATTGGTTTTCATTAAAAAAAAAAAAGATGTTGGGACTTTTCCAAACACTTGCACATAACACATGTTTGCCCCTCAGTCTCAGTATTCAATACTAGGTTGGTAGTTTCCCTAGGATTTAGTCATGAAACACAGGTGTTCCATTTGAATGGATTTATTATATGTTTTTGCAACTACTAACCTGTCATTAGTCAATATTCAGCCATGACTAAGTTTCCTTTGAAGCTAAGCTTAGCACATTAGAAGCTGAGACAAAACATGATGTGACAACTTGAAGATGTCTGTCCTCTGTTCCACTTTTCAAATATATCACCCCAATATTGTCCAGCCTTCACTTATCCATGCAGTACCCAAAGAGTATTTGAAATGTATCAGTATATATAAGTGTATAAATAAACTTAGAGACACTGACAGCCTAATCTTATTAGCCAGTTATGGTAGCTTATGAAGTCATCTGTTGCTATAAGAGACCTTGTGAAGGTACAAACATTGCACAACCATCATGTGCTATGGAGCTGCCAGCAGAAAGGACTGGAGCTCTGTGCACACACCAGAACTGCCCTGACACTCCGCCAGTGGAAGTAAGGTGGTATTGGGGGCAATTCAGACTGGAGAATGAACCCAAACAAAGGGCAGTTGGTAGGCAGGAGGGGGGAGGAGGATCTTGGTGGCAGTTGTGCAGCAAAATAGCTGGCTGCAAAATAGCAGCAAAATAGCTGGCCTGAGGTCTGAGGTGGCCTGCTGGTTAATAGGTGGTCTACCAGAAGGTAAGTAAATACAGAAGAAGACCTCCCAGATGCAACCAGAACCTTGTTCTTGTCACGTCTGGAAGGCTTTCTGAGGCCTGCAGGCGCTGCTCTTGACCTGTTTGCCAAAAAGTTGCCTTTAAAATGCTACGGATGGCATACTCCTAGTCACATGCGGCCTCTGTGGGCCTCAGAATAGCTACAAATGTGACTGGAATAAGGTTCCTGTTGCGTTCAGAGCCCCTGTGAGTCTGCAAACCATGGATTTCATTATCCGTGAGTTTCTGTATTTGCAGGGAGCCTGGAAACAGATCCCCCTGTGGAAACCAAAAACTGTATTTTCGCTGTCTGATGGCCCTCCTACCATAGCATGCAGTCCATCCTTCAGTTACATTGGGACATGCTATGGACTGCCGGAGGATAGAATTGGGCCATCAGGTTATGGATAAGACTCAAAAATTATCTTCCGCTGAATTGGTACTCATTAATTCAGTACTTGAACAATATAAAACCTTAGTACTGTACATTAAACTCTGTCTGTGTGTGTGTGTGTGTGTGTGTGTGTGTGTGTGTGTGTGTGTGTGAGAGAGAGAGAGAGAGAGAGAGAGAGAGAGAGAGAGAGAGAGAGATATTGGGTATATAATCAACAGTTGAATAAGAAGGGGAGAGAAGGTTGAGTCACTTGGTTTTGTCATGTAATTAGCATAAAACATTAGCATTTTTTCTTTGAACAATGGTATAAAATATTTTGTCTATATTTGTGCTCTTGTTTCTGGAGACTCACAAATCTAGCAGCTTTGATAATTTCAAACACCCAATTTTCTTTCTTCCGCTCTTTCTTCCTCTCAATAGAGATTACCCTATGTTTTAATAATTTAAGTCACAATCATGTGATATTCCCAAGAAGAGTATATCCATTGCATTCTCTTTTGCTATAAATACTTCTCTTGCATATGTGAGTTCTTACTTCTAAATCTCAGTACTGTATCATTGTTCGAAATCTCCACCAAGTTTTTAAAAACCTTTTCTTAAATATTTGTGGGCAATAAGAAATATGATTGTGAAAACGCACCAAATAGCTAGAAAAAAAGGTTTTATTCACAGCCCCATCTTAACCTGTGCAGGCGCAGCCAGGCCAAATGGCCTGCACTGTATCCAGTCAGGTTAGGAGGTGGCTGGATGTCCCCTTCGGGTAAAGGGATATATTTCCTCTAAGTATGGGTAAAGCCGCTGCCATCCTAATGCAGTTTCTTGGATCTGTACCAGATACACAGCTGGCGCAAATCCAGGAACCCCAGTGGGCTGGGAAGTGGGTTAGGATAAAGTGGAGGAGTGCTCTGCCAATCCCCTCCCCTCCCAGGCCTGATCCATCCCTTGCTCCACCTTCATCTGCCCATAAATGCCCCCTTCCCCCACCTTGTCTCCCTCTGCATGCCCCTGCACCACCTGACATAACCTTACTTGTGTCCCACTGGCACTGCTCCAGGTTGAGATCACAAAACTGGAAGTGGGTTGTGCGTGCTTGTTTTTTTAGCATTTCTGATGCATGGGGAGCCCTGCAGAGGGATCTGCAGGCTTCCCCAACCCTCCCAGACACTGGAGCAGACAATGGTAAGTCCCTCCAGCCCCATTATGTGCCCAGAAGTGACACAATCGTAGCGATCACATCTCTGAACTCCCAGAGAGTTTGAGAACCGCTGACCTAGTCTCGTGCAGTCGTATAGTGCAATCCTGTGCATGTTTACTTAGATGTAAAGTCTTAGATGTAAATACTTAGATGTACCTGGGAGCTTACTCCCAGGTAAATGTGCATAGGATTGCAGTCTTAGCCTCTGTGCTGTATCAACTCTATGTGAAAAGGATATCCAGTTCTGCACCTGTATTCATACATTATGTCCTATATTATTTTATAGAATAAGAATAAGAATTTATTGTCATTGCACACGCAATGCGAGTGCAACGAAATGAGATGCTTTTTTCAATGGTAAAAACTGAAACACCAACCAAAAAAATACACAAACACAGCCACAAACAACAGAAACAACCACACATACCACCTAGATACAAACACTACAACCCCGCATTTAAACTAATCACTGCACAGGGATAGAAGCTATTTTTAAATCTGCTAGTTCTGGATCTTAACACTCTATATCTTCTTCCTGATGGTAACAAGTTGAAAAACTGATATCCGGGATATGAGGGGTCTTTCAAAATTCTTAAAATTTTCCTCAAACACCTCTTCCTGTGTAGTTCCTCCAGAGAAGGAAGAGAATATCCGATAATCCTTTGAGCAATGTTTAACACCCTCTGTAGCGTTTTCCTCTCTGCCCCTGTACAGCTTACATACCAGACACAGAGGCAGTAAGAAAAAACACGCTCTATACAACTGCGATAAAAGGTAACCAACAGTTTCTGTGACAGATGTTGTTTGCTAAGGAGTCTCAAAAAATACAGTCTCTGTTGGGCCTTCTTCGCCAATGCAGTGGTGTTTGCTCCCCATGTTAAGTCGTTCTTCATGATGATTCCAAGAAACTTGCATTCTGCCACCTGTTCTACATTGGTACCCTCTATACACAGTGGCTGGATATCCGATTTTCTTTTTCTATAATCCACAATGAACTTAGTCTTGTTGATATTGAGTATAAGATTATTGTCTTTACACCACAAAAGCAGCTGTTTTACCTCATCCCGATAAGCTGACTCATTGTTCTCTGTGATGAGCCCCACTAGCGTAGTATCATCTGCATATTTAATAAACTTGTTACTGGGATGAATATTAATACGATCAGCAGTATAAATGGTGAACAATAATGGACTCAATACACAGCCCTGCGGAGTGCCAGTATTTAGGATCTTGGTAGAGGAAATACGATCGTTTAATTTCACTCTCTGTGTGCGATTCGATAAAAAATCTAAGATCTTATGCAGATAGAGTTTAAGGCTTATATGTGTCTTTTGTGAGAAACATTTTCTGCTTAATACAGACAAACAGGAGCTCACAATTTACATATTCTGGTAAATGTCTTCCCTTGTTTTTCTTCACTTCTTTCTCGTTGAAGAAGTTAAGAAATTTTTATGTTATAGCAATTTATATACTCTTGCTGAAATAAATACATGCACTTCTTAACTTTTCAGTTTTGATGTAGATTGTTGTATTACTTGATATATGGTTTTCCTAGCTAGTCTGAGTTTTAAAAAATCTAGCTGCTAACTTGATGGCAGAATTTGTGGGCAATCTGGTAGCTTAATTTAGGAGAATTTTATAGCACAACAGTGATTCCCCATGGGAGGAAATAGCTCTTTGGATAGATTGGTTACTTTTGAACATTAATGAAATCTCTTATTTCTGTGAGAGAATATTTTTATTAGAACCAATTAAGTGTTCAAAAGGTAGTTTTTTGATCACCCCCAGGACTATAGTATTATCTCAGCTCCTCTGTTATTTTTGTTCTGTTGAACTCACACAGTTATAAAGATTTTAAAAATCTTTAATGTTTCCCTAAAGCAGAAATCATTGTCATAAACATATTACCAAATCCTTCTACATATGGTTCCTCTCAATCTGCTCTTCAAATTTTCTGTCCAACATTTATTCATTCACTTCGTCAGCCAAGAAATAAATGAGCCAGCCATCTAATGAGTATTTTATCCCTGCTGTTTAGTGGGTTTGTGGTATTGATTTTTCCCCCAGAAGTTTCCTGAAGGGAAGAGAAAATCTCAAATACATCTTGAAGTTCAAGTTTATCTTCAGTGGACACAATAATTTTCTTATAATTTTCCTAGGAGAAAAATACCTTTACTGTAAAGGTATTTACAGAACCTTTTCTTTGTTCTGCAGTCAGTGGTAAAATTACCTTTAGGTATTGTTTAATTAGACAGAATATAAGAAATATTTGAATGCTCCTACCAAACAGTAGTTTCTCTGTAAAGAAATCCGGAAATTCCTTGGGCTCCACTTCTTGTGTTACTTTTGCAGCATGGGATCCACTATACTCTCTTCCCTGCTCTGCAAAGATACATGAAAAATTCTAGGCCACTTACACTCCTCCCCATCTCAGGAGGTCCCAACCCTTCTTAAAACAGGAGATTTTCCTCACATGTCCCAGTACTTTTTGTATTATCAATTGGCATGGGTAGGGGTCATGCTACATCAGGTCCATGGCACAAACATGAGTATTGGTCCTGGGTTCAGAGGAAAGCTGAGTTCATGGAAATACATGACAGAAAGTCTCCAACTAGTAGCAGTTGTACTCCAGCAATACTGCTTTTCAATACCTGCCACTAAATTCCCAGAAGAGGGTTTGAATCTTTCCTTGGCCCTCAATTATACAATCTGAAGAGAAACCAGGGTATATTGGCCCTCTGTTGCAGGCCATTGGATATTTATTTATTTATATTTATTTTGGATTATACCCTGCTTTGGGGTATATACCTTTGGTGATGCCTAAAGTGGCTGTTGAAAAGCAATGTATGTTATAGCTCATTTGAAACTCTATGCAAAATCTACTGATGCACAAGTTCATTATATTGTTGCTTTAGCAGGACTTCTCCCTTAATCTTGGTGGTGGTGGGGGGGGGAGGTAAATGGCACTCTGGAACTACCACTATTTCCAACAGTGGTGCAGAGTCACTCCTGAACATCTTGCCCAACCGGTAGTTTGACTTGCTTGTGTCTCTTCTGTCCTCTCTTGAACCCTGGTTCACATTCCAGGCCAGCCTTGTTTGGAGCATGGGTAGAGCAGAGTACACTACTAATTTTTTTTGCGCCTGTATAAAACAAAAGCAACAGAAAAATGTAAATTATTGTAAAAGCCATCATTTTGCAACAGATTGCACCTCACCAAGCCACCATTTCACACTAGTAACTTCCAAGGCTCTGGTTTAAAAAAAAAGGGGGGGGAAGTCTAGCTCCCAGAAGCCTAAAATCTGCTACCTCTACCTTAATCCACTAAAGTTCATTTGAAACTGCCTTTGAATTTAACAACGAATGTGCAGTTCATTTGAGAGGTGCAGAAGTCATGAAAAGGGAACATAATTCATGTGTACTTCAGGAATTCTGCTGCATTGCAAACCTTGCTTGCAGTAATTTGAAGGTAGTTACAGACCGTCTTAGCATACATCTGCATCTGATCTGTCTCAGGCAGAGTGGGGAGTTGAAAGACGTCAGAAATTTGAGTGAAATGTATTTGTGTCTGTATGAAAAAAATCTGAGCATTTGTATGCTACCTTTCCACCTTCTTAGAGATCCTCAAGGTGGCTCATATTTGGTTGAAAACGGAGTCTACCTCCTCATCCTCTTTTTCAGAGACAGCTGGTATTTCTTTGGGAGTGGGAGGGGCATAGTTCAGCTTGAAAAGCACAGCAAGTAGAGGAGGTGATGACGGATTCTGTCTTGCTGGCGTTCCTCCTTTTCTCTCCAGTGTGCTGGGATTTGTCAAAAGTCACAAAAGCTCAATTCAGACATCATGACAAGCTTGGTTAAGCAAGCCTAACCAGGATGTTGGGGAATAGGATTGAAACAATAGCTTTGTTACAGAGCTTATGCTTTGCATGCATAAACTCCCTGATTCAGTCCCTGACATTTTGAGTTCAAGGCTCTCAGGTAGCTGAGCTAGGGAAAATCTTTGTCTGAGACCTTGGAAAACGGCTGCTAGTCAGAGTAGACTTACCATTGTTACAGCTCTTTACTGCTGCACCATGGAAATGGGAGTGACTTTATGAACTCATGAAGCTAAGTACTGCGAGAAATGTAAGCTGACAAACAGGTTTAAATCCATCATTTACTTACAGTACATTAATGGAAGTTCAGACCATGGTTAAATTGTGGTTTGGTATGATATCTGAACTGAATCAATGTGTTTCAATAAAGCCCCCAAATCCCTATGGCAGTAGAGTAGATTTATCTCACAGAAATATTCCACATTTCATGACTGTTTTTGAAGCCATTGGTTGGAGGAAGGAGATTAATATATCACTTACACCCTTATTGTCCCATTTATTTGAATGGTACTTGAAGACAATAAGTGGTCTGTAAAGTTCACACAGAGAGTTTAAATATCTAACATGTGATTCTGAGTTATCCTCTCACTTCATAATTTGGAATATTGCCTAGCTGCTTAATATACCCGCTTTATCAAATCATCACAGTAACTATCTTCTTTAAATCCTTTTTAATGCAAGCATTTTGTGTTAGTAAAAAGCTTAGATTGAACTAAAATGAAATATTTGGAAGTCCTTATATGAAAGACAGATACGAACAGTGGTACTGTGCTATGTTTATATAAGACTTCAAGACTAAACCTCTTCACCAATAGCTTTTAAACTGAATTCATTATATTTGCTTGTTTTAATTTTTGTTCACTGTGCATATTTTTTATTGTTAAGTTTGTGTGAAAATCATATATAAAACTTTATATTCCATATAAAATAATGGACTCCTTCCTCCCTGTTCTTTTGGACAGTTTTGGTATGAACCATGATGGAATTGGAAATTCTTGTGGGACCAAAGGTCATGAAGCGGCAAAACTTATGGCAGCTCACATTACAGCAAACACCAACCCTTTCTCATGGTCAGCCTGCAGCAGAGATTATATCACCAGTTTTTTAGAGTAAGTAGTCTTTGAAGAGAGATGATAGATTCTTGCAAAATTTCACACTCCATCATGTCTTGCTGGGGTGAATATGCAATTATTTAAAAATTACATACTCTTGAGCTCCATTCCAGAGATCCTTGTGCATAGCAGTAGGTTCTGTGCATGTTTCTACATAAGAGAATCTTTCCCAAACAGAAGGTTACCTTCATCTGGTTTAACAGGACTGGTCAGTTGTTGGAGGAATACAAGTTGGCAGGGAGGAGGAAAGGGGTGCCCTGATACAATGATTGAACCCCAAACTGGTAATTGGCTCTATTCATGCTGATGGGGCTGTCCATGCAGATCTTATCCCATTTAGCCCTCTTTTACTTGTGCAGAATGCATCCAAAGGTGTGAAAGTGTGATGGATTTTTTGTTTGTTTTAGCATTACCGTCTCAGATGTACTATTACAGAGGCTTGGCTTTTATGTTGCATGTCATTTATTTTTGTGTTGCATATCATATGTATTCTCATGTACATAAGTTGAATAATACTGTAATCAGTGATTTCCAAACTAGTGGGTCTTAACCCACCAGGGGAACTGGAAACAGGGCATTTCCCCTTAAGGGTAGTGGCCCTGCTCTGTAGAGATCACACTACCTGAAGTGTAGAGATTTTCAGCCCCTTCTGATCTCTGCAGTTGTTTACAAAGCCCTTATTTCCACTACTTCCTGTTTTCCCTGATCTCTGCAGCACTGTTGCTCCAATCCTCCCTGCCCCCCTCCCCGCCCAGGCAAATACTTACCTGGTTCTCAGCCCCCCTATTGGATGTAGATCCTGCTGCAGATGTTGATTGAAGTTCACAAAAAAGCTAGATGAAATATTTGTAATTGACCACCAACTTTACAGTTTGGCTTTCTATATAGGTGGAGAAAAATCATTAATGGTATATTGTTTTGAAAGTTAGGACAAAAAACACGCTTCCAGAAATTTGATATAAGACAACATTAATAATTGAAAATAGAAATCTAAAGAGATTGGACATATGGTAGACATGTACAAATTTATTATTAATCAACCAATGTTTAGGTAAGACTCTGTTTATGGATTTCCATAAATCCATAAATCAAGAACAGTTCTTGATGTCTGTTTGCAATTTCACTTCACAGTGATGGGGACAAGTCCCTCTCTAGCGGGAATTCCCCCCCCACTACCGAAGAACTCTGTCACTATCAAAGGAATTAGGGACATTAGGGAATTAGGAATTAGGGACACCTATCTGGAGGTACTGATAAACACAAACGATCCCTCCACATAAACCTGGCGATAGCCATGGACACTCTGAAGGCCATCTTATATATAAACCACATAATTACTGTCTTCATATATGTTTCTTCTGAGTAGTTAATAATTGTACATTGCATTATATCATCTTAGTCTGGATTAGTGTTGCATTGCTTTGCAAATAGTTTTAGCCATGTGGTTCTTATGTAGAGTAATGGGATTTTTATCATTATAGAACCCTGAACTGTGTCTACCAGTCCCCTCCCCTGCAGATGTTGATAAAAATCTCACCTGAATTGTGGTCTTCAGTATTACATTGAAGAACAAATTTTGACGGATACTTTCAACTTGTAATTTATTTTTTGCAAATGATTTATAGTTGGAAACCCTTCATATTTCCAGTCAATATGTATTAAAGAGGATTATTTGGAGTCTGGCAACTATTCATAGCATTCCATAGTTGTCACACATTAGATTTTTTTTTTTTCTTGGCTAACCAGGCTTTCAATTTAGGATGATTTTGATCACAGCAATTTCAGGATGCAGCAGTGTCCAGGAGTACTTCATTCATTGATAAAGCTGTGGCATTTTGTTTGGAAATAGATATTGTTACTGCCATTTATGCCTTTCCCTGACTGTTGTAGTTTGTACAGTGTGAATGTTAGAAGCTGACGTGGTGATCTGTCTGCTGGGGAAATTGTGGAAGGTCACTGGCAACATGCCAGCGTTCTGTGACTCTAACTGACCTGCCAAATCTTCCTGACTTCAGACAAAATTCCTGGCTTTGTGCAAAAACTCTCCTTAAGTCTTCTTCCCTGAATTTCAACAACAACAACAACAAAATCCTTCTATTACTGTACCAATATCAGATCGCAGAGAGGCAGTCTTTGTGGCTTTACCATTATTTGGAATTATTTTATTAGTCCCACTAAATAACTTGTGTGGACTGTTCAATATAGCAGTTTTTGTGTGGTGATATGTAGGTAGCAGATTGCTTAGTTCAATCCACATTTTACCATATAAAAAGGATCACATAAATGAGTAACTTAGAGCCCCATTCTATTCCCTGCCATGTCATAGCATGCAGCCACACTGAGACATGCTATGATGTGGGGGCAATCTGAAGGCAAATTGGAGGTAGGTTTAAAACATTTTTATTTACTTCTATGTAAACCCTCAGGCCACCTATGGGTCTCCTCAGCTATATGCCACCCATTTTGGTACCATATGCCTGAGAAGGGAAAAGAGATTTTGGAAAGAGAGAATAAAATCTGCATGAACAACTGGTGCCAGATTCTCCCTCTTCCTCTTGGCCTTCGCCTCTTCTCCATTGTGCTCTGTTCCTCCCACTCCCTGGCCACAATCTGTTCCCACACCAGTTTAACTGCATTGGAACAGGTTGTCAGCCGCGGTAGTGGGCCACCAATCCTGCCATCCCTTTGTGATGGCACTTTGAAAATGGCTGCTAGCAACTGATTTGCATACAAACAGTAGACAATAGCTGTCCCACTGCTATAAATTGCATGATAAGATTGAGGTGTCAGTGTTCTTGAAACATTAAGCATTTTTCCTAACTCCCTTTACTGGCTTTTTATGACTTGATCTTAAACTTCTAATGACATGAGGATAATTTGAGATTTAGTTTTGTTAATGGTGTGTTTACTTTTAACAATATCTGTTCATGTATTTGTATATTTCTTTTAAACTTGCTTTTTAAATGTTGTAATATACTAGTTACACCATTAGGATGTGATGGTGCTGCGGGTTAAACCGCTGAGCTGTTGAGCTTGCTGGCCAGAAAGCAGTTTGAAAGCACGTAAATATGCGAATAGATAAATAGGTACCACTTTAGTGGAAAGGTAAACGGCATGCTGTGTGCCTTGGCGTATTGTCATGCAGGCCACATGACAAAATGTTGGCTCTTTGGCTTAGAAACAGAGATAAGTACCGCCCCCTAGAGTTGGTCACGACTTGACCATTCGGACGTGGGGAAACCTTTTAATATACTAGTTACTGGCAGATAGTAGAATAAAACCCCAGTCCTAATCCCCTTTCCTGCTGGCATAACTAGTGTTGCACTGGCTGCTTTAAGGAAGCTGTAAATCAGTCTTTGTTGACAAGTGCAGTGGGCCAACTAGTGGGAAGGCTGGAGTGGCCTCCTGTGAACTGGCGGACCCACAGAGACCTGTCAAAGCAGGTAATCCTATGCAGAAGGTTGGCGGTGTTGGGGAAGGGGTTGAACAGGATGGGGATGGGCTGAGCGGGGAGGGGACAAAGCAGGCCCTGGACGGGCAACAGGATGAGCAGCAGCAGCAGTGCACACCAAATTCTGACTCCTTTCCCAGGTCAACACAGCAATTGAGCCATAGCAGGTGCTGGTGCTTATCCCAGGTAAGCGGACAAATATTCCCTTACCCTGGGGAAACCTCCAATAGCCTAAAATCTCCTGCAAGCCACAGTGGTGTCCCCTGCAGGATGGTAGCCGCACTGGTGCTACTGCATTGCCGTGCAGGTAGACCTATAGGAAGAATAGTTTTAGCTTCATCTTCATCTTCTCTCTAAATTTAAATGCTATAGAAGATACCCTGCGGCAGCATATATGACACACTGTCTGTGTGAATGCTGTGATTCTGCCCAATGCCGACCTCTTTTCTAAACCAGAGAAACATAGTGTAAGACATAATGTAAACCAGCAGCAAGCACTTACTACCCAGTCTTGTTGGTCCATTGCACTGCTGTACTTCCAGGTATACCAGCACAACTACCCCCCTCTCAATGCAGCAGCCTCTCTGCTGGTATGTACTGTGCTGCTGTTAGTGCAGTGACAACCAATGTATGGAATGGCCACTGACAAGATTCTGCTGGCAAAGGGGCAAGGATCAGGTGGGACAGGGTGAACCAGTGTCCTGGGCCAGAGATGCTGACATAGTCTGGGCCAGCAAAAGTGCTGGCATAGATCTGAGGATCATTGGGGACCACGTAGTAGCAGGGAAGATAAGGAAAGTATTTCACTTCATATTTCTCCTCAATGGCCTGTCCCTCAGATGGCGTGCTGGATGCTGTGGACATTGTGCCATCAGCCTTGCATCCAGCTTGCTGTTGTTGGATAGGATCGTGCCCTTAAACTTGTTTTGCTGTAACAATTGGATGCCAATGGTAAGGAAGACTTAACAAGGTTTGGGGGTGTGGGGGAGGTGTTCCTGGGTGGAGGGAAGGCAGAAAGGGGATGGAACAGGTCCAGAAGGGGGTGGGAAGTCTCCTACGCCAAATCCTATCCCTCTTTCTGTGCTGGAAAGCCTGAAATCAATCAATCAGTCAGTCAGTCAGTCAGTCAGTCAGTCAGTCACATATTTATATACCGCTTTTCAACACAAAGTTCACAAAGCGGTTTACAAGCTAATAATAAAGTTAAGTGGCTCCCTGTCCCAAAAGGGCTCACAATCTAAAGAAATGGGGCTTCACGAGTCTGTGCCAACAAAATAGCTGGCGCACACTTGAGAACCCCATTGAGCTGGCTGGGACTTTACTTAGGGTAACAAATGTCCCCTTACTCTGAGGAGACCTCCAGCTTGTTCAAATCCAGCACAGGATATGGCTGGAGCCGTTTGGCAACACTGTTCTTATGCTGGATAGGATTGGGCCTTTAGCTTCATTGCTAAAAGGAATGTTTAAATAAACTAGCACATAGAAGTCTTAAAGCTGAACAAAATAAAAATTATTTCAGTGCTTTGCATGATATAGTAATGAGCTATAGCAGCGGTAACATCCCAGGGACACAAGCAGCCTCATTAGAAAGCAGTCTTATGTAGAACTCATGTAGAATTCATTCAGAATTTCTCTGAAGTCAGTGGGGCATAATTGCATATGAACAGCTAGGTTCCAAAGACCCGTGCAGCAAATTCAGTGTGCTCAAGGGGGCTTTCAGTTTGTGTTTATTGATATTTGCTGGACAGGTTTAAAGGACAGGCTTACATTTATTTATTACTTTGGGTAGTTATTCAGCAATTGTGATACTTTCAGTTAAAATAAATAGAGCAATAACAAAATGGTAAAGTACCTACCATTAAAAATGTTTTTGATCTTTAGTTCCCCCTTGGTCTGTGTTTTTAGCATTTGTACTCTTCCATCATGTTTTTTTGAAACATCTGTTTTACATGAGAATCAGATGCATATTTTGTCTGTGATACTAATTAATAGAATCCCTAATTTCTTTGGTCCTTTATGTTGAACAGTTCAGGCCGTGGTACTTGCCTTGATAATGAGCCTCCCAAGCGTGACTTTCTTTATCCTGCTGTGGCCCCAGGTCAGGTGTATGATGCTGATGAACAGTGTCGCTTCCAGTATGGAGCAACATCCCGCCAGTGTAAATATGGGGTAAGAACTCTTAATCCTTATGCTAAGTGTACTGTTCAGTCATCTGTGTATGTTTCTTCATTATATAAATGTTTAGTTAGATGTAATAATCAGTTACGTAGTTTTCCATTAGTAATTTGCACAATAATGCTATTTTAAATAGGGATGAGAGGTGTTTATGCTGCATCTTTTGCTTGAGTCATTTGTATATATTATGCTTCCAAATGTTTGACTAAAAGTGAACTGAACAATTTCTCTCTAAATCAGGCAGACTCAACTCATTTGACCCATTACCGGTTCCTTGAAATTAGTTTTAAAACTGTTGCCAATGTTGGGTAGAGCAAACACACATGATTTTAATTTTCAAGTGCAAACTTCATGCTACCTCTTTCATTATTTTACATTTAAGTCCGTGTTTTAGTCACATTATTATAATGTAGTGTGTATTAAATATTCCAAGCTTACACTTCTTAATTTCATGTTTCCCAGTATTAATGAATAGTAGTAATAGCAGTTATTATTATAACATGTCACACAGAGAATAATTAACAGGTGTTTAGGGAAATAAGTTATCTTTTTCTACCCATTTTTTAGGAGTATGTATTATTATTATTTGAATAACACACACTCTTTAAACCAATTTAAAATAATTTAATGACATATAGTTCAGACAACTGATACAGCATTTTTTAGGCTAAAATCAATAACACATTCTACAGAATCATCAGCTGGAATTAGGTATGAACATGGTATTAAAATACATTTTTTATATTTTTGTTGCCAAGTAACATTTTATATACTTTTCAAATAAAATATGTTTGAGAATTTAAATGTTTAGTCAAGTATAAAACATTCCTATATAATAATGCCCCTAATCATTTGCACTAATCACTTCTGTTAGAGCTATAGTACAAAGGGAATTCATTTTTAATGTCCCTGGGGTGAAAAGTACAATATTATTCTTGGGATGACTCTTGGCAGCTCATATAGCAATGGATTAAAAATTTTCGCGTGGTTGGCTGGTTGACTGGTTAGGTCTCTCATTCTTGATTTCTCAGCAAAGGCCTTTATTTTTTCTATTTAAGTGCCTTCTATTTAAGTCCCTTCTGTTTTTTCCTTTTTTTTCTATCCAGTTCATATGCTTTCATACTCACCTTTTTTTCTCTGTCATCCCATTTTAGTATACCTTCAGAACTGTAAATCTAAAGACACTTGCAGCAAAATTCTATGCATGTCTACTCAGAAAAAAGACCTATTGAATTCACTAAGGGCACCACCCTAACCTGTACTGGAATAGGCAGACCTAACAACGTTAGGAGGCAGCAACAGCTCAGCATAGGGCAAGGCCTCAGCCCGCCTTATGGGACTGCTCAGATTTCTGTCCTCAAAAGAGCAGGCACAAGGAGAGGCCTGAATTGGGGCTGCCCAGCCCAGGGACAGGGGTTTGGATATGGCCCAACGGCCGTGTCCCGCCTCCACCCATGGTGCTGCGCCATTATGCGTCCCTCCTGCCTCTGGCAGGTCCTCAGCATGGCCCTGCATCAGCAGAGTTAAAACCGGCGCTCGACTGGCTTAGCTGATGGGCGCAGTGGTGCCCGTGAGCCGGCGCTGCTGCTTGCACCAGGCCAGCAACTGAATCAGTGGTATAGATGCGCCTTCTGGCATGTTTGTGACAACACTGGTCCAGTGCAAGAGCTCTGTGTCAGCACAACACCAGGTTAGGATTGTGCACTTATTCCCAAGCTGCTGCATATAGAGTTGCAACCCTAATTTAATTATGAGATATATTGTTTTAGTTTGCACTGTAAAATTAGACTTGTGCTCATTGAACACATGCATCTTATTTTTCATTGATATCTTCTCAAAGTGTATATCAATATTGAGTTGACAACATAAGTAGTCAACAGATGGGCTCCAAAGAATTGTGGGTAAGAGGCTTTATCTAAGCATGGGAGCATATACCCACACTCCAAGGTCTTCTGAATCTTCCCTGCCCAAATGTAGACCCATGTGATCGTGTAGTACATTTGGACCAAGGAAGAACAATATATATAGTTCTCTAATGCTTCTGGGGGAAATTTTTGCAGTGGCGCCAACACAATAACTGCTGAATCCAGCGGGGGAGTTTGGCCTTGGGAGGCCTCCTTTGGGGTAAAGGAACATTTGTTCCCCTGCCCTGTTGATGAAAGGGACTTGGTGGCGCTGCGAGTTAAACTGCTGCTGCTGGACTTTCTGACTGGAAGGTTGGGAGTTCGAGATCATGCGACGGAGTGAGCTCCCGTTGCTTGTCCCAGCTCCTGCCAACCTAGCAGTTGAAAAAAATGCAAGTAGATAAATAGGTACCACTTCGGTGGGAAGGTAACGGTGTTCTGTGCACTTCGGCGTATAGTTATCCCGGCCACATGACCATGGAAGCTTGTCTTTGGACAAATGCTGGCTCTACAGGCTTGGAAACGGAGATGAGCACTGCCCCTACAGTCGGTCACGACTAGACCATTCAGTCGGTGAGCCCTTGCAGGCCTGATGGGTTAACTTGAACCTGGGCCAGCGATGTCACTGGAGTAAGTCTGTGTTGATCTGTGAAGGCGGATCAGGCCAGAGAAGAGTGTCAGGATTTGGTGGGAGGTGCTGCCACTTGAACTCCCTTTCCTGAGCCCAATCTCCCCTCCTCCCTGCCCCTGCCTACCTCCAACCCTGTACACAGCCTTATCTGAGGTGGCAGGCATCGGTGGTCCACGGATGGGCCCTTGTGATCCATGGGGAGGGGGTCATTCAATGAGCTCTTGTTATCCACGGGGGTTTCATTCCAGTATTGAAACCTGCGGATTTCAGCTCACTAACCGTCTCAACTTCTGGATGGTTTTTTTCCAGCTCTCAGAATGCCCAAAATGGGCAAAAAACCCCTCAATTTCCAGGAAGGCCTCTCTAGCCTTCAGAAAACCCTCTGGACCTGAGCTATGATCTGATCAGGTTTGGAGGGTACAGGTTTCCCTCATTTGCTTCTTCATTTTTCCATTTATCCACAGCCAGTTCAGATAATATGTTTTGTCCAGAACCAGTCCCACATGATTAAAAATATGCAGACTCATGGCACACATGCATCCTGGCCTGTTCCCTTGCTCTGGGATCAGTTTTCTTAATTGTGTAGGGCAGTGGTTTTCAAATTCCTTTGGAATTTGAAAAGCACTATAAGCAGTGGTGTCATCCAAATGATTTAGGAACAGGTACTCACTTTTGATTGGCACTTGTCGGGGTCCGCCCGCTGGAAGTGATGTCATGATTGTTGCCATGGATGTGATCATGTTTGTAATAACTTCAGCTTGTGGTTAGTGTTGATTTAACTTCTATTGCTTTGCTTTCTAGAGATGTGTATATACATATTTTGCTTCAACTGTTCCCTGGTTAAATAGCAGGGGCCAGCTTCGAGTGGGTGGGGCCAGCTGAACTTCTAGGAACTGGTACTCGCGTAGTGGTGCGTAGTGGGTGCATGACATCACTGACTATAAGTGCTTGCAGGGAGGAGAGCAGGCAGCAGTGCAATCCCCAGGATTGCATTGCTGCCAGGGGCAACGGGCTTTGATCTACTTACCAATAGAAGTGCTGTTATCCTTGGGGTGCGGGGAGCTCTGAGGGTGCCTTTGCAGGGCTCCCCAAGCCTTGGAAAATATAAAAAAGATCATGACAAACTTCCAGTTTCGCGATCGCAAACCAGAAGTGTGTCATGATTTTTTTTATTGTTTTCCGTGGCTTGGGGAACCCTAGGAAGGCATCCACAGGGCTCCCCACACCCCAAGGACGACAGTGTTTCGATTGGTAAGTAGATCAAAGCCTCTGTCTTCCCAGGCAGCAGTGCAGTAATGGGGATTGTGCTGCTGCCTGCTCCTCGCCTCTTAAGGGGACAGGGCCAGAGGTTTTCTGGCTGGGGCGTACCCCTCTGGTGTAGGGTGAGGGCAGTTTTTTTTTCTGAACTGTCATTCTATACGTACACCAAATAGCATGTGTAGAAAAACAATTTAGACAAATAAATACATCACAATTTAGGAAACTCATATGAGGGGAAGATTAAGACATGCATGCATCCTGAGTGCACATGTCTTTGGTTTAGGAGTGGAGCAACCTGGGACGCTGTCTGCCACTGCCCTGCCATGGCATTCTGGATGGGGGGAAGCTCCTTACTGTGCTCCTTGCATGGTTTCCTCAAAACTGGAAGAGTGGAACTTCTAATTTTATTTACAGAGACTGCATGAATGAAGAGCTGTTTGTGTGGAGCTTCTTATTATTATCATCTGATAATAGAACTTCAAGTCCTGCGCTTCCAGGCATGAGAAAACCATGCAAGGATCATGGTAATGAGATGAACAATCCGCTTCATGCTCAAGTGAATGGGTAGCAGATAAGTGTGGCTCATGCCCTTAGCAGCATCTTGAATCCACCTCCCTTTCATTCCTATCCACTACTGACACAAGTCTTGTCAGATGGCTTCATTGTCAAGCAGCAGTGCTTCAGTTGCATGAAGCCAGTTTTGGACCAAAAGTATTAAACCGAATCGCTGGAATATTCCAACATGATAGATGTTCATGTTCAGCATTGTTCAGCATTACAGTACTTGTATTTGGGACCTTAAATATCCTTTTTGTAAAACACATACACACAATTCATTTATTTTTAGAAAGTGTGGCTATGAACAACCATTTAATTACATTTATAGCTTATTTTCATCTTTTGTACTCTGTTTGTTCATCCCCCCCCCCCAATGAACACTCAGGACAACAAGTTGGGAGAATGGGCCACTTTATTAACTGATATTTACAATCAGGAAAAAAGGAAATTTGAGATCTGCAGCTCTTGCAGCTTCATGATGCTGCAAAGCAAACGTAGCGTAGCAGCCAGGAATACAAGGGGCACCAGGATATGTGGCCCCTGGCCGGGCTTTACAACACCTGACTCCAAGCCACGCCCTTATTCAGGCAACACCAGCTTATCTCTGCCAACCCCACAAGGGGACCAAGGCAGCCAGACTGTGTAGGGCCACCCCTTGCCACCCAGACTGCGTAGAGCCTTTGAGGCAGCCCCTGCAATCCAGGCACAGGACAACCTGTCTCTCCCCTCGCACCGCTGGGCCACTGAGGAGGGGAAGTGGATTACCTTGCCCTTGCTGTGCTACCTGCCAAAGACAGTGACCAAGATGTTAGTGAGATCAAGAAAAGGAACCCACCTGCCCAACAGTCTGGGGTAGGCAAAAAAACTAACCACCAACAGACAATCAGGTGAACAGAAAAAAATCCTACCTGGCCCCAACAGGTGACCAGGAAAACTCAGATGGCTTAAAGGGCGGGCAGGCGGGAGCATGTCAGAGCACTGCATGTATCAGGCATGCAAGAGGAAGAGAGCAGAGCACTTGTAGCTGAAACACTTCAAGCTCAGCCCCTGCTCTCAATTGGCAGCCAACCCTCTTATCTCCAGAAAAGGGGACCATATGCTCCTGGGCAGGAGCAAACAAACTCTGATTCATTGGCTTAAGGCATGAATCGGCATTCTCTCTCCTGTTCTGGTTTCGTAGTGCAAGTATATAAATTATCTCTAGAGTATTTATATCATTATCAATTTTAAACATTCACAACTATTTTACAACCTGGAATAGTTACTTTATCCTGTACTTGAACAATTCCAACCTATGGTTGGGCACACATTTACAGGGAAGAATTAAAGTGAAGGAGATAGAGCTATAGCTATTCCTGGAAAATGGCTGAAAAAGTGCTGCTGCAATCATTTTCAGCACTCTGGTTACATCTATGTTTATACTTCCCTCCATGCATCATAAGCATGCATGAATCCATAACCTTTTATAGCAGCATTTGTGTGATAGTTGTGATGCTGATGCTACTACAGCAATGGAAAACCATGAAATAAGGTTCCAGTTACTTTGTCTGAAGTCTAGTGTCTTGCAATAACACTACAGATGATTGTAGGATAATGTTACCTGTACCTTGAAGTACTTATGTGTTGCACATACAGTTGCTGCTGTTAGTCCTTCCCCTCACTCTTTCTGCAGTCTTTGGTTGCTGATGATTCCATTTCTACACCTGTACATTGTACTTAGAACAATGCAAAAAAAATTTCAGAAATCGTTTCCTGCACCTGCCTTTTTTACTTCCTGATCATCTACATAGAAACTGGTTACTACAGTTTATCTCTGGAGTAATTCACAAAAGAAACTGACATTTGACTTTGTATGTGTTTGTTAATAAAATTAAAAAATTTTGCAGCTGAGAAATAATGTAATTTCATTTTGGTTTGCTTCCAGTCTACAGAATTATATGGTAGACTGAGACTTTTTATATAATAGAGCTGAATGCTTTACACAGATGGTAGACTTGCTATAGTGCATTTTATTATCGGTAAAGCTCTTTTCTGCTAGTGCCAAGCTGGTAGTAGTTTCTAGACATTAGTATTACTATTACTGTATCTTTTATAGACCACTGGCAGATGTATATCTATGTAGTTTGTTACAGCAAAGAGTCACCCTAAATACTAACCGATTTATTTCAGCATACACCTTCGTATTGTGCATCTGATGAAGTGAATTGTAATCTACAAAAGTTTATGCTGAAATAAAGCATTAATATTTAAGGTGCTACAAGATTCATACATATTATTTGTACAATATTACACATATGTGCATGTATAAAACATACAGTCAATGCAATCAATATTCAGGAACAGAGGATAATCTTGTTATATTCGTACCTATCCCCCAAAAGTAAAGTCTTTTTGAGCCAGCATCACTGGTTCTCTAGTATTATTGTCTCTTAAGTGAAAGAAGTACATGAAGCATTTCATCTGAGATGCATATTAAAGATATAAGTGCTTCTCCACATATTTAGCATAAATGAAAATGTTGTGAAAACATTTGAATGCAGCAGATAATACGCAGGCATTTTAAATCCTTATTGCTTCCTTTCCTCCGTGTTCTCTCATGTTCACTTTGCATGTGATAACACTTACATTTCTCAAATAGAATTGAATATGTAGGATCTGCAACAAAATGATACATCTCCCCAACTCTACCCATCTCTAGGACACTATAACTGTTAAAGGATAAAATATTGTGTTTTTTGTCTATCTATCATCTCTCTCTCGCACACACCCATTGTTTTGTCATGGCTATTTTTGCTATTGTTTTATTGGTCTTGGGAATCACTATGCTCAGCTTTCATCAGCTAGTCTTAGAGTTTTCTCTTTACTTTTTCATTTTATTTACAATCTTATCTCAGTCTCACTACCTAGGGAATCTCCAAGTATACAGAAACCACTACTTTATTTTGTAGTGACCCTTTTTTTCTTGCATTCTGATAGGCATTCAAATGCCTGAGTTTGCTATTTGTATAGATTATATAGCAATATAGATGTTTTCCCAAGAAAGGAATACAGCATATAGTTTAACTATACAAATATTCACTTCTGGAAGACTAGAAGCTTGTTCACATTTAAGCTCCAATAATAGTGGGGGTTCAGGATTGCAGTTGCTCATCTTGAATGCCCTGTCCCAGGCATCTCTCTGACATTGATGAAGAGTTCAACATGTTTAGTCTTAAACTGTGCATCTTGTAGTCCAAAATCAGAATGTATGGATGGCAACATTCAGGCCTATATGCATTGAGTTCCAAATGAGCAGCCCCTCATCCAAAAAGCAGAAATGCCCTAAAAATGTCCACTATTGTTGTTAACATTTATTAAGAATCATTTCATTTCTAGAAAGTTTCAGAAACAGGATACAGGTCATTTTTGCCATCTGTGAGCCATATTGCTGTTATATAGTCAAGTTATAATGGAAAAGCAATAGGACATTGGTGCCAAAACAGTAAATACCATTGTGTGTATTAACTAAGGCCTGAAACAGATGTGATTGGAGGTGTGTGATGGTGGGATATCCTGACATTAAAAAAAAAAAAGTTAGAGCCACTACAGAGGATTCTAATTTTCCTACCATGCACCGCCTCCCCTGGCAAGCTTCTGTGAGCTCCACAGCAGAAAAATGCGGGGTACAATATAGGCCTGATTCAATATGTTAAATCATGCCATGATTGGAATCACCTGAGCTCAAGTTCTACTTTGTATTTGTTGCGGCTGCCTGCTCATATTTGACCATCAGGATCTTGTTCCACATCATCTTGTGATGAAAGAGAATAATACTGCAGTTGAAGTATGACTGAGCCCTTTTGCAGTGTTTCAAGCTGCATGTACTGAAGCACTTGTAGTAGCAATTGCATCAGATACTGTGATACAGTCCTACTTATGTGGTTGGTGCATGCTCTGGTAGAGACATATTGCAATGCAAGGTGAAAAGATATAAAAGATGCAGAGTGGTATTCTGGATCCAGGGTTCAGAATCCTTCCAAAATGACCTAGTTTATTTTATGAATAAAATGCAGCTTTTTACGCTATGGGACTCTAGCATATGCTACCTATGTGAGATCATGTCATGCTTCAACTTAAATGGATAGGTTAATTGGGAGCTACATGTTGAGTTCTCTTTTCTATGCCTAGTAGTCTTTCTATTAATCTTTTGCCTTCTACCCTGTTGCTAAGGTACTTCTCATCTACACTCCTTCTGAGCCATCTTTAAAAGTACCCAGCAGAATCTGCAGATTTAATACATAGATGAATGAGGGTCTGGAGTAGAGCCTTGGAAACACTGACATCAGTTTTGATTCCAGTGAGAATCAAGTGGAAGGAATAGTTGCTTGCAATGCAGGACAAGATTCAGATGCTAGTTAGCGTTCGGGGAAAGGATTATATAATTTTTTTTTTTAATTTCACACTTGGTAGATGGGAAGTTTATAGTTTTGGTAAGGTTCAAATAAGCACCCAATATTTAGGAAAATAAGATGAGAGTAAATAACATAGACAGAGTTTAAAATATCACAGTTCCTTCAGCATGTATGAATTGATAACATGCTGCACCGCTTCATAATGGGCATTTCTGAAAATGGAGCATTAAGAATTTTTGGGTGCTTATCTGAACCTAACCAAACACGTTGAACCTTCTGAGGTTCAAACTTCTTTAATACTCACCCTCGTATATACAAAAACATATAACCATATGGATGAAATGAGGGTGGAAACCTACTTGCTGGAAACTTTTGCAGCTCTAAATTGGAAATCAGAATTCAAGCAACTCTGTTAATGCTCTCTTTTAACAAATGCTCATCAAGAGGTGCAGCATATTAGAGATTAGTACATGCTGAAGGAATGACAATGTTTTAAGGTATTTCAAGATTATACCATAATATCTTGAATTAACTATGTGTTTACCAATGTATTTCCCATCTTATTTTTCTCAATATTGTGAATATGAAAAAAAATTATTTTTGTGCAAACTTTGACTTCCATTAGAATCTAGATTTTAGAAACATCACAGCATGTTCATGTTCATACAGTTAAGTTTATACTGAGCTGTGTTGTTCTTTCACCATTATGTAGGATAATTTAGATGTATGATTTCAAAATGCCTATATGTAAATTTTTGCATGACATACAGAGAGAGGCTCCATCATTTATAACATATAGGCAACAGGAAGATAATTTGATTTGCTGTTTTTTTTCTCTAGATGGTTTCAGCTTTCTTTAATTTACTACAAATACAAGCATCCGAATTCCAAACTGAAGTCATGGAGCCCTAAGATACACCGTTACAGGTTGTCATCTATCTTGTCTTGATCTTGTAAAAGGCTACAGCTTCAGTTTATGTTTTTACACTTGCCCATATTTCTCAGAGAACTGTTAGCATTTAGATATACAAATGTAGGCATTGATTTTGAGCGGATGGATAAAATTTTGTTTCTTTTACCTAGTAAGTATTTTTACCAAGTTATTCAGAAAACAGAATTAAGATCTACATGGATAATATGTACTGTAGTTGTATTGCAAAATGATATAGAGAATCCCCTTTATAAATTGGGGTTAGGGATTAGAAAGCTTCAGCATAGCAACTTATAAAGGGGAATTTTCCTCCAAAACGATTCAAATAAAGGTTAATAGGGACTGAATGTACATTCCATGCCCTTCATTTGAGTTAAAGGGAGAATTTTCTCCTATGAGAAACAATAGAATAATGTTGAAACTGTAAAGAATAGCATGCAGCCCTGAATACATATAAATCACTATCTCTCCCCCCCCCACCCAAAAAACAGGAGAAGCCCATCTATGATGTGACTTGAGAACTTTGTGTCAAGTAGTGAATGGGGAGAGCCAGCAAGTTGGTTATGGCTGCCCATCTGCTGCCTTTGTGGAATCCAGAAAAGCTCCATCTTCTTCCTGAGCTGTAGCATGCCAGAGGAGTAAAAGGAAAGCTTACTCCTCTTCCTTGGTGCCCAGTGTCACTGCTGCATCCTCCTTATCCTCTAATGGCTGGCAGAGGGAAAGCTGCGAAGCCAGAATTCTCCTAATGGCCATTAGAGGAAGGGGCAGCAATGGCAGTGGATGCTGAAGAAGTGTGGTAAACCCCTCCAACTCCTCTTCACACCTCAGTGTCCAGTGTTTCTGCCACCGCTTCCCATAATGGCTGCAGAAGGAATGCGCAGGATGCTGAGGAAGAGAGGTAAGTGCAGTGGGCACAGGTTGGGAATTACTTTCCTTGTTATTGCAACTAATAACAACAACAATGCCAAATTGAAAATACTATAATCAATAATGATGGCCTTTTAAGAGCTTGGAGAGTATGGGGAGGAGAAAAAAGAGCATGGAGATCCCTTTTGTATTCCATTGTGCAAAATTCCTTTGTTCAGATTGTAGCTTTACATAAAATAGCAAATCCACACTTCCTGATTTGAGAAATGCATGACCGAGCACAGTAAGGGAGTGGATGATTTGCTTTCCACTCGCTTTTGGCAAGCAGGAGCAGATCAATGTGATTCATGTCCATAGCAGTCTGGTGGAGTTGGCTGCACACCAGGATGAAGGATGCCCCGAATTCACTGCCCCTTCTCCTTCCTCTGCTGCTGCTGCTGCCATAGTCCACATCAGCCTGCTTCGTGGCTGAGCCGGCCCGGGTTGCATCTGTGGTTCATAGATGCATTTGTTTGGGATCCTTATTAGCAAGACAGCAACAATGTGACATGTGAGGATATGTAAAAGCTCAAGATTGTAGTATGAATTTAAAATGGTCTATTGAATTCAGCACTTAAACTGTATATAAGATTAAATTCTGGGTGCAACTGATATTGGAAATAGTTTTTATCTAATGTCATTTTGAGAATGCACATGGAGGCAGATCTCCTAGAATACTGACACATTCTGTGTAAGGAACCAAAGTATGCAGGTTGTGTCTGTTCTTTAAAGGTTTCAGATTTTCCAAGACTGAATTTGCCAGCAAAAATTGTAATGATATTATTTGTATAATTTTCTATTTCTAATTTTATGTTATATGCAATACAGTGGTTCCCAAACTCGTGCAGGAGAGTTGGAAACCAGGTACATGTTTGCATGGTCAGGAAGGGGGATGCAGTAACAGCACTGCCACTGTCAAGGGGCTTTTTTCACTTACCTGGAGGGCAGCGCTGGCCTTATCTGCTAAGGACTTTATAAACAAGCTGTGGAGGAGATCAGAGGGGGCTGTGAGCTTCCAGGATCCTGCAGGACACCAGTGCTGTTCCCCTAGGTAAGTAAAAAAGCTCCTTGGTGGCAGCAGCAGCATTGTCTCTGCAGCACTGTCACTGCCAGCCAGCTTAGTAGGGCCACTCCCTTAAGGGGGAATGCCCTGCTTCTAGTTCCCCTGGTGGGTTGCAACCCACCAGTTTGGGAACCACTGATATAATATATTTATAATATAATATTCTAATATAACTATATTTATATTATAATATAATACAATTAAAATATAACTGATCAGAAGATTCCAAAATTGTAAATGAAAATAGAAATAAAGCATTTTAGATCATTTAGTTCCAAATTCTAAGAAAGAAACAAATCAGGAACCTTTAAAGAATTATATTTCGACTATTGATGCAGATGTTAAACTGGAAGTTGATAATAAAAAGCTGTAGACTAAATAATTTACTTTTGGGGTTTTCTTTTTCGTTTTTCCTCTTTTTGATATAGTCTTTTGTGTTTGGTTTCCCCTTAGAATATTTTTCCTTTATGAGACTATATTGAAAAAAGCAAATTTACATATTTAAAACAAACAAGATCCAAGACAAGTATTACACTGAATCAGAAGAAAATGAAGTAGAAAAATGAGTAGACGAGGAATAAAAATGTGAAACTGAGTATTTGCTATTGTATGTTGTACATATCTCTCCACCAAATAACTCATTAAAGGATTGTCTAATCTGTGAAATCTGATGGAGTCTAGTGCAGAAACTGTTCTGACACATATTGATACAGGATATGACACAGAACAACAGGGCTGTATTGATACCTACCATTCAAGCTGTTTGTTTCACCCAAAGGGTTCCTGTAGACTAGGATAAGCAGAAGAAGGCACTAGTAGACAGAGATGTTGCAATTGATCCTTAAGCTTAATTGAGGGTTTCCACCAGAGTTGGTGGGAAATTGCTCCCGTCCCAGGCTCTGCATGTGTCCTACTTTCTCATGCTATCCAATACGCAAGAACTGTCTGTATATGGACAAATGTCTTCAAACATCAGAGGCACCTTCTCTGAATTATGGTTAGCAACGAATTGGCTATATACTGGAAGGGAGAGGGGAGAAGATGAGGAAAGGCAGAGAAGCAGAAATGATATGGAAGAATAAAACAACTACTTAAGACTGCTTAAGAATATTGCAGGTGATAATGCAGTGCTATGTACATGTGGTAAGAGGACAATATAAGACAGTCCAGAAATTGCAACTACTGCAGAATGTGGCAGCCTAGGTGGTTGCTGGAACACGTCAGTTTGACTCAGTTGGGCTGCTGCTCCGACACCAGCTGCCAATTTGTTTCTGGGCTGAAATCAAAGTGCTAGTTTTCAACTTTTACGGTTTGAATCCAGAGTATTTGAGGGACCCCCTTCTTCCATATAATCCTACCCGTCTTCTTAGGTCACGGGGGGCCCTTCTGACTATGCCACCACCAGGTAAAGTGAAGGGGGTGGCGCCTATGAATAGGGCCTTCTGGTTCCCAAAGACCCTTATTTATGGAACTCCCTTCCCCTTGAACTAAGAACAGTTCCTGGGAAGAGGAGGCCTTTTCAGCCAGCCAGAAGGACAGGCGGAAGTCTCAGTTGAGGGTATATAACTGGAACCTTCTAGCGAGTGGCCTTTTCCCAAGCGCGAATGGCCTTGTTGCAACGAAGGGTGAGGTGAGACAGTGAGGTGAGACATGCGAGTAATGCATCTGGGCAAGTTAAGCAGCAGGGCGAGGAAGCCAGGACCCCAGACCCTTGTAGAACTGAAAAACAAACATAGGCATGCAGTCAGGGAGGCAGCAGTGGGGTGGGGGCTATCCAGTGTTTTGCACAGAGTGCCACATGTATGATTATATGCCTCTGGGGCATAAGTCATGGGTGTGTCCTTGGTGCAAGGAGGTTACGGACCTGGAGAAGCAGAGGCAGGCAGACTTCCAGGGACTTGCAGGCTTCATCCCACCCTCAGATGGGCAGCTCCTGAGCTGCTGGGGAAAGGAGTCTTAGGGCTGGAGGATGTCAACCTGGTACAGAGGGAAGGAGTCCCCCAGTGGGGACCCCTTCTTCCAGTGACAAGCCCGCATCCTGTCACACTACAGATGCTCCTCAGGGGGAGGGCGGTTGAGGGCTGCTTGTAATGGGGGATTCTATAGTCAGGAACATAGAGAGGGGGACCGCCTGGATGTGATGGATGTGACGACCGCCTGGTAACTTGCCTGTCTGGTGCGTAGGTTGCAGTCATCACTTCTCATCTAGATAGGCTGGTAGAGAGTGCTGGGTAGGAGGTAGCTGTATTGGTGCATGTTAGCACCAACGATATGGGCAAATATAGCCAGGAGGTCCTAGAGGCCAAATTTAGGCTGCTAGGCAGGAAACTGAAAGCCAGGACCCCCAAGGTAGCGTTCTCGGAAGTGCTACCTGTTCCACATGCAGGGCCAGCTAGGCAGGCGGAGCTCAGGGGTCTCAATGCATGGATGAGACGGTGGTGTCAGGAGGAAGGGTTTAGATTCATTAGGCACTGGGGAACATTTGGGGACAAGCCAGGCCTGTACAAGAGGGATGGGCTTCACTTGAACCAAAGTGGAACCAGGCTGCTGGCGCATAATGTTAAAAAGGTGGCAGAGCAACTTTTAAACTAACCCCTGGGGGAAAGCTGACAGGAGCCGAGTGGCATCTGGTTCGGAACTCCTCATCCTTACAGGATGAAGAAGGAGAAGCTGGAAAACCGAAGAGTAATAGCAGGGTGGGAATTAGTAGTGTAAACATAAAGAAATGGGGCAACCGGTCCAGTAGAAAGAAAGGCCGGGATAAAGGATTGAAAAACAGACCTTTCTTGGGTGACCCCATATACAGGTGCTTCTATACAAATGCCCGAACGAGCAAAGATGGGAGAACTGGAATATTTGGTGACTAGGGATAACATTGATATAGTAGGCATAACAGAAACCTGGTGGAATGCAGAGAACCAGTGGGATACTGCAATCCCAGGCTATAAACTCTATAGGAAGGACGGGGGGGGGGGCAGTTGGAGGTGGGGTGGCCATCTATGTCAAAGAAGGGGTGGAATCCAATAGGGTAGAAATTGAAGGTGGGTCCAACTCCAACATAAGTCACTGTGAGTTAAACAACTACCGGGCCCAAAGGATGATGTAATAGTGGGGGCGTGCTATCTAGTCCTCTGGACCAGAAACTCAAAGGGGACCTTGAAATGATGAAACAAATCAGGGAGGCATCAAAGAGGGACAGGGTTGTAATCATGGGGGACTTGAATTGCCCTCATATTGACTGGGTTAACTCATGCTCTGGTCAAGAAAGAGAGACCGGATTCCTTGATGTGCTACATGACTGTGCCTGAGAGCAGCTAGTCTTGGAGCCCACCAGAGGACAGGTGACTCTGGATTTCATATTGTGTGGTACTCAGGACCTGATTAGGGATGTAAATGTTACTGAGCCATTGGGGAATAGTGACGATGCTGCAACCTGTTTTGCCATGCATGTTGGGCAAAGTGTGCTGAGCAAATCTGTCACCAATGCCCTTGACTTCCGAAAGGCAAATTTCCCTCAGTTGAAGAGGCTAGTTAGAAAGAAATTGAAAGGGAAGGTAAAAACAGTCAAATCTCTCCAGGCTGCATGGAGACTGTTTAAAACAACCATAGTAGAGGCCCAGTGGGAATGTATACCACATAGAAAGAAGGGCTCGATTCAGTCTAGGAGGGTGCCTCCATAACGAGTAAAGCTAGAGAAGCTGTAAAAGGCAAGGAAGCTTCCTTCCGTAAATGGAAGTCTTGCCCCAGTGAGGAGAATATAAAAGAACACACTCTGGCAAAAGAAATGTAAGAAGGTGATCTGGGAGGCCAAGAAAGACTTTGAGGAACGCATGGCCAACAACATCAAAAGGAATAATAAAAGCTTCTTCAAATACATTAGAAGCAGGAAACCTGCCAGAGAGGCGGTCGGCCCACTGGATGGGGAGGGAGGAAAAGGGGAAATAAAAGGGGACTCTGAGATTGCAGAGAAATTAAATGAGTTCTTTGCATCTGTCTTCACTGCAGAAGACATCGGACAGGTACCGCTGCCTGAACGGCCCCTCCTGACTAAGGAATTAAGTCAGATAGAGGTTAAAAGAGAAGAGGTTTTAGACCTAATCGACAAAATTAAAAAGGTCAATAAGTCACCGGGCCCAGATGGTATCCACCCAAGAGTTATTAAGGAACTGAAAAACGAAATTGCTGATCTCTTAACTATAGTGTGCAACTTGTCCCTTAAAACTGCCACAGTGCTAGAGGATTGGAGGATAGCGAATGTTACGCCAATCTTTAAAAAAGGAAGGAGAGGGGACCCGGGAAACTACAGGCCGGTCAGCCTAATGTCTGTTCTGGGTAAAATGGTAGAAAGTCTCATCAAAGATAAAATCTTAAAGAACAAGCGCTGCTGAAGAAAAGTCAGCATGGCTTCTATAAGGGTAAGTCTTGCCTCACAAACCTTTTAGAATTCTTTGAAAAGGTTAACGGGCATGTGGATGCTGGTGAACCCGTGGATATTATATATCTGGATTTTCAGAAAGCGTTTGATATGGTCCCTTACCAAAGGCTACTGGTTAAACTTCACAGTCAGAGAATTAAATAAGAGGGCAGGTTCTCTTATGGATTAAAAACTGGTTGGGGAGCAGGAAGCAAAGAGTGGATGTCAGTGGACAATTTTCACAATGGTGAGAGGTGAAAAGTGGAGTGCCCCAAAGATCCGTCTTGGGACCCGTGCTTTTCAACTTGTTTATAAATGACCTGCAGACAGGCATAAGCAGCAAGGTGGCCAAGTTTGTGGATGACACAAAACTTTTCCAGGTGGTGAAAACCAGAAGGGATTGTGAAGAGCTTCAGAGGGATCTCTCCAAACTGGGGGAATGGGCAGCCAAATGGCAGGTGCGTTTCAATGTAGACAGGTGTAAAGTGATGCACATTGGAGCAAAAAATCAAAACTTCAAGCTAATGGGTTCTGAGCTTTCGGTGACAAATTAGGCGAGAGATCTTGGAGTGCTAGTAGACAACTCAATGAAAGTGTCAACCCAATGTGCGGCAGTGGTAAAGAAGGCCATTTCCATGCTTGGGATAATAAAAAAAGGGATTGAGAATAAAATGGCCACTATTATTATGCCACTGTACAAATCGATGGTAAGGCCACATCTGGTGTACTGTGTACCACAATCAGTGATTGCCACACCTTAAAAAAGATATAGGAGAACTAGAGAAGGTGCAGAAGAGACCAACCAAAATGATTACAGGGCTGGGGCACCTCCCATATGAGGAAAGGCTACAGCGTTTGGGGCTCTTCAACCTAGAAAAAAGGCGCCTGAAGGGGGACTTGATTGAGACATACCAAATTATGCACGGGATGGATAAAGTGGATAGAGGGAAGTTCTTTTCCCTCTCTCACAATACCAGAACCAGGGGACATTCATTAAAATTGAGTGTTGGGAGAGTGAGAACAGATAAAAGGAAACACTTTTTTACCCAGTAGGTAATTAATCTGTGGAACTCCTTGCCACAGGAGGTGGTAATGGTATCTGGCCTAGATGCTTTTAAAAGGGGACTGCACAGATTTCTGGAGGAAAAGTCCATCGCAGGCTGCAGGCCATGATGGTCAGTGCAACCTCCTTACTTTAGAGTTAAGCTACCTCAGAGTGCCAGATGCAGGGGAGTGGCAACATCTTGTGTGTTCCCTGAGGCATCTGGTGGGCCGCTGCGAGATGCAGGAAGCTGGACTAGATGGGCCTTTGGCCTGATCCAGTGGGGCTCTTCTTATGTTCCCTCTCTGGAGACGTTTTGGCAAGGTCTAAGACCTTTCTTTTTCAAAAGGCATTTGAGTGAGTGGTTTGCTGGCATCTTTTATTGTAACGGTTTTTAATGTTGGTACTCCTAGGTTGTGTGCTATTTTAATGATGTTATTTTACTGTTTGTTTTAAAAAGTGCTGGATCCTGTCTCCATTCCCCTTCCCAGGCCAACAATTCCCTCCCTCACACCCCGAAACGCCTTCCGCTTGCGCTCCCCATGCCCTCCCCAACCCCCAACTGACCGTGTTTGAATGGAGCTTTTGCAGTTACCCGGGGCAGCGTGGAGGCAGAATTCGGCCTTGGCGGGCTGGCATAATTGCCCATGCAAGCCCATCTGCCACTCACAGAACATTTGCAACACTTGCAAGCCAATACAAGTGACGTATGCCGACGTAAGGGCACTCTAGGATTGCATCCTGAGTCTTGGCCAGGGCTGAAATGAGAAACCACTTGGAAATCATACATATCCCATTCTAAATTCTACAGAGAAACTCTGGGGTGCAAATATAACACAAATAATGGTAATAATAACTACATGCCCTGATTTGTACATTTTAAATAATAAACTGGAGGAACAAAACTTTACCAACATTCTGCAATTGGATGGGAAAGCAGAAATAAATTTGCCAGCAAAAATAAAATGCCTTGAAATAGAAATTTGAGGAAATTGTAGTAATCCTAAATTGTTTTTACTCATCAGCACTTAAATGAAAACAGTGTTAATACTTGTTTACACAGTCTGTATTCAATCACCTGTTATTCTAGAGTTATCCTGAGATAACAACTCCTGTCTAGCTAGAGCAGTAGAAGGTTTCTGTCACACACTTTTCCTGACTACCTTGAATGATTCATAAGTCTCTGTTCCTTTATGGAACTGTAACTCCATTTATGAGCCATCTAAACTATATTATAGTTTAAATGATAATTTATCTTGGGAAGAAAGAGGGAGCCTAAAGAAGATTAGGTTGCTGCCTTTTCTTTTTTCTGACAAGACCACTATCTTTTTAAGGAGTTGGGTGCTGTGTAGAATTTCCACAGGGGAAGCTTTCTGCTTACAGTATGAGGAAAAGCCACATGTTCTGAATGTCTGCCTGTCATGTACAGTAGGTGTTAACGGCTCAGAAGGCTTGCCAGTGCAAAAAGTGGCAGATCTAATTAGGAGCTAGTAATATTTGCATGTGGTGCTAACTCCCTTCAACCTTTTGATGTCTAAACAATTCAGAGGTTGAAGTGAATTAAACAGTTGTGCTAACAGGTCTTCACAGTATTTTTTTTCATAGGTTTACTGGAACCACAATGGAAAGTGAATATCAGTGTCAGTTCTTGGGGTGTGTGTGCGCGAGAGTGTGTATTTGTGTTTTCTGATTTTGGTAGATTCTGCAATACTGTACTTATGAGCTTCCTGAGGAAATCTGCAGCACAAGGTCAGTAAGAGTGATTCTGACGGGGAACAAACTGCAGAATATTTCTCCCTTCTCACAGGTTGGCCAGATACAATGGAAGACAGAGTGCCTGTATCTTTACCCAGAAGAAAGAATTTTGGCAGGTGCAAGTTTTTAAATCCTTCCATGTTTGACTGCCAAAATTCCCTCTTCTGTACAATGGTTAAAGGTATAGGCGCTCTGTTCTCCATTGTATCTGGCCAACCTGTTTTCTCGGCACTGTGCTATGAAAGGGAAATAGTTTGCTTTCTTTGTACAGTGCTGGGAGATCCAAGCCTACTGACCCTACATCAGTTGTTTTACTCTGTTGTGATTGGGGTGACTTACATATGGTAAGTTGAGGGGACCCGCATCCATGCAGAGTAGGAAAGAACTCTTCCTCTGTTGTGGCTGATGGAAGCAACAATGTTTCTGGTGGTGTTGCGAGTGATGCCTGGCCAAGAGAGAGTGGCCATTTCTGCACTCAAGGTACTAAAAAGTCCCCTTTCCCAGTCCAGGTAGCAAGCAACCTCATTTCCTCTGTCATTTTCTAGCAACTGGGTGTTTCCTGCTCTTCTGAAACATGTAAACAATCCCACTACAAGAACGGCAATTTGTGAACACAATTCAAGATTTCTGTTGAGAATTTCAAGCTTTGATGCTAGAACACACTAGACTTGGGGGCCAAATCACCTAATCCATTAGGAGCTTCTATCTTTCAAACCTGTGTACAATTTTCCACAAACAGAGATTACAAGCATGCTTACCTGTGATCAGATTTCTGCGTGCAACCCAACATGTTAATCAGGTTTATAATAAACCATTCAGGCAGTTTTGGTATATGTTATTTTAAACCAGAAGTTCATTGGAAAAAAAATCAATTTGGTTTTAAAACTAGCTGATATAAATTGGTTCTTGTTAACTACCTTAAGAAATACTCTAAAATACATTTCGTTTTTTATATATGTATATAGAGAAATGTGTTGCACTTTAATGACAAATGTGTGTTAATTAGGAAACATGTTATTAAAATGTATTCAGTTATTCTGAACAACTTGCTTCTTGCATTCTTTCCCAGGAAGTGTGTAGAGAGCTTTGGTGTCTCAGCAAAAGTAACCGCTGTGTTACCAACAGTATTCCAGCAGCTGAGGGTACCCTTTGTCAGACAGGAAGTATTGAAAAAGGGGTGAGTTCAAATAACTCATTATTCAAATTTTTGTATAATGTTTACAGTCTCTGTGAGATCCAGAAACACACACAAGACTGGAAAGAGATGCTTGTCAAAAAAGATGTTCAAATTCAGTCTTCAAGACTGCATGTCTATGCATAGTTATCTGGAAGAAGCCTCCTAGAACAAAGTGGGATTTACTTTAGAGGTGCTTAAGATCCTTTGTTGTGGTCGCTGTGCTCCCTCACATATGGAAATGTGCCTGAACAAACTACAGATCAAGTTGTCTAGAGGGTTCTAGGCTCTAGCCTTCTCCCCTTGTCCATGCTCTGGAGGCATCATAGCTCTGCCATGTGAGCATGTAGCATGTGCTAGGGATAAGAGAAGTTCTGAGCGTTAAAATCAAAAGAATCTAAGTCAGCAGAGCCCTTCTAGCTCAAGCCTTCTTTGGTGCTGCTGGCTGCTTTCAGGGAGTGGAGAACATAAGACTTTGGCTACAAATTTGTTCTTCCACATCCTGTGATAGTAAATGCTGCTCAAACTTCAGATATCTGTTCTGTACTCATTTTCGTATGAGAGAGATGGTAAGAAATTTGACTTAAATGTGCTGCAAAGCCTACTCATCTGTAACCATGATAATAAAAGTAACATGGGAAAAATACTCATAGTCTGCTACCAGTTTTTACTTTGGGAAAAGATGGGTGACTTCACTAATATAAAACTAACATATGTCTGCATTGAAGCTTCTCTTTTGGCTAAACAGCAGCTAGATATGTAGCAGGTTGTTTACTAGCCCACAACCCAGTGGCATTCCTAAGGGGGGGGCAAAGGGGGCAAATTCCTTAGGCACAAAACTTGGGGGCAGCAAAATCTCTCTCAATCCCCCTCCCTTGTTGCCCTGAGGTTGAGCTCCCCCCAGGTTGCACTCCTTTCATCCTCAGAGCAGCAGGGAAAAGCCTTTCCCTGGAAGAGGAAGGGCGTTCCTAACAGTCTGGGAAGCCCTCATGCCAGTTGCGAGGTAGGGTTGACAGTTTAACTACCACACCCCCTACCACTGCAAGGGCCAGACGGTTTTCCCTGCCTTCCCCTTTTTCTTCCAAAAAAAAAAAAAGGTGAAGAAGGAGGGGGTACATGGCGGGCAAAACGTTGAAGGTTTTGCCTGCCATGCGATGCGCCCCCTTCTTCAATCACAATCACAGCCACCGTCAGAGCTTTACTATGCCTCTTCAGGGACTGCCCTCTTTCTCCTCTTTTTTTAAATCAGAAAAAAGGGAGGTGAGCAGGTGAGGAAAGCTTTGATGGTGGCCCTTCTCCACTTTAAAAAAGACGGCAGGCAGCCCATGGAGAGGCGCAGGGAAGCTCCGAGGGTAGCTGTGGTTGCAGCCACCCTCAGAGCCAATCCTCTCTGCTCTCCTGTCCTTCTCCTCCTTTTTTTTAACTCAAAGGGAGAAGTGTTGGGCAGGCCACTTTCCACAGTGACAGAAGCTGGCAGTTCTACTGGTTTCTGCCACTTTGGGGAACAAATTTAGAGGGTCAGTTACAGTGATGTCATAATGTCACTGCAATTACTGGGAGGGCAGCTGCACTGTCAAAGTCCTGGCTCCCAGACGGTGAGAGAGCCAGGACTGCCACTGTTACAACCTATTTGAGCGTATGTGTGATTAGATCGTCAGCTATACAATATGGTAGATATACAATGATATGGCGGAGGAAAAGGGGGATAAAAATCTTTTAAATAAATATGAGTACAGATAGAAGATCAAAAATCTCCTTTTTATGGGTGAACTGAGCAATGAGAGTGAGCTCTGAACTGAGTAGAGGAAAACTTTCAAGGTTCCAGAACCATAGCCTGATCTTACCACTTCGGTACAGGTTTTTTCCCTCTGTCAGGTCATATACACATTCATCTCTGAAGTATTTATATTACCGTGTACGACTGCTTATTCAAAAGCAGCAAAATGTGGGATTTCTATAAAGATACATATAGTTGTTTTCTCATTACATTACACACGTTTAATTATCTTTTGAAATAATCCTAAAGGACTACTAAATCCAATTCCTGTGTCTTGCCTATAAAAGTTTAAATGGAATTAAATGTTTGTCTTTTACAGTGGGCCTTCATCTGTGAGGGTTCTGTTCCAGGAATTCCTGTGGATAAGGAAAATTGTGGATATTCAAATCCATGGTTTTCCATGGGCCCCCACCTTCCAAACCTGACCAAAGTTGAGCTCAGGTCAGGTCCGGAGGCATTGTGAAGTCCACCCACAGCCTCTGCAGGCCTCAGAAAGCCTCGAATCCATTTAAAATCAACTTCCACTTTTTGCCAAAAATCAGATGTCTTTGATTGGCTCTGGGCTTCGTTCTGAAGCTCGAAGAGGCTGCAGACAGACACGCACAAACTCTGTGGACTTCAGGATGCCTCTGAACCCAAATTGTAGTTCTACCAAAGTTCTGCTTAGTTCTACCAAAGGACACTCCACAAAATTCACTGCATAAATACATTTAGAATAATTGCAGAGAGGCAGCCAGAACAATTTACATCCATATTAATTAAACATTGTGCTTTGAGTGTTCAAGTCAAAGGAAAGTTTTGGGGAAGCAATTTTGAAGCGCTTATCAGCTCATTTTCTGCTCCTGGTAATATAAAATAAAACTTCCAAGCATTGCATTGCACAGAAACCATAAATAAAACAATTTTGCTGACCTGTGAACTATAAAACTATTTTGCATTTCAGATGGTTCCTTGTGCATTCATTGAACACCTGTTCTTCTCTAAGAAACTGCATATAGAGGCATTGTATATTAGATTGTTACTATTTGAACAATTGGCCCTGTGGTCTTTAGGTGAGAAACAGAGTAGGATGATACAGATTCCCCTCCTTTTTGTGACATGAGGTCTGCAGTGAATGGGTAAGGATAAAGGGCTAGTATGTCTGAAGCTTTCTGGAAAGTACTCCCTGTGATCTGGCTAGGGGCATTCCCATATGTGTGACTTTACAGCAAACAGTAGAACAACTATCCCAGGTAAGTAACCCAGTTTTTCAGCAGTTAAAAGCACGTGAACAATTTTATGATTATTATCAACAATATGATAGGTGTATTATATTGTTGATGATGATAAACAATATTATGATGTATATTCTAATTTTGTTTTACAGGCTGGGGTCTGGTATCCAATTAGATTTGCAGTTATCTGCAAATCTGGGGGCCCCTGCATGTCTATTAGTGTTTAAAAGTTTACTGGCAAAGTGTTTCTCCTTTCAACAGGTCACTATAAGCATTCAGGCTTGTAGCACGACATGAGCAGGCTGCTGGCAGCCTGAATGCTTGACTGAACTAGATCAAACAATAACTGGAAGCAGTTAAGCAGCCTGCTCACATTGTGCTACAAGCTTGAATGCTTACAGTGACCTGTTAAAGCAAGAAACGTTTTGCTCTTAAGCTTTCAAACAAAGCTCATGGGGGCCGCTATTAGTAGAGACTTCCCTTGTATCCACGGTTGCCATATCCACTGGGAGCATTCCCTGGGATGGATCTCCCAGGGATATGGGGGCACACCTGTATTTACTTTTAATCCTGTTGTTTTAATTGGTGCGAATGGCATTTTTGTGGATTGCTAGATGTAATGACTATCTTGAGAGACCTTTTAGTAGCAAAAGGGCAACAAGTATCTATAAATTAAACATTTTTTAAAAATGTGATCTGATTCCAAAATTCATGACATAACTTTTATATTAACTATTTAAACTAATTTGCTATTTAACTAAAAGGACTATTTTCCTACTGTGATGGGAGGAGGGATGCTTTCTTTGCTATCTCTCACTCAGGGAGAAAGTTCAACATGGCTAAAAAGTGCAATCTGTAGAGCTTCATCTTTTCATATATATTCTAAAGGGTTAGAATCATTGCAGACTTTGTGAGCAGGTAACCATTTATTTCAAGCAAAACCTTCAAAGTGGAGTTTCAGGTTGTCTGAAACTCATTAAACTGGTATCCTGGCAGCCAAGTTTCTTCCCAGCTTGCATCAGCCAACTACTCTCCTGTTTGCTTTCTGACCATTTCTGACAGCTTTTTGTTTTTTCTTCTCTGCACCCCAGCTCATTTTCCTTTCTCCCAGTACTCCCTCACCTTTTGGCTGATGGCCCTTTGGAAGAATTGCAAGTGTAACTGCACTAGCACACTATGCCTAAATACAACTGAAACTCTTGCTGAAAGCAATATCTAAGAATAGATTCATACAACTACATTTTTTCATGTGATTATCAACTATTCCATAATAGAATGAGTATTTTGAAACTTCTGAACCATGTCAGTAGGCATGGACTCAGGCAAGCATGACTTGGGTACTAATAAGAGTCCTATACGATTGACATAATATGACAATCACTTGAATTTGGTTTTGTGAATCCACCCTAAGTAAGAAGTCTCTGTGGGTCAATATTTTCCATTATTAACTTAGTTTGTAAAATCATTTAGACCAGTGATTTCAACCTTTTTCACCTCATGGCACACTGACAAGGTGCTAAAATTGTGAAGGCACACCATCAATATTTTGACCATTGACAAGAACATTGCACTGCTGGTGTGGGGCTCTTATCTCCTAATGGCCCTAAAGAAATGATCCTCACCCAAACTCCTGCGGCACACCTGCAGACCATTCTCAGCACACCAGTGTGCTATGGCACACTGGTTGAAAATGGCTGATTAAGACCAATAGGATTCTAGAATTTTCCCAAGGCTTAAACTGATATTGACATTTGCTCTGTTGATGGACTTGTTCAGTTGTAGAATATGTTGATCTTGGTAATTGCTTCTATGCATCCTCTTTCACCCCTTCTCAGGTAAGATCTGAGGTGAACAAAGCAGAAGGGAAGACAAGTTAGACTTCAAATGATGGTTGATTCATGCCAAAACATAGATAATGTTTTAAGAGATCAACCTGCAGAGGTGACAGAGAAATCTTCCTGTCACTGTACTGCATATTGCTTTTTAATTGAATTATTCCAGGTGATGAAAGACCTTGTGAATCTGATAATGTCTCTTCTAGACAGAGCATTGCTGTGCATTCTCTGGAATGAGGAAAGGGGGGGGCACTCTGAATGGATGGGTATGCCCTCACACACGAAAGACAAGGTCGGAACCACAGATCTTGACTCCTCCCATGTGGGAGGGCTTCCCGCTCCCAGTCCGGCCCTGTCTTTCGTGAGGCAAGGCCATGGTTTTGAGCTCAGCTGAGCTTGACGCAGATCTCTTCAGAGTTTTTTTCCTCCTTTCTTCTTTTTCTTCAATTTCCCTTTCTTGCTCTCCTTCCCTAATCTTACCCTGGCTTCTTTTCTGGTCCAGAGGTGGAAGGGTGTGTGCCCGATTGCGACCTAGGCGTCGCAGCGAGGTCTGGGAGAGGCCCGCGTGCCTTCTTCCACGCCACACGCCGGGCCCCGGGAGAGAGAGAGAGAGGCGCTGCGGGAGAAGTCGTTGCTGGGCAGCCGCCCAGAACCGCAGCGCGAGGCTAGGAAGCCTCGGAAGCGCCACGGAGGAGCGGTCCCTTAGGGCCGTCGCCGCGGCTGCTTGTAAGCCCCGCTCGGCGCTGGAGGAGAGTGGGCGTGGGGGAAGTGTGGACGAGCGGCCCTACAGCTGCCGCGACCGCACCGCCTCAGAAAAGTTTCCGTTCCGCGCGGCTTAGGCCCGGAACAAGTCCTGTGGCTGGCCAAGCATCGCAACGCTGCGAGGCTGTCCACGGAGGGTCGGACAGACGGAGACAAGCGACAGAGTGGTGAGACCTTTCCGTTATCGCATCCCCGTCTCGTCACAGGTTTCCCGCCATTTTTTGGCTCGTGTTTCTGGAGGGACAAAATGGCGGATCGGGAGGCCCAAGGGGGGGCGGATTCTCCTCAGAATAACAGAGGGGATGACGCGCAGGCCCAGGCAGACCCCGCACTATCTCAGTCATCTATTACCCAGATGGTTTGGGCAGCCATGCGGGACGTGCTCAAGGAGCAGGGGCTAGTGCTGAGCGAGCAGGGCCAGTCAGGATCAGGGAAGGCAACTGTTCACAGACGCAGGAAGCGTACTAGATCCCTGGTGCCAACTGATTTGTCTGACTCAGCCTGTTCTTCCTCGGGGGCAGACCAGGCCGCTCGCAAGCGTAAAAAGCGGGGAAAGCAGAAAGTCTCTTAAGGGCCACAGTGCTAGAGGGTCACATAACAGGAGGCGTAGAAGGGACGTCTCTTCCTCTACGGATTCCTATTCCTCTACACCTTCCGAATATTCCAGCTCTGACCGGGAGGAGGGGGAGCTGTCTGGGGAGGGAGAGGATGGAGATGAGATCCAACGCAGGGACCGCCTTTTCCCAGCTGAGTATTTTGATAGAATGCTATCTAAGGCCACTAGAACTGTTAACTTGGAAAATGCCAATGAGGAACCCAGGCCATCTTCGTCCCACAGTCTGTTTCCTCAAGGTCCTAGCAAGCCGTCCACGGTACCGTTTCCTGCTTCTTTTCAAAGAGTGTTAGAAGAGGAATGGAAGACTCCAACCATTGCTAAGCATAACAAGAGGTTGATCAGCAAATTCTACCCTCTCCCAGAGCAGACCTTGTCCACATTACAGGTTCCGGTGGTAGATCCCCCCATCGCGGCCTTGTCCTCTACTGCGGTCATTCCACCCGAGGGGGATGGGGGACCAAAGGATCCTGTTGACAAGCGCGTGGAAGCGGCGCTGAAAAGGGATTTCCTGGCTTCGTCTCATGTCTTCAGAGCAGCCACAGCTAATTCCATCATGGCCAGGGCTGCTTTCCAGTGGGCGGAGGACCTAGCCAATTCAGAGCCGGGACTCTCCAGTTCAGCCAAAAGTACGCTTCGAAAGATAGCTCTAGCTTCAGCTTTCTCGGCGGACGCATCTTTGGACACGCTTCAATTTTCGGCCAGGTCCATGGCCGCTAGCGTGGCAGCGCGACGTAGCATTTGGCTCAGAAGCTGGGATGTGGATGCCGGTTCCCAGTCCAGGCTGACAGCGGTGCCTTTCCACGGAAACAAACTTTTTGGCCAGGCATTGGATACGCTGCTAGTCGAAGACAAGGACAAGCGCAAGGTGCTGCCGTCTAGCAAGAAGGAGCCGCCTAAGTCCAAGGGGAACTCCTTTCGTTCCTTTCGTCATGAGGGTAGGAGCAGAGACAGGCCTCGATTTGCCCCCAGATGGAACAAGCCGAGGTTCCCTACCAAGCACCGTCCCGCCAGTTCCTTGGGAATCAAGTCCAAGGCCCCCAAGGATTCCAGAGCGTGACACCAGGCGAGGAGAATCTTCCATAAATATAGGAGCGCGCCTTTTACATTTTGCCGATTCTTGGCGAGACAGTACTTCGGATGTTTGGGTTTTAGATACAGTTCGCAGGGAGTTCTCCTTGCAGTTCATTCGGAAGCCCCGAAGACGATATTGGAAGGTGCCCATATCCAAAAATCATTCCAGACATCTGGCAAAGCTGGCAGCAATACAACATCTGCTGAAGATCCAGGCAATCGAGCCAGTTCCCCGAGGGGAGTGGAGGCAGGGGGTTTATTCCACCCTGTTTCTGGTTCTGAAGAAAAATTTGCCAAGAGTGCTTTGGAACCATCTCGGCAGCTGGAGCACCTGGGCCTTTTATTGGACATGGATTCCTTCAGGGTAGCGCTCTCAAGGGACAGAAGATCTTCTCTGCTAGCGCTTCTTCGGTCTGTTTTCAAGAGTACAAGGATTGACATCATGACCTTAGCCTCTCTACAGGGCATGATGGTATCATGTCAGGACATTGTGAACTGGTCCAGGTTTCACATGAGACCCTTGCAGAGTTTCCTGCGTCCTTACCAACGACAGATAGAGAGGAAGAGCGCAGAAATTGTCTGGCTATCAGACCAGGTCAGGCACAGTCTCCGTTGGTGGTTGGTGGAGCACAGGTTGACCCAGGGTGTCAGCCTGTCCGTTCCAGAGAGAATTGTTCTGACCACCAACGCGAGCCTACTAGGTTGGGGGGCTCACCTCCAAGGAGAATTCTGCCAGGGCTCTTGGACCAAGGAGGAGACTGCCAAGAGCATCAATGTACTCGAACTCCGAGCAGTTCGTTTGGCGTTGAAGACCTTCCAGGCCACAGTGCGCAGCCGGCATGTGCTGGTCCGCACGGACAACACTTCAGCGAAGGCCTACGTGAACCGGCAGGAAGGCACCAGATCCTGACACCTGCGAGGCCTCCCTTTTGGTGTCTTGGGCGGAATGCAACTTGGCGTCGATTCGAGCGGAGCACCTCGCAGGAGTGAACAATGTCTGCGCGGACTGGCTCAGCAGAAGGACGTTCCAGGAGGCAGAGTGGAAGTTGAATCCAGAGATCTTCTGGGCTATCTCCTTCAGGTTCGGGTGCCCGGTGATGGATCTCTTTGCTACCTCAGAGAACAGGCAAATGACCAGATTCATGTCACATTTGAAGGAACCGGAGGCCGAGGGTATAGACGCTCTGACATCGATTTGGCCACAGGGGCTTCTGTATGCTTTTCCGCCGGTAGTGCTGCTTCCTCAGGTTCTCCGCAGAATCAAGCTTCTACAAGTGGAAGTAGTTCTGGTGGCCCCCCGGTGGCCCCGAAGGCCGTGGTTCCCGGAGTTGGTTCGACTCTCCGTGCAGAGCAGTTGGAGCCTTCCGGCGCGCACCGATCTTTTGCTTCAGGGACCCTTGGTTCATCCCAGGCCGGGGATGTTCCACCTAACTGCCTGGAGGTTGAGCGGCAGTCGCTCCGGGCGTGCAGTTACTCCACTGAGGTCCTAGACACCTTGCTTGCATCGCGTAAGGAGTCTACTAAGAAGATCTACAATAGGACCTGGAGAAAGTTTGCCTTTTGGTGCAGAAGCAAGAACATCAAGGACACCAAGGCCAAGATCAGGTATGTGTTACAGTTCCTGCAGGACGGTTTTAGGAAGGGCCTCAGTACCAACACGCTGCAAAGGCAAGTGGCTACCTTAAATAGCATTCTCGGGGCTGGGAAGAGCGTGGCTCTGTCGACTCATCCCCATGTCAAGCGTTTCCTTAGGGGAGTGTCCCTTCTTAATCCGCCTCCTATTCACAGGTATCCTAGCTGGAACTTAAACTGGGTCCTCAATGCACTCACTGGGAAGCCGTTTGAACCCATGGCCACCGTGGGTTTGAAGGAGCTGGCTTTTAAGACAGTGTTTCTGGTAGCAATCACATCAGCTAAGAGGGTATCCGAGCTGGGCGCCCTTTCAATCCATCCACAGCTCTGTATTTTTCATAGGGACAAGGTGGTACTTTTGTACCACCTTACTGATCCTGCTTTTGTTCCTAAGATCAACTCCATCTTTCATAGAGCTCAGGAACTGGTTTTACCAACCTTTTGTCCGAACGCGGTACATCAGAAGGAGAAGTTATATCACACCTTAGATGTACGAAGGGCTCTGAGTTTTTATATGGAGCGTACTAAATCGTTTAGAAAGACCGAGGCCTTATTTGTTTCTTATGCTGGGGCCTCCAAGGGGAAGAGAGCCTCTCCCCAGTCTCTAGCAAGGTGGTTGAAGGGAGCTATTTCCATGGCATATGAGGCAATTGGGAAGCCAGTCCCGGGGGGTATTTTGGCCCATTCGGTAAGAGGAGCTGCAGCATCAGCAGCCTTTGACGGTCAGGGGTCCCTAGGAGATATTTGTAGGGCGGCTACCTGGGCGTCAGTGCATTCATTTGCACGGCACTACAAGGTTGATTCCCTGGCCTCTGCCGAGGCGAGGTTTGGGAGAAGGGTGCTGCAGAAGGTGGTTGGGGTTTAGGCGTCCCTGCCTCGCCTGACCCGCCCCTTCGATACTGCTCTGGTAGGTCCCATCCGTTCAGAGTGCCCCCCCTTTCCTCATTCCAGAGAAAATTAGGAATTCCCTACCTGGGAATATCCTATTCTGGGATGAGGAAAGGGGGGGCACTCGTCCCGCCACAAATCAGGCTCGGCAGGTGGACTGATCGGACCCTGGCGGCCCAGGTTGGAGGTTTTGTTTGGGCGCTTGTTCCCCTCTTCCTTCTTTCGCTGGTCTTTCCTTCTGTTTATGGCCTGCCTGGGCCATCCTTTACTGTTATGTGAGTTGGAGTTTTTAGGTTCAAAGTGTTTGGAAGATTCCTGCTCGGCTATCCGGACTGGGAGCAGGAAGCCCTCCCACATGGGAGGAGTCAAGATCTGTGGTTCCGACCCTGTCTTTCGTGTGTGAGGGCATACCCATCTGTTCAGAGTGCCCCCCCTTCCTCATCCCAGAATAGGATATTCCCAGGTAAGGAATTCCTAATTTTCTATGGCTAATTTGTCATGCACAGAGTTGGAAATACAGTACGTGGCTCCTCCTGGGGACTGATCATTTCAACAGATGATCAGAATTCTTTAGAATCCATCATAAACAATGTTGTTCAGTTATTTGGAAAATGACCTGCCAAAAAACGCCCCAGATATGGATTCTCCAACCAGTTAATACCTTGTTCCCAGCATTCTATTTTTTTAGCAGTGTTGTTAAATGCATGAAGCCTACCTGAATGCAATTAATTAGTTTAGCCAGATATTATCAGGTGAAATATCAGTATTTCTGGATATTTCCTGGATCTGATAATGAAATTGTATTTGTTATGATCAACAGTCCTTGCTTAGAGATCTGTAGAGGAAATTGTAGGTAACCACTATTGACCCAGCAATAGTTACAATCCAACTACAACTGGCAAAATTTCTATATACGTATGCTAAAATATTTTGGCTTCTGTCTTTATTTTAATCGGAATCTTCAGATAACACACCTTCTCTGTGGGAGCCCCCACTCACCAAGAAAAGTGCTGTGGTGCTGCACATGGCAACTAGGAATAGTTGGTGGTGACATGGTGATGTCACTGCCAGCTGCTTCCAGGAGGCCCGTTAGGGCAGTTGGGAGGCAGGGCCAGGTGGGAGGGCCCAAGGTAAAGCTGCTCTGCTTGCCATATGGACTTACAGTGTATACAAATTCAGGCTTCTACAGCAGGCAGTCTGGTCGCTGGGATCGTGCAGGACCCCCCAAAGTGTGGGACCCAATATGAGGACATTGGTCGCATTGGCTTAAGGCCGGTCCTGAGTCCTTTACACTTTTTTTCACCATTCCTTGAAGCCGAGAGGCAAACAACAGCTGGGCTGGCCCTGCTCCCAGGCGCCAAGGACAACGTAGTTGTTCTCACCACAGTGTGTACATTCATACATTTATACAGAGTTGGTAGCACAGGCAGACATACATATACCTTTCCTTTTCCTTTAGTATCCCTGACACTTTTCCTGGGAGTAAGCCCCATTGAACATAATGGAACATACCTCTGAGTAGAAATGCGTATAATTGTGCTGTTTGTAAGCTAAAACTAATACACCTTATATTCTCAAAGAGGTCAATTAGGTTTACAGCCCAATCCTAAACTGTGCTGGTGCATCTAGGTCATATGGCTTGCACTATATCCTAAGCAGTTTAGGAGGTGTCTGGAGGTCACCTCGGAGTATGAGGATATTTTTTATCCTTATCCTGAGTAAAGCCCAAAACCTCCTATGGGGGTTCTCAGATCTGCCCCAGCTATATAGCTTGTGCAAATCCAAGAAGCCTGTGTAGGCTTCCTGGTCCAGGAGTGAGTAAGGGTACAGCAGAGGAGGTTTCCACCAACCCCCCTCCTAAGCCTGATCCTCCCCCTATTGTGCCCTCCCCCACTAAAAACACTACACCCTTCTGACACCCGTATTATGATGGCTGTACATAACTCCACAATATAAAGCAGCTCCAGGTAGTTTAAATTCCATATTAATTATTCCCTATAAAGAAAAAAAATACAATAGAACTGATGTATCTGGCATCTAGAATCTGGCATCCCAATCCTAAATAAATCTCAGTGTACAAACGATTCCAGTGGTTCTACAAGATCATCTCATTTGATTGAATGCATTCTCTGCTTTGTTGCAAGTCACTTATGACTTTATGCATTGCAGTTTTTCCCTCGTTCTTTCGGCTTACTTTCCTCCCCTCCCCTTTCTTTTCCTTCAGATATTTTGGCTGCATTGTCTTTATTCATCAGCACCTGCTATTTGATTTCATTTACTTGTCATTTTCTTTTACTTGTCTTTTACTTGTGAAATGAATCTTCTGACTGAAAGCATCATTCAGTGAAAATGGACAACCCTAGTATAGTATCCCCCCACAATTTAGTTTATTCCTCCTCCCAGTGCCAATTGCAAGTTTTAAGACACAGGAGACACCCTTTCAAATAGCAGGGGCAGTGTGCTTTCCACATAACAGTACAGTTCAAGACATTACTGACTGGTACCAGGAGCTGGATACTGGAGTCCTGAGTTATCCGCTGGCCCAACATCTGCGAATTTCAGCATCCACAGATGCCGGGCTGGCCCCACCTCTAAGCCCCTTGAGCCTGACCAGAGCTGAACTTTGGTCTGGAGGCATTCTGAAGCCCACAGAGGCCACATGTCTGCCCACAGCTTTTGCAGGCTTCAGAATGAAGGCCAGAGCTAAAACCTCTGCTAGTCAGCCAGACTACTTCCAGTTTTCAGTGAAAACCCCTGCTTCAGAATGCTCCAGACCTGACTGGAGCTCAGCTGGGGCAGGAGAAAACCACGGATTTGAATATCTGTGGTTTTCCTTATCTGCGGGGTTTCCTGGAACAGAGATGGGTAAGACATCAATGGAGAACGGATGAGAATGGATAAATCAAGAGCTGGGTAAGGGGGCATCATGATGAGCTTCTGCACTTCATGGTTTTTCACTACATTATTGGTCCTGATACACGTAGAAGTGCAGCTTCAGGAACGAAATCCTGTCTTGCGTAACTTCCCTTTCACTATGTGGGATGGAGCCCAGAAAGGCATTGGGGATTACTTGCCCAAGACTGTCTCTTCAAAGTATTTCATATCCCTGATTAATTAGAGAATAAAGTTTTAATTTGTAGAAAATTTCTTGATTAAGACATAAGAAAAGTGTACAACTTGAGTTTCTTGGCTCATGCTTTCTTAGCGCTTTCTCCATAAAGATGATGATTCAAACAAATTGCCCCACTATGCTCCAAAACTGAGTACTACCAGATCATATTGGAATTTTGAAAGACTGAAAAATGGCTGTTGTTAACTTACTAGCAGATGTATGTCTGATTTCAAATGATTGCGTCACCCATTACATTTCAGTACTGTGTAAATATTGTCACTAGCTTCGGGGGCCTTTCAGTAAATGAAAATGTTGCTTCCTTTACCTCTGTTTGTCACCTAAACTTTAATGTTGACATCCAAGTGCACCAGCTAAGTCAGCAAAATTCCAAGTTGATCCTAGATCATGAAATGAGCACAGCACAGTAGATGAAGTATAAACTATTTTTTCCAAGCACTAGAATCAGATATACCTGCTGTTTTTTAAAATCCCCTGTCAATATCTATTTTCAGTATCTGTACAACCTGATGGCATGCACTATTGCCAGAGCCCTTCTACCCAAATGTATTATGGAAAACTCAAGAGATTTACTGCATGTGATAACATTATGTAATAGAAATCATTAATATGTGATTTATAATGACAGGCACAGGCTTCTCTAATTCCTCTCAATCTCCTTCCCCTTTTCTTGGAGCTCTAAATGTTTCTGGGATTAACTGAAGTGCTTCAAAGTTTTTGCATTATGTATCTTCTTCAGCACACAATATCAAAAATCTGGCTGCTATTGTGCCCGTTTTTTGTCAGTCATATTGCTCACAGCATTAACATTCTTTTTCAATATTGATGTTAATTAATAAACATTAATTAGCAACGTTTGCACAAATATGTAGTTGGCAGGGTAGAATAAGATTCTTGTAACAAAGTGCTTTGCAGTTTAAAAAATCCTGATCAGTTAGTAGGATATAGCTAGGGATGCAGCCCTATATACAATTACCAGGGAGTAAGTCCCATTGAACTCAGGTTTACTCTTATACATACATACGATTGCACTGTAAAACTATTTCATGCAATAATCCTGGAAAAGGTAAAATTATTATTTAAAATTTATTGGATGAAACTTTTGGGGCCCAATCCTGTTCAATTTCCCAGCATTGATGCAGCCATGCCAACTGGTGCATGCTACATCCCTTACCTTGTAACATTTGTTCCCTTACCTTGGTGCTGCATTGTGGCTGCATCGGCATTGGAAAGTTGGATAGGATTAGTCCCTCAGTTATTTTGACAGGACAACTTGTTTAATTTTCTGCAGCATTCTTCTGGATTTTCTACAGTGAAATGAAACAGCCAAATTTGGGCTTAAATTAGGTCCACAGGGTTTGGCTTAATTAGATATGAATAAAATATTTCAGCTCAAGGGATATTTTAATATGGGTATTTGTCTCATACTAACCCTGTGCCCCATGTTAAAAAATACATTGCCAAGTCTAAGACTTAACTATTGTTTTAAAATTTCAGCCCATATGCTAATTCAGTCTGTGAATAACTGGCTAGTCAGTTAATGTAAAGATTTTTTTTATCCTGTTTCTAGGGTCTTGGCTTCATTTTTATTATGTCTGCAGCGTAAGTGCAGATGAAATACTGTTTCAAATTCCTCCTCCATTGTAACATCATCTATATTTCAGTGTAATTTTTTTAAGGAAAAGCAATAACCCTCATAAAAATTCCTAACTGGGGAATTTTTCCATGTTGTTCTATTAAACCATTAGTCCAAGTATGGGTGAGCGGTTTTTCCTGTTAGACGTCCTTAAAAAGATTCCTAATGTCTGAAGGTTTTCAGTGACTTGCAACTTGTTCAAATGAGAAATATTAGCCTTGTGTATGAAATGAAAAAATGCTCTTGTTAAACTTGTGTGTGTGTGAGGGATTTATAATTCAGGACTTAACAAAAGATAAACAGCAAAGGGTACTTGCCTTTACCATTAACTAAACATGGCTAAATAAAGTAAAACATCTGAATGTTATCTATAGAAGGAATGCTGATGCCTATAATTTGGTCATTTCTTGACCTGTATATTTTTCTGTCCTGATAGCTCTATAAGTTCAAAGCTAATTCTGTGTTTTCTATGAAATCTTTTCAGTGGTGTTATCAGGGAGATTGCGTACCTTTTGGCACTTGGCCGCAGAGCATAGATGGGGGTTGGGGTCCCTGGTCAATATGGGGAGAGTGCAGCAGAACCTGCGGGGGAGGAGTCTCATCATCCATAAGACACTGTGACAGTCCAGCGTAAGTAGCTAAAGTAAGCCAGAGCCAGCAAAAAAGGCATATTTGGAAATGTTTCAAAATGTGATTTCAAATGTTATTTTTAAAAATGTTTCATTACTGTACCAATACTTGTCTTCAAAATGGTACACAGTACCAGCTATCCAAGATAACTCTACATACTTTTAAATGTTCAAGTATACCCATTAAACACATGACGTAAACATAGGTACTATGGTTAATACTTAGCAGGCTTTTCTTTCTCCTTCATATTGCTCCGCTTTGTATAAACCATTGGCGCCCCTAAAGGGGGTGGAGCTCTAAGTTTTGCAAGTATCCTTACCCTGTCATGTAAATCCCTCCTCTCCCTTGCCTCTGTAGCCAGTAAGCAACACCAAATTCCCGTGAGGATTGGCTAAAACAGCGCGGGGAAGGAGCGATTTTTACAGCAAGGTAAGGCTCCTTGCAAAACTTAGAGCTCCGCCCCCCCTTGTAGGGACGCCACTGGTATAAACCAACCAATCTGTACACCCCACTCAATAAACTTATTTAAAATGTATTTCTGCTGTTACCAAAGGATTTTTTTTGCAATTGTATCAAAGAATACAAAGATTGTGTTTGTGGTGTTTCTCCTGTAGGAAAATGAAGCCATGTCTATAGATTACGAATTCAACAGCTAAAACATTTTCATAAATGGCTACTGCCATGCACGAATTGTTTTTCCCTTTTTTCTCAGCACCATGTGATCAGTCATATATACCTTTCTCAGAATCTGCATGTTGGTAACATATTTCTATTTTCATTAGCATTCCAGGAAAAGCAACCCTTTATTGTGTTGGCACAAATTTGCTGTGTAATAGGGATTTTTTTTCCTCATTTTTCTTAACTATATCATTTTGTTACTTAGGGATTGTTCAAATTTTCTGGGGTCACAATTCCAACTACTTTGTTAAATGATGGCATGTTTCCCAGTGGTGGCTTAGGAGGTCCTAAGAGAGCATTTTCACTAACCCTCTTTTTGTCCAGAATTCTAATTCATCTACTTTCTGTAAGGAAGTTTCAGCACAAGGACATTAGAAAGGGTTCCTTTCCTCTCATACAGTTGCAAAGCATTAGATGACAGCTAATTCAAATGTGCTTTTGAGCACTAAAGCCATGACAGGTGTTCCAAATTTCTTATAAGGAAACACTTTTGTGAAGGAAAGCATGATATGGGAAAGAAATGAGAAGGTACTAGTTAAAAATAAACACGTGCATTAGGAATCTGTAATTACCACAGTTAAAAAAACAATGTAGTTATGGCCATATGATCAGATAGGCATTGTGAATTCAGAACATAAAATTATGAAAAAAAACTTTAGATTATTCTAACCATACTGTGAAGTTTTTCTTAATTATGTAAAATTCTTCTTTATGGAATGGCAGTTTCATGTCCACATTAGCAGTTGCCTTCTTCAATCGAGCATAAACAATCCAGTACAAATCTCATCATTTGTAGTCAATTCAAAAAGATAATTGTTTTATGTAGCACTTCTCTGTAAGAGAAATGTGTAACTTGTCACATGCATATGAATTGTCTCAAGCTAAATCACAAGGCTCTTAGTAGCCTATCATATCTCATCAGACTCTCAGGCATGGATGAAGTTGTGGAATTCAAATTCAACAGAATTCAACAGCTGAATTCTGGATAGGGGTTGAGCGAATGATCATACTGGATCCATAAGAATATCCCTGCAGTCCTTTATGTTGCCTTATTCTCACAGCTGTCATCTCCTGGTTTTTCATACAGTTTCTATTCTTTTGCTCGCCCTGAAACAACTTGGATTTGCATCTACTCTTTCTGCTTTGGGCCCCTTGACAGACTTCTTAAGCTCTCTCCCCAGTTTTTCTTTGTCTTCAGAACAGCTGGAGTCGAAGAGCCACATGAAACAGTTTCCCTCTCATGACCAATTTGTACAACTCCTTTTTCTCCCTACTCTTTCTTTGTTACAACCATTTCCAAGTAGCCACTCATGTGGGGAAATGTATTTTGTGAACTGGTTGATCACAGATAAAGCCAACAGCTAGTCCTGCGTTTGCAATGAATAGGAAAAGTGTTCCTTTATTCTTGGAGTATCCAGGTCCATAGCTAAATAACTTTCACAATATGTGTCTCTATGTGAGTGCATGTCTATGCTTATATGAGAATTGTCGAAGCCCAAATCACAGGATCAGCCATACCTACTTGCCCCAGTTGAGGAAGAGGAAATTGATAAAAGCGATGGCAAGAAAGATGGAATGAATTGGAATTTACAGGAGGTCCTATCCAACTTTCCAGTGCTGATGCAGCCATTCTAACAAGGCAAGCGCTGCATCCTGCAGTGGGATGGGCAGTCACGGAAGCCTACTCAAGGTAATGGAATGTTTATTCCCTTGGGGCTGCATTGCCTACTGGAAAGTTGGATAAGATTGAGTCCTCAGTCAGGAAAAAGGGAGGAAGGCAGACAAAGAAGGGAGTTAAGTACCTAATGGTGGGATTTCTGTTAGGACGAGTGGCTTTAAAGAGGAAAGGAAGTACTGTTTCATCTGTGTAAATAGGGAATTTGGGCTTTGTACAATCAGCTGCTCTTCCATGGCTTGGGTAGGTGGCAAGCTGGTGCAAAGTTGACCATATGAACTGAGATGGATTAGTTACATATTACTTGAATGCTGATCTACAGCCAGTATCAAAATCAAAGCCAGCACACTGCTAGTTTGTCAGTTGCGTAATACAGTAGTACCTCATAACTCTTCCTCCTGCTCTGGAGGGTTGCAATAGAAGTTACAGCCTAGAATTTCATGGGATGAGGTGTTGGTTTTCTACATTTGGATGAGAAAAATGAAGTCGCTATGGTACCAACACAAAGGATGACAAGGAACAGTGGCAGAGACCCAAAGATGATTCACAATTGACATTGGATAACTCTCAAAAACTCTCAAACCCTCTTCTCTCCTTCCCACAGAATGTCTGCAGGAGCAGACCATCAGGCCAGTACCTGAATAGGAGTCATTTTAGGAAACTCATTTATGCTACTGAGCTTCCTGGAGACAAACGTTACATTATGAATGGATAAATCATTATTTTGAAGAAAGAGCAGAACAAATTATAACACTGAAATAATCCTGGAGTGCAACCCAGTTCACAGTTGTAAGCTTCCCCCTGGGGCTAGAGAGAAGCTCTTCCTTCCAACCGGCTTCTTCATAACTTTGTAGGCTTCCCAGATTCAGCTTAATCTTCCATACCCAAACTTCCAACCTGCTCAACAACATGTTTCTAGTGAAGGGAAAATGTTTAAAAAGATGTGTATTTTGCCAACCTTTAATACCAAGGGCTGTACTTCCAAATCTTAGGAATCATGTCCTGTACTTCCTAAGAGTGTTTAAAAGACTTTTCAAGCAGGAGCAGGGTTTTTGTGCATTCTGGCATCAGATTGTACAAGTCCATGAAAACATTTAACATTACAATATCGTGGCAATTCATCTGCCTTCTAGGAGCAACCTAAGGGCCCAATCCTATCCAACTTTCCAGTGCTGATGTAGCCATACCAATGGGACATGCACTGCATCTTGCAACGGGGAGGTAGTCACAGAGGCCTTCTCAAGGTAAGACAGGTTCCCAAACTGGGATGTTGCAACGCCCTAGCCAGGGGCATCTAGTCCCAACCTGTTTTCAACCAACGTTTCCATATCATTGCCAAAGTTGCATTGTAATTGTCACAACATCTTTCTTAGGCCTCCTAGAGGAGAGAAATGCTTTGTAAAAAAATTCAAAGTATTTCCATATACCTGAAATAGATGTGGTTCAAACACGAACCACTGGTAGAAAGTGTATACCTGCTTTCCAGTGCTGTCCATGGTGCTTCTGTATTGATTCATATGTAAATCATACTCAGAAATTGCCTTCACCAAAGAATAAACCCCTTAACTTTTTTTTTTTAACTGAGCACACAGCTCAAACCATTGCAGGATCTTGCAGGCTAGTCCCTCTGGGGGGGGGGCTCCTTGAGTAAGAACACTGTGGAGTAAAATTCTTTCTTGCAGTTGAGGTATATGCTAAAAGTGCAGCTGAGGTGTTTTGCAGGCTTACCACAAACTTAGCTACTTAGGTTTCTGCACCCTCTGCACCTCTAACGAAGTGGAAACAGAATTCTTCTGTAAGAAAAGTCTGAAGGGATTTTTTGGGGTCTCTGTCTTTTAGAAAGACATGAAAAAAGCTGGAAAATAACCCTATATTTACCATTGAGTTGGTTGCAAAAGCTTATCTCAGCTTTATTGTAGCCCCACCCTGAGAAGAGAGCAAGGTTCTCACCCTCAGAATTTTTTAAATTTATTTTTAGTAAAATAAGACTCACTGACAGGGGAGCATTTTGGAACCATGATTGCCCATTGGATAGCCTGAGGAAAATACCACATGCTTTCAATTGAGCTGTCTGCAAGAGGCACCTCATCTTTGCAACCTAAGAAGAGAGGCAGCAAATCAGTATCCCCCCAACCTGGCTGGCCATGTTCTCTCTCTCTCTCTCTCTCTCTCACTCACTCTCTCTCTCTCACTCTCTCTCACTCTCACTCACTCACTCACTCACTCTGTTGGCCATCCTCCCCTTAGCATCTGTAGTAAGAGTCATCTCACCTGTACCATGCCCTTAAAGATGTTGAGGGTGAAGTAGCATTTTTATTGTCCCAGAGCGCTACCACTCTTCCCCCTGGTTGATATGGTTTAGAGATTTTCAGGGCGCAATCCTAACCTAGAGTTAGGCCAGCTGGCACAAGGGCCACCATAGTTTGGCTGGCTCAAGGGCCACCATTAAGTGCATTTGGACCACTTTTGGAGTCAGGAAGAATGGCACATGTCTGATTCAGAGAGTGCTCCAATCACCCTTTACTGAATCCCTTGTGCTGGCCTAACTCCAGATTAGGATGGCGCTCTCAGGCATTTTAGGACAATCATGTAGTGACCTGTAAATGGCCAGTGATCAGAGAAGATAACTGGGAGCATCTGGTCAGGGTTTAGTAAGCCAGAAGCTCTGTAACCCCAACCAAGGCTGATGGCTGGCATCATGTGCAGTAGGAATGGCTTTCAAATTCTGAATTCAAATTACCTCATGCTATAATGAGTGAGGTGAAGGGTTTGTAGCTGGCTGACTCCACACACTGCTTTATTATTATAAAGAAGGAAAGAAAATCTTGAAGAAAAAAAAGCTGGCACCTCAACTTGTCTAAAACCAGTTGCTTTGGCAGAGAGGGTCTCCTGAATTTCAAAATACAGGGGATCTCACAAATTGTGGCATGATTTCACAAATTTTTGACATAGTTTTGAGGAATCTATAAATAGTTTTCAGTAAGGGATCAGGAAGAGGAGTGGCAGAAACAGGGGGAAGCTTGCTTAAACTTGCATGAACACACATGTTCATAGTTCACAGTGCATGCTGTGGCGACTTTAATGGAATGTGGAAGTAGTAAGTAGCAGTTTCTTGGTGCTCCAAGCAGCAATCATACTGCAGCTTGGGAATGTTTGAGCAGGTTATTTCCGGCTAGGGTGTGTGTGCCAATAATTGCTTGCCTTTGTAGGGCCGTTCACCCTTATTTATTACACTGTTCGCACAATTCGCAATAAAAATTTGGATAAAAACACATAGCACTGCAATTTGCTATTTTAATCAAGAAATTTTGGAAAAAATATCACCAAAAAACCTCCACCCCTACTAATGATTCACTGTACGCCATCCTAGGTGCCCTGTAGTGTTGATGCTACGTGGTAGCATCGATGCAACAGCGTGTCAACACAGAGGCACCAAACCCAGCTGATGCAGAAGCGTGATGAGCCGGGAGGGAGGGAGGGAGTGGGCAGGGGGAGGGAGTTTCTGGGTGGGCGGTGAATGGGCCGGTAGGTGTGCTGGCCTGGGAGAGAGGTGGGTCCGAGTTCTAGACTCGTTTGCTAGGCTGTTCAGCAGGCGCAGATCTGAGAAGTGCATAGGGGAGGCTACCGCCTCCCCTAAGGTAAGGCTCCACTATACTGCTCTGGATATGGCCTGTCGGCCTCACTGTTCCAGCGCAGTATAGGATTGCTCTGTCAGTCTTCATCTCTAGTCCCTCACCATACAAAATGCCAAAGCTTAGTTTTGACTTGCAGTGGGTGGGGTGGGGGAGGAATACCCTGCTAACAATTCAAGAACCTCAAAATGACAAAATAAATTATCTTTGCCACTTTGGTGCATTAAATTGGGTGACCCTAATGCTCTGAAAAAAAGATCAGAAAAATAGTATCAGCCCTCTACTTTTCACAGAAAAAAATTTCACAGAAAAACGAAACGTTTGGTTGGGTTTTTTTTGAGCCCCCACTTAGCACTGGTCTGCAAATTCGCCACTGCGAGAAAATTTTAAGGGATGGGGGGAGGGCAAACGCAGCAATGCGATACGGCAAATCATTTTGCTACCCCATGCAGCACCAGTCTCCTGGGGTGTCCAGAGAATCTGCTGTCTCTTCAGGGCTCCCTGTGCCTCCAAACAACTAAAAATAGTTTAAAAACTGCTACTTCTGGTTTTGCAGCAAAAACCAGTAGTAGCTGTTTTTTCCCTGGTGCTTTTAACATCTGGCAGCAGCATCCTCCTGTACTGATTGTATTACTGCCTTTGCCCCTCCCCTGCAACAACATACGCTGCTTACAACTTATCCCAAGGAGTTTGGGAACCTCTGAGGAACATTTGTTCACCAAAGCTGGAAAGTTGGATAGGATTGGGCCCTAATTCTGATTTAATTCAGCTTCTTTACTGAAAGTAAATACTTTGAAATACTAAGTTATGCCGGCATATTTATACTTATTGGTCACTTTTGTCCCATTAATGTCTAGCAATTGCCAATTCTGCATTCGTTTCTGCATTTAGTTTTCTGCATTTAGTTACTCCTCTAAAATCTTCTTCACACAAGCGTTCACACATTCTTTCAGTGAGAGCTTGTTACTCAATCATCATCTATGCCTTGAAAGGCTTGGAACTCTGCTTTTATGATGTGGCTTTTTAAAGCAGCTGCTCTTCATCTCATTGCTGAACTCTGTAGTACTGGACTTTCCTTCATAACCTTCTCCATAACCTTAGAGACACGTTCTTCAGATCAGTGTCTGAAGTTTTATGAAATGCACTCTGGTGTAATTTGTTTCAGGGTCCAGTCCTCATCGACATCACAATTCAAAAATGGTCAAAGGTTTTCTCATCCTCAGCTGGGATATTATGTGTTGAAACATGCCTTGAATTAGTATTTTCATATATAACATATTTTGTACATTTAAAAGCACATTGATTAAAATAAGTAGGCTCCATTCCACCTAGAGTGCTTCCTTTTATCTCAGAAGGAAACTCAAAGTGCTTCACGGCCATTTCCCATCATTTGTGCTAGCCATTCACCTTCTTGAAGAAAACACAACATCCCCAATGTTGTGCTCTGTGCACATTGTATGATTATTTGGATTTTAGAAATTTTTATTTAACAATGGGCACATCTTGCCACTGCTGGGTACTTTTAAGACCCATGTGCTTCATTCCCCTCCCCATTAATATGAATGACATTCAGAAGTGCTTAAGTTGAGGTTGGATTGTGCCCATTATATTTTACTCTTCAGAACAGAATAAAATACTTAAGTAATAATTCTATTGAGATAGCATCTTACATGATTTTATAGAAAAGTGTTTATATAACTACCATGTGATAATTTATCTTTGATGAAATTTCTATCATGGATCAGAAATTACAAGAATCGTGTAAGCAACATAAACATTAAAAGGTTAAGAAGGGGCCCCTAGGAAGCTCCCTAAAAGCCAGGCAATTCAGGGCAAGCGGTCAGTCTAGGCTATATATAAATATGCAGCCCTAGAATTTTGTGATAATTAACTCATCTCCTAATAATGTGATTTTGCTGCAGGTCTTTTTATATTTCATATAAAATGAAATGTAAAAATAATGGAATTACTGAAACTTCCTTCATAATAAACATTCTAATTATTATTACATAAAATACTTTTATCTTTTTTATTAATATGATTGAAGTCTTCTGAATTATTCAAGTGACATATAGTCCAATCCTAACTAAATTCCCATGTGGCAATGCAACGGTGCCAGTGTGGCTTCCATTGTATCCTGCAAGCAATTTTTGGTCACTGGAGGCCTCCTTGGGGTAAGAGAACATTGCTCACTTACCCCAGTGTAACCCCCAGCAGCCTCTGTGGGTCAACTTGGACCTGTGCCAGCTCAATTGCTGGCACAAGTCTGAGCTAGGGTGCAATCCTAACTTGTGCTGGAGTGGGTAGGCTGTCATGCCTGCTCCGTATCCAACACAAGTTGGAGCCGCCTGGTCAGCCCACCTCCTGGCCCGCCCGCCCTTGCCTTGTTGCTCCCTCTCTCCCCCTGCCCAGAACTGCTCCTGCGACAGCTGAACTCATCTGGCACAAGAGCGGCACGGTGTCTGCTTTTGCCGGCACCACGAGGCTGACGCTGCTGCCAGTGTCGGCCCTGAGGATACAGCATTGGCGCAGGGGTCCAGAACAGCGCTCTTGCACCAATGCTGTGTGCACAGGGTTGACGAAAGTGACTTGCATTGGCCCTAGCATACACCTTGGATTGCACACTTAATCAGTTAAGGTAAATAAGATCCATGGGGTCAGGAATTAGCATGTGCTGCCACCACTGAACCTGTGCCCTCAGGCTTGATCTTCGCCTCATCATCACCTCATTCTGACCACCCCTGCCCTGTTCCACCCCCTGAGCAGCCTTATCTGCTTTGGTGAGTCTTCATTGTCCACCAGCACATGGACAGCTGCTCCGCCTTCCCCACCAGATGTTTTGTAGGATGGGGATCTTCTAGAGATAAAGGGATTTTTGTCCCCTAGCCCCCAGCAAAAGCCCAAATGTGTCAACTTAGACCTGCGAGCTACATAACTGGCACATGTCTGCATGTACCTGTGTCAGCAGATTGGGCCCAGGAAAAGGGATAGGATGTGGCATATGCCATGGCCCTTGATCCCATTCCCTCCTGGGCCCAATCTGCCAACCCTTGCCCCATTGCCACGCATCCCCGCCCCATTCTACCCTCCTTGCTCTTCCCCCATCCTCCCCTGCTCTGGTGGCAACGTCTGCTGTGTGTGCTAGTGCACTCAGCCTCTGTGCCATCACAAAGCTCTTTACACTGCTTTTCTGATGCATTTAGATATGGCTTGCTAATGGAGTGCATGCTATGCTGGCGCACCAGTTAATCTGATTCTAGGGTTCTCAGGGCACAATCCTAACCAACTTTCCAGCACTGGGATAAGGGCAATGCAGGAAACAAATATTCCCTTAGCTTGATGAGTCCTCCTGACTACTACTCCATTGCAGAATGCAGAACATGCCCATTGGCACAGCAATGTCAGTGCTCAAAAGCTGGCTAGGATTGGGGCCTTAGTCCGATACTTTCTGCACCAGCAATGAGGTACCTACACTTGGAAGTAATAAATCCTGCTCTAATGCAACATCACAGAATATGATGCTATGCTATTGTTGCAGGATTTCACTGGTGCTGCACATAGATATGCCAACATAAATGGCTAATTCATTGGGCTACTACATTATATAGATTTGATTTTGATAGACATGAAAACATATAGCAGAAATAATGTGCTACCTTCATACAAAATCTGATTTTATAAAAATTTTTGAAAACAAATCATGTTCATTTGATACTGCTTAAATCTGAAGTTTTAGAAGTGTGTTGGAACAGCACTATCTGTGTTTGAAATATGCACACATATGTACAGTATGTATGTATGTATATATGTGTGTGTCTATACCTACCTACCTACCTACCTCTGTGTGTGTGTGTGTGTGTGTGTGTGTGAATTCTCACACACACACACACACACACACATGAATTATAACCAGCTGGACCAGGGGACAATACATGTCTCTTCTCAAGTGTTTACCACGTCATATATTCATATAATTTATGCAATGTTTTTCAGACCGTCCGGGGGAGGTAAATATTGTCTTGGAGAAAGGAAACGCTATCGCTCCTGTAATACTGATGTGAGTAAATCAGAATTTAGCTGAAATTAATCTATTATCTCATTTCCCCCCTGATTTTTAACAGGTTTTTTCCAGAGGATCATTCTCTTAATTTTAATGTCAAAATAGAGAGGAACACATTTTTTAGCACTCGTGCTACACCAGATATTATAGGACACTATGAGAGTTGTAGGCATTATATACTGCTACATAAATGGTAAAACTATTATGAAACAATAATATACAGAGGATGCTTAGGGAAACATAATTATTCTATTTGCCTGTGGGGCAGCACAGACATGGTACTATATGTCTGAAGTATGTCGTTTACATCAACTTTCAACTCAGGAAACTTGATATTAAGCCAGCCATCACAGCTCAGCGTTGAAGCTACACTTGGTGGTGATGGTAGTGAACAAATAATAATTCTCTACCACTACAATATCCCTCAAATGCTGTCCATTGGAGCTTTTCCGGGTGGTTTGGACCAGTTGCAAGTTGATTCAAAAACTTATATTGAAGAAGCACTTGACGTATTACTAAATTTTTCAATATCTTTCTCAACCTGGATGCTGTGGAATTTGCAGTTAAGTCTCTAGAGGCCTGTCTAGTCTTCCTTTATGGAAAGAATCAGTTGCTGTGGCCTGAAGATATCAAAGCATTTGGAAGAATGCAGCCTATCGTGTCTAGTCCACTCTTGTCCACCTTGGCGTATAACGTATGCAAGAAGAAGATTGACCAACTGAACCATAAGGCAATAAATGCCTCTTCTCAAGAAGGGACGTTCTGGACTCTCTTCCGAAAAAGAGGCAGTTGTAAGACAACTCTTGAAGAGTGTTTTCTCAGACCCTGAAGACTGTAAAAAGTGTCAGTCGGAAATAATTCTGGTTTTGGACATGGAACTCAAGCAGGCTGTTGATGTGCAACTTCAGGTACTCTTGAATGAGACTGATTATCTCGTTCAATTTTATTCTGGTTTCAGGCTTGTTTTCAATGCACATGGCGGATTTAAGAATGTTGGAAGAAGGATGGGGCTAGGAAGCAATGTTGTTAATTCTCTTGGACCTCGAAGCAACTTTTGATTCTATACAACCTGGTACTCTCCCAGACAGGTTATCTGGGTTGGGAATTGGGGAGTGTTGTTTAGTGCTTCTGTTTCTTTCAGCTGAGAGTTGGTTTTGGGAGACTACTACTCTGCCCTGTGGCATACATTAAAGAATCCCACATGATTCAATTTTGTTTCCATGCTCTTTAACATCCAAACTGCTTTACAAGGTCCTCTGAGACTTTCGAGTGGGTGACACCAGTACGCTGATAACACCTAGCTGTACTCGCTTTTATGTATGATTTCGGTGAGGCAGTGGAAGTACTACATTGATCAGGCTCGCTGGCCTAACCGTGCTTGGCGTCTTCAGTGGATCATCAGAGCCCTCTGGGATCTGGGCCAACTGCTTTGGCCATGCTGCTGCCTGAGGGCTGAGTTTGCACACCGGCCAAGACAGCACAAGGTGTTCTGGGGCATGCCTCCCCAGGCCGTGCTTGTGACATCTTCTGCCTTGCTCCCTGCCTTCACAGCTAGCCCCAGGCAAGCCATGAGTGGACCTCTGTTGTCCAGCTGCCACACCACATATCCTCGCAGCATGAAGGGGTATTCCCCTGAGACCAAGGGGCAGGGCTGAAAGTGGGGGAGGGAGAATGAGACAGGGAGCCAGGAGTTGAGAGGGAGCACTATTTGAGTAGAGGAAAGGGGGAGGGAGAGGAGGGGCCACCAAGGGGGCTTTCATTTAAACCTTGCCTGGCTGATGAGGAAAGCTCAGTTGCCTACTTGAGTGCGGTGAAAGCAGAGTGACAAAACCCAGGCCTCAACTGTGTCTGAGGCCCACAAGGACAGCCTTCCTCCAGCCCAAAACCCCAGAAAGAGCCAGATGCCTGAGCCTCTCTATTTGGCCCTCAAGCTGCAGGTCCCATCAGTGCTAACAAAATCAGTTTTTGGGAACAGTAAAGGAACTGGATGAGGGATGAGAAGCAATAAATTGAAGCTGACAAGATAGAGGTATTGTTGGTGGCTGGCTTCTCTGGTTTGGGAAGTGATGTCCAAATTATTCTGGATGGGGTTGCTGTTCTCTTAAAGGAGAAATTTCACAGATTGGGAGTGTTCTTAGTTCCAGATCTGCCAGGAATGTCCAAGTGACATTCATAGCACATAGGAGGTGTGGCTCATGACAGGTGCTCGGTTGTGGTATCTAAAGCGGGAGGAACCGGTACGCTGGGCGGGACTTATGTGTGATTGGCTGCCTGTCCGTTTGGTTCGCCCGCCTGCCACGCGGGCTGCCCTGGCCTTGGAGGGGGCACCTGCTCGCCGGGGGGGACGGGTGGGGTGCGCCAGGTGCCTGGGCGAGCAGCGGTGGGTCGCGCCAACCGGGGGCAGCCCGCGCGGTGGGCGGGCAGGCGGTGGAACAGAACAGATGGGCTGCCAATCAACCGTCCATCCAGCCCAGCGTTCCGGTTCCTCCCGCTTTAGATACCACCACTGAGCACCTTTCTTAAATTGAAAGTCTATATATGTATTTGGGAATATGCTGAAGTGGGCCAACACTTTAGCCATTACATCAGATGACCCTCAAGTTTTGGATCCTTGCCAGACTAACCTTCCATAATGAATAAACAGGTTTGTATTGGCATATCTGAAGAGACAGATATGCTCTTACAATAGGCAGTCCCTCATATGCACTGGATGCAGACTACATAAGGCAGTGGTGCCAAAAGATTTTACCATCAGGACCCACCTAAAAAAAGTTCACTTTAAAAGCTGCTGAAGCCTCTGTGGCTATAATGGTGAGTGGGCAGCTGTGTTTTCACCACCCCCACCCCAAGTAGCAAATTGTTTACCCCTTGATGTACATAGTCTAATCTACCCTGTCAGTTTTGCAAGCCACCAAAAATTGGGTTGAGACCCACTGGTAGGCCATTGACCCATAATTTGGGAACCACTGACATAAGGCATTATAAGTTAAAATTTACATTTGTAATCTTTAACAACATTGAAATTAAGTAAAGCTTGATTATTATGTGTTGATCTTACATTTCATAAACTATAAAACTCTGTTTCCTACTTTATGAAGCATGAAAAGGTGAAAAACAGAATAAGATCAGAAAGTTGTGGAATATGAAGGACTTACTGTAGGGCCAGTTCATGGCTTTACTCATTGTATAACATCCCTATAAGACAGTGGAGTAGACATTTCTATGCAATCTTCATGGTTTCTCTGAGAACAGAAATGGAACCCAAACTAAATTAACTTTTATGCCTTGTGATAGTCATGAAAGTGCACACTGTATGTGTGTAATCTGTATGTAGTTTTTTCATTTATTTCTGTCTATCTTAATTTAACAATATTTTAAATAGCTAAACATAGCTCTTGGTATTTCAGTACTGCATTTTATTGACATTGCATTTATTTTATTTTATCGTAAAAATCCTTAAATTCTAAGGTTTGTTTTCATAATTAAACATTGCATATAGACCACAAACACTTTTGCAATGACAATATTGCAATTATACAATTGCAATTGTTGGGGAAAGAAAAAGGCAGCAGTGTAATGCCATGAAATAAATGAAAAAATGTTCTGCTCCCAAAAAATTAGATTATGCTGTAGCGATGTTTGTGACTAAAAACTGTAGCCATTGCTTGTAAGTTATTAATTTAAGTTTTATGAAACAAAGTTGCTGAGAAAAATCCACTTTCAAGATTTATGATGGACTTTATTACTCTTCAAAGGGAGCAACGTTGGACTAAAAGGCCACAAGTTTTGCATGCTTGTAATTATTTGAATGACAAATGTGTTGCTTACACCAACTGATTTCTGTAAGGTTTTGTCTTGAGTCAGCATTTGCTATTCCTTTTGTAATTTCAAAAGTATTACTCCCTAAAGTTCTGACTATTCATAAACAAAATTCTCTTTGGCTGCATTTTTACTTCAAAGAAAAACTAATTTTCTTTCCCTTTCCTTTGACCCCTTTCATCCTTTGGAATCTGCATAGACAACTCCTTGTAGACACATTCTTCTTCAAAGACTTTCAGAACATTATTTGGCCTTTTGATGGATAACACATTTGCTAATGTTAAATTTGAGGGGATTTGAATAAACATAATCTATGAAAACTGGAAATCAAAAGTGTTGGCATCTACCAGCAACCATAGATATTCCTTATACTGTATGGAAAATTTGAATAGTTTTGTGTACCTTTATGGTTGGCCATCCTGAATTCAGTATTCCTAGTTCAATTTTTTTTTTTCTAATTTAGCATTAGCATTGAGAAAAGAGAATTTTAATTCTATTTCTAATTTGAGCAAACTCAAAGCTAGGCTTCTTTCCATCCTATATGCAGAATTGGAATAATCTACTTCTGACTTTAATTCACTACCCTGAAAAAATTGGGTTGGCCCTCTCCCTGCTTTCTTTTCCTCATCTCTCAAAGACTGTTTTTTTTTTTTTTTTTGCCAAGTTCTTGAGTTGGCATAATGTTTGTTTTGGAGGTTTCCTTTGGTTTGTTACTGCTATGTTTGTTTCTTGTTGTGTAAATATTTGATTTTTACTGTGGTTTCTTTGTGTATACCTCTCTTTTGGAAGGGAACGGTAGGATAAAAATGTTTTAAAATTAAATAAACACTATGAGATCTAATAAAATAAGGAGCTCTCTTGTATAATTCAGTACACGTGAAGAGAACACATTCATACTTTCTGGTTTTCTTGACACATTTTCTTTCTAATGTTGCCAATAAAGAAGCACATTCTGAAGCTAACGTTTTGTGTGCACACTGGTTTGCTTTTTGAACACATACACATGGAGATTTCAGTGAGGAAGATCTTAGATTTGTTCTAGTACTGGTCATGTATTCAATTGTGGAAATGTTGAATGCATAACAAATTCCTATGTAACATTCCCACAGTTGGTATGTCCTTAAATATAAGTGAGCAAAAAGGTTAGTTCTTCTTCATGGTTTCTGTGCAGTCACACAGTGGACTTAATACCAGAAGAGCAAATACCAGAAGTTTCTAGAGCTCTGTAGAGCAGTGGTTCTCAAACTCCTACGAGGAAGTTGGAAGCTACATAAGTCTTGACGAGGGCAGGGCAAAGGCAGCAACACAATCCCCAGGATCGCGCTACTGCCCTGGGCAAAGGGGCTTTTTTCAGTCTTACCCCTTACAGCGCTGGCATCCAGGATGTGTGGGAAGCACCCCGCAGGGCTCCCCAAGCCTCAGAATGCATTTAAAACATGATTGCAACCCACTTCTGGTTTGCAATTGTCAAACTTGGATGTAACAAAGCCTGTAGGACTCTGGAGGGCAATATACTGTCTAGTCACCTGAGATTATCTATCTGCTATAGATAGAGAATCTAACTATTCTTGCAGGAGGTGTGGCCTTTAACACTATTTCCTTCTTCCCCTCCTTCTCACATTCTCTCTTCTGTGCCAAACTCCATGCAGGCCACCCTCAACAGACTTTCACCCAAAGGGAACAGCTCTAGAGTTCAATGTTCCAAAATAGTAGTACCTCTGTGCACTCTAGAAATTCATGTATATAACTATGAACTGTAGTAATGCCTTTCTTATGAAATCTTAACCAATCCTCCACTACTGTGTATTCTTGATAGCAACTAGCCCGGGTTGTAGGATATCATTGGAAGGGGGCGTTTGCTAGTTGCTTTCCTTCCCTCCCTTACAACATTTCTTTGTCTTCATTTGTTCTGTCTCTGCCAATGGCAAGTCTGGGATTTTTAAAACAATTACAACGAGGTTAAGCTATCATCTTCCTTTTTGCTTGGAAGAAGGCTTGTCAAGTTGAAAGTTGTAGTCTTTGCTGGAAGTTTTTAAAGCAACACGCTGGAAGTGCAGTATCTGAAGACTTCATTGTGGGAGACTGAAATCGTGAGAAACTGTAGTAAAATCCTCGCTAAAATAGTGACACAAATTCTGCATCTCTGATTCTAAAGACATCATCTACAGATCAGTCAACAAACTCATCACTGATGCAGTCAAAAGAGCTTGCCTTCAAGCAAGAAGCAATCAAGACGGGCACTGTGCCAAACTGAATGAGCTTGTAAGCAGTCTATACCCGACACAATGCATGAGTTTGTAGTGTCAATGAACCTGCAAAAAAAAAGCAGAAGTTGAAGCAATGTAAGCACAATATTATTCTGATTGCAGATGGTTTCAAAATGCTTGGAATATGTGCACTCATATGTTATACTTCACTGTTCTAAATATCTTCCTTGGAAAAGTCCATGTGGGAAATGAGATGCAGGCAATTGATATTGCTGTGGTCCACATTTAGAGAGGCATTGTGGAAAATACCATAGTTAATTCCACATCACCATTTCTATCATGCATCACCTTGACACTATCGTCAACATGAAGATAAAAGATGTCATACCATCACCTACCATCTCTGTTCTACCTAGAAGCATACCTAAACTGATTGCTTACTAAATAATGCCAGAATCTTAGGTTCCAAATCTATACCACCATTCTGTCTCTTGACTCGACTCTTGACATTCTGTCTCTTGGTTCTTGACTTTTGGTGCCGATTGCAACTGTAGGATCATCAGTACTGAGGAGAGATCCAATTTTAGTTTCATTGATTTCAGCAGTTATGTCTCCACCCATTTCAGCATCTATGGTGGTGGTTATCCAACCATTGACTCTCAGGTCAGAAGTCAGACAGATTTTTCTCAGTCTGCCACTTCTGTGATGCCATCTGAGTCACCACCAGATCATCGTGGGTGAGTCAAAGCTAATTCATTGATGGAAGATCTGCAGATTTACAATGAAAATATGCATGGAACAAACCATCTTCAGTGTCATTAACATCAGATAGATTGGAACACAAAGTGCAAAAGGAAGAATATTATCTTTTGTTCAACCACCCATAATCTATTTCTTTAATTGTGTAACATACCTTTACCAAAAAAAGGCATTCCAGTGTGACTGATTCAAGAGGACAAAGTTAGATATTACGATGAGAAAGTATTTCTCCATTTTCACTACAGAATAAATGTCTATCAAAATTATGTATGTCAACCAAAATATGTAAGGATTTTCCCTATATGGTCAGATATCAGTGTTTCTTACGATAGCCAGCTCTTTTCTGGAATACATTGCTTGATAGCGGGGGGAAAACCTATTGGTTCCAAACCTATTTGTTTGGACTTTAAAGCTCTAAGTAACAAATTAATATGAGGATAAGTTTCATGGATTGCTCTTCCAAGACCATGAATGGTTCTACAGCGTGACTTGAAAGCACACTTTTGAGATAATCAATTATCCTTCTAGATGCCAAATCCTTAATCGAAGACCTCTCTTGAGAGGAAGGTGAGAGGCTCTTTAATCTAGCTTGTAAACCAAAGTGGATCCTTGGGTCCAACATCCACTTCCCCTTGGGCTAGCAGAGTAGTCAATACTGATCTCAAACAAATGTGCGACAGGATTCCTGAGAAAGAAATCAAAACAAATTGGGAAATCAATTACTGCATACACGTATCTCTGCTATTACTATTAATAACATTTCTCTCTAAACTGATGCCATCAAGTTCCCAAACTGCAGAGCCATAACCCACCTTGTCCTCTGTGGTTGGTCATGACGCTTCTGGTGGTGCTAAAGGCTTCTCCTAGTCTAGCGACACATTCAGCAGACCCTGCGGGCCTCAGAATGCCCCCCCCAGTCTTTGTAAACCACTTTTAAGGTTTGGAAGCAAACTGGAAGTGGCTTACAGAGGCTTCTGAGGACCGTTATGAAGCCTGTACAGTAGGTTGCAGTGCTGGGAGATGCCTCTGGAAGCTCTTGTAAGTACTGGGACTTCTGGATTAGCTCCTACAAACCAGCTCAAGGGTGGGCAGAGGGCCGAGATCACAACGCACTGTGCTTTGGGCTCAAAACTCACATTGGGATGCCCACCCACTCCTAGAAGGATTTGGCTCCAAATTGGAGCCATTCCAGAACAGGTGTACTAGCCCAGTGACGCTACTGGCCGGAAAGACTTACCGGGTATCTCCTGAGTCCTATTCTCGGTTGCACAAGAGGCCTCTGGAGACATCCAGTAAGTCATTCTGGCCAGCAGCGTCACAGTTCACTGCAGAGAAGAAGGTAGGTTGCAGCACTGGAAAGATTGGGAACCACTAATCTAGTAGTATAGTTTATTGCAGGGGCTTCATTCTATTTATGAAGTTATGAACCTAAAAGAGCATCCCTGTTGATTTACAATGAAATTGATAAAGTCAACATGTTCATAAGCTTGCTTTGCTTACTTGTGCACATATAAAACTTTTAGTCTGATAATAATGTTTTGCTTTGATTTTTATTAGCCATGTCCCTTGGGATCCCGTGATTTTCGAGAAAAACAATGTGCAGACTTTGACAATATGCCTTTCCGGGGAAAATACTACAACTGGAAGCCGTATACAGGAGGTAATGTGTACTTTAACAATAATAAGTATGGTCCAGGTTAGGCTTCTACATGTTCAAATGGACATTGAAAATGGGCGAATATGCTATGGCTTATACCTATTTTCAAGCCCTTGGACAAGCAATCTCCCCAGCTCTCTACCCCATGTTAAGCCTTGTACCAGAGCTGCAAGCCATGATTTCACAATGTCCAGCTCAGTGCACCTCCCAGTACAGCTAAACCAATTCTTCTTGGCAGGTTGCTTTTTTTTTTGCGGGGTGGGGGGAGTGCTTGGAGAGAGACTGTGGCGAGGCCATTGTGGTTGGGAGGCAAGGCCTTTCTGGATGGCTATGCCAGGGTACCATTCCATCTTAGGGTGTGTCGCAATCCTTATTGGATTATCATTGGTTTACTAGGCCACATTGTAGAGGGATAGACAAACAACAGCATGGAACATTTGGATCTGGCATCCATGCTACTTGTTACAGCCGCTGCTCTAGGCCCCAGAGGCGTCTTAGTCACTAGACTGCAACCTGATACAATAACAAAGTAAAGGATGTGACCCCCCCCCAAAAAAAACTGGTATGTCACCACTTTGTGAATGTTTTTAAAAATTCACTTTGTGAATATTTAAAAATTGTTTAAAAAATTGCAATTAAAAATTGTTTTAAAAATTGTGTATAGATATTCTTAGTATTCCTAGTAGTAATAAAGACTGTAATTGATGCAGATTCATTGTGCTCTGGGAAACAACTATGTACCCCCAACCCTGTGCAAAACAACATGTCCTTGTGCATTTAGTTTTAATTGTAGATACATCATTCTTATAGATCAGGAATCCTTAGACTTCCCAGTATGAGGGCTACATTGTATATTTTACATATATTTGCAGGCCGAAAAATTTAGTTTTATTTATGAGTGAATGAAATTTAAACGAATGAATAAGTTTTACTCGGATCTTCTTTGTAATCAGCATGATATGATTCAGCACAAAAGAGAAACATGACATTTACAAAGAAACAATGCCATACTTAAACTGAGAGATGATATAGAATGAGTAAAAAAAATTTGCTGTGGGCCGGCTAAAATCTTGTGGCGGGCCAGATTTGGGCCGTACTTTGGAGTTAAAGATAGAAAAATGAGTTTATAATTCTGCATGTTTGAACCTTTGAGCTATAGCAAACTGTTTTTGAGATAATTACAATGCTACAAAATTTGTAAAGCAAAAATGGTAATACAAATATACAATTAGAGAGCTTTTATCTTTAGGTTTGTAGTGATGTGAAAGAACAGTTTTTGGGAAAAAATACAAATAATATTAGAAGTTAAAGACTCATGAACAACCAGCAAATGTCTTTTTTGTTATTTTTATTGTGTATCTTTATGTGTATCTTGCTTTTATACATGTCATATTTCAGTATCCATGGGGTATCCTGAGTTGCCACTCACAGGAGAAAATAAATAAAAGTTATCGAAAGAGCATCCCAAGTTTGGTGTTATGTCATGAAAAAGGGTGAATTTAGTATTTGCAAACAAATACACAAAATTTATTTATTTATTTTATTTGAAGAGTTTATACCCTACCTTTCCCATGCCGAAGCAAATGCCCAAGGCGGCTTACAGAGAACAACAAAATACAGTGTAACCACAATAAGTAAAATGCATTAAAACAACATCATTAAACATTTAACGGGAACACCGAGAATATACAAGAATGAAGCTAGACCCAGTTCTCCATATCAGGCCCTTTGGAGGGTGGGAAAACAATTGACCAGGGGAGTGAACAAATTATGACAATATTGCAGAGGGACAGAGGGCAGACAGCCAATCATCATCCAGCCGAAATAGGTATGATTTGAGCCCTCTCCGTAAGGCCACAAGAGAGAGTGTAGTTCTTAATTCTTCTGGAAGGGAATTCCATATTTGTGGAGCTGTTACAAAGAAAGCTCGTCCCCAAACTGCCATCCCTTTCACTTGGGGCAGAGGGCACTCTTGAAGGAGAGCCCCTATAGATTATCTGAGAGGGCGAACTGGTATGTATGGGAGAAGGCGGTCCTTAGGTAGGCTGGGCCTAAGTCATGAAGGGCCTTAAATGTCAGTACCATCATCTTAAGTTGAGATCAGCAGTGAATGGGCAGCCACTGCAGCTGCTGAAGGAGTGGTCCTACTGAGTCAAACCGTCTAGCCCCTGTAACCACCTGGGCTGCTGCATTTTGTACTAACCGTAGCTTCTGAACTGTTCTCGAGGGAATGCCTCAACTGATATCCCAAAGGGGCATATGTGGCATTAAGGCTGCATGTTTTCCTACCCCTGGCCAACCCTAATGCAAGGCTGCCCAGTGTTAATTTGACTTCAGCCAATGGCATTAGGAAAGGCCGGCCTGGCCCAGCATTAATTTTAGAAACTGAGGAGAGATTGTAAATGTGAAGAGGTCAGGAGATAAGAGGAATGCAGACTATCCCAGGAGTTTCTATAAAGCTCCCATCAATCACTTGGGCTGTGAACATGAGTATAAAAATGCCTCTATTTCTGTTTTGGGAAAATCCATATATATATTTTTTTAAATGTGTTATTTATCTAGGTGGAGTTAAGCCCTGTGCATTAAACTGCTTAGCAGAAGGTTATAACTTTTACACTGAACGTGCCCCTGCCGTAATAGATGGAACGCAGTGCAATGCAGATTCACTGGATATCTGTATCAATGGAGAATGCAAGGTGCTATACTTTTTATACATTTACATACCATTTAACAGTAATACACTGCAATAATAGATGAGGTTTAGATCTTGTGTCAGGAAACTAGAAAATGCTTTTATTGTTTATTTTTTTCCTTATTACTGAGAAAGTAACAGCCTGATCCTGCATCTAAGTTGGGCATGACAAGAGCTGTGCCAATTTGACAAAAATCTAACTTGCTGTGGCATGGCATGTTGTATGATATGAAATGGAAATATATGCACTGCAAATGTTGAAAACCACAGTGCAAAAGAAAATTGCTTCAGTTTTATTTATTTGTGGCTTGTCATTATGAATATTTTTGTCATTTCCATAAAATAGTCCTGGTGAGAGCCTTACGGTTCCACCACCTACTAGGACTTTGGGTAATAGATGTGAAACCCCATGGTGCCCCTGTGAGTTCCCCACAGCATCTTGGGGCAAGTTTTGGGAACCACTGACTTTGTCCATAAAGTTCTCAAAAACATATTTTCAACTAAGAACACAAGAAACACTTTTTCCATAATTGTATCGATTTTCAGCATGTCGGGTGTGACAATATTTTGGGATCTGATGCTAAAGAAGATAGATGTCGGGTCTGTGGAGGAGATGGAAGTACATGTGAAGCTATCGAAGGTTTTTTCAATGACACATTGCCCAGAGGCGGTAAGTATGAAGTCATCATCCACAATTTGTTGTTTATGTGAATAGCTATTGTAGAGAGAGCCTACCATGGGGAGAGGCTAAAGGTAGCCATGGCTTCAATGCCATTATGCTCCTTAATGTTCTATTTGGCAGTCAGCTTGGCATCATTCAGTTCCTCATTCAGTGTTCTGTTTGTTGTGAAACTATTGCCAAAGCTCTTTGTGTTCTTATTGTAATAAGCAACACTATTTAGGGTAGTATGCTTCAAATGGTGGGTCGCAACCCACCATTGAGAGCACGAAAGGGCCATTCCTCGAAATGGGAATGCCCAGGAATGGGTACCCAAATGCACTGCAGCTATAATGGCGGTGCATTGGGGTACCAAGGGACATGGAAAGGGACCTCAGAGGATAAACAAGCTTTTGGGAGGGTGCTGGAGGCTTGCAGCCCCCTCCACGACCCTCCGTGCTGCAGAAATGATTGGGGGTCCAGTCGCAAACCAAGTGAATCCCGATTGTGAATCAGAGCTCATTTCTGAAGTGCGGAGGGGGCTGTGAGTCTCCAGCACCCTCTGAAAGACTTGTTTACCCTCTGAGATCCCTCTCCATGTCCCTGGGTCCCTGCAGCGCTGTGATCGCTGCAGCACCATAGGGACACTTCCCTCCTCCCTGTCCCTGCTCCCAGAGCATTTGAAGACCGCTAGTTTAGGGCATTTGAATTCTATCAGTTTAATATTGTCACTAGAAGAACATTTACAAACCTAAATGTAGATGATGATGATGATGATGATAAGTACCCCTTTGCCTTGTAGGCTATATGGAAGTGGTTCAGATTCCAAAAGGTTCTGTTCACATTGAAATCAAAGAAGTTGCAGTGTCAAAGAACTACATTGGTAAGAGTATGCTTTTATGTGGTGAGGACGTTAGGGTTATGTTTTATGTGTTAGGTTAGTTAGGGTTGCCAGATTCAGATACCAAAATTCTGGGCCAATTGGACAAAATACTTTAACTGTACATCTCTTTTAAATGTCACTGTGTGAGGGGATTGGATATGGATTGGGACTGTGGCATCGAAAAGAGCTTTAACCATTTCCCCCTGCCATGGGTCCTGAATTGGATCAAGGGCCCTCCGGTCTATTGTTGTATGTGCTGCTTCATATGTTGAAGCATTTTTGTAATTCTTTTAAAGCTTTAAAATCTGAAGAGGATGACTACTATATTAATGGTGCCTGGACTATCGACTGGCCCAGAAAATTTGATGTTGCTGGAACAGCTTTCCATTACAAGAGGCCAGCAGATGAACCAGAATCTTTGGAAGCTTTAGGTCCCACCTCAGAAAACCTCATCGTCATGGTAAAATAGCTTCATTATTTTTCTCTAATATGCATGTTAATGTCTATAGGCTGGTACTGGGAATGGAAGAAAAACACATGGAAAAATGATAGATTGTTTGATTTTTGAGCTTTGGATTCCATTAGTTACACTGGTTCATGTCCCAGGAGCATGATTTCCAGTTTGCTTATAATCCCGTTCTTGTGCTGTTAAGGAATCATGAAACATAACGTTAAAAGGGTCATGCCAGTGGCCCATCTAGTCCAGCATTCTGTTTCTCATTGTGGCCCACCAAGTGCCTTTAGGAAGACATTAGGAGTAGACATTCTACGATTGGATCTGGAGATAGCACATAGCTATCATGATTAATAGCCATTGATAGAACTGTTCTCCATGATTTTGTCCAAGCTCCTTTTAAAGCCACCCAAGCTATTGGCCATCATCTCATCATGTGGCAATTAATTCAACAAACTTTGTTCTGTGTGAAGGACTATCACTTCTTGTCTATCCTAAATCTCCTGCTAATCAGTTTCATTGAATTATCCCTGGTTCTAGAATTGTGAGAGAGGAAGAAAAACTTCTCTCTATCCAATCTCTCCATATCATGCCCAGTTAATTCAATGTGCCCACAGGGCTTTGGAATTGTGTTTCTAATAACTCTGTCAAATCTCCAACATAGTAAACTGATCTAAAAATGAGGGACATTTCTAAGAGTGCAATCCTCACCTGGAGTTAGGCCAGCACAGTTAGACCAGCAAAGTTTGACCGGCACAAGGGACACCATAATGTATGTTCGAGCCACTCTTGGAGTCAGAAAAGCCAGCACACAGACGTGTGCCATCCTCCCTGACTCCGAGAGTAGTCCAAACATGTTTTACGGTGGGCCTTGTGCTGGTCAAATTTTGCTGGCCTAACTGTGCCGGCCTAACTCCAGGTTAGGATTGCGCCCTAAATCAGTTATGGCATGAACAGGGGCATGGCTAAGTGATGTTGGGGTGCAGTTGCACCAGGCACAAGCTTTAGAGGGGCAACAACTGAGTTTGACACTAGTGGCCAAAATTGTGAAAACCTCAGTAAGTACAAATAATGCCATCATGTTATACATAATTGGAAAGATAATTTAATGCAGAACGCAATGAAACAAAGCATGTTGAAATATCTGTATTCTATCAAACATTATGGCCAATTAACTAGAAAACTTATTTTCCTTACTTGCTTACTTAATTTTGATTGGGGGGGGGGTGGCTACAAAATCTTCTTTGATCCTGGGTACCAAATACCTTAGCCATGCCACTGGAATGGCAATATTAGAAGGAAAAAATTCAATGGGTAAGCTCAAACTCTTGCACATGCCCAAAGTAGCCCATTGGATCCTGGTACTTGTTGCTGGTTGTGCTCTGTCTGTGTCCTTTTTCTTTGCATTTGTTGTTGCTTAAAGGTAAGTTTTCCTTTGGAATTTCTTCATTCCCCAATTATAGCATAGGTTATATGCAGAAGTGAATCTCTTAGGAACATAACTAGAGTATTTCATTAATACGCAGTAGTAAGTATAAAGGAATATAGTGTAATTCATTAGCAAAGTTTTAAAAACTCATTTTGTGATGGATACTTGCTCTGTTGTCCTTAAGAAAAGTAAAGTAGGACTCTGACTTATGTAAGGGTGATCAGCGCAATCCTGCCTGGCACATAATGTCGTTGTGTCGACGCTATGCACTTAGCACCGATGCGGGGGCACAGAGTGGCACCGCCATGTCGGCGCTAAGGCACCGAGACCAGCACTGCTGCCTTGCGCCAGCCGAAGCTGGCTGGCACAGTGGAGGCACTATTCCGGGGCAAGGAAGGGAGTGGGTGGGGGGAGGGCAGTTCTTGGCGGGCTGTGAGTGGACTAGTAGGTGTGCCGGCCCGGGAGGGGGTGGGCCTCGGATTCAGCCTTATGGCTGAATCCTAACCCCGTTCGGGAAACCCTGTGGCCCCAATTGGTGCTGTGTGCTCTCCTTGGATTGGTGCCTGCTGTTTAGTAGGTGCAGATCCAAGGAGCGCATTGGGGAGGCTGGCACCTTTCCTATGGTAAGGGTATAAATGTGCCCTTGTGCCGGGGAGGCTCCAGCCTCACCTATACCGCGCTGGATATGGTGCAGGCCAGTTAGCCTCGCCATTCTAGAGCAGTAAAGACAACCTTATGTAAGTCAATTTTTCCATGTTGGAATCATTCTGCCTTACTTGTCCCTTCCTCCATGCAGGATGTTTAAGCCAAGCAGGAAATGTAGAGTGCGCCACCAGCATTCCCACCATGCTTCATCTTGTTGTTGTGTGTGCTCCCTGAGGCATCTGGTGGGCCACTGTGAGATACAGGAAGCTTGGCCTGATCCAGCAGTGCTCTTAAATTCTTATGTTCATGCTTTCTCTTTCATTTAAAGAGCCTGCACAGAGGAATGAACGAGATAGCTGCATTCTGATTCTAGGAGCAGAGATCTGTGCCTTTGCCTTTTAACATTGACTCATCTTCCACTGGGGAGCTGGGACCAGATCATACAAATTAGAATGCAGTGCGCAGAATAAGCATCGCTCATTCCTCTGTGCGAACTCTTTAAACAAAAGAAGTGCAAATTGTGCCAGGAGCACTGCACATTTCCTGCTTTGTTTAAAGAGCAGTGAGCATGGGTAGAATAAGCAAAGCTTATGCAAAGCTGAGGCTTCCTTAAGTCAAGGTAATGCTTTACCATGTGTTTTCTTCACATACCAAGCCTGATTTATGGAATTCATTGTGTCATCCTCAACAAAGCACACTCTTTTGATGGGTTTATTTCAAGTTATTGTTTAATATTTCAGTTATGAGAGCATCTTATGTTTCAAACAAGGCTGACTCAATTAGTTCCATAATTTCATTTTTAGTAGTATATGTTATAGTATTCTGGAGAACTCATCCTAGGCACTTGGAGTTAGCACAATTAGGGCGCAATCCTAACCTTTACTGAAACAGGCAGGCTGGCCAGCCTGTGCTATATCCAGTACAGGTTAGGAGGCCACTGAAGCCTCCACAGGGCAAGGGAACATTTGTCCCCTTACCCCAGGGTAGGTGCCAGCTGCCCCTATTGGGACTGCTTGGATCTGCACCTGCTGTTTGGCAGGCACAAGTCTGAGCAGGCGACAGCATCCAAACTCCTCCCCTTCCCCAAGGAGGACCACTCCTCCCCCACCCCAGGCTCCCTCCCCTCTTATCTTTCCTTCTGCACAGAAAAGCCCCTGTGCTGGCCAAAGTTGGCCAGCACAGGGATGACTTACTGGTGCCTGTCTTTGCACCTGGTTGCATCAGCCCTGCACCAGTAGGGCTTTACTTACATGTACGTGGCAGTGCAGGGCTGATGCAAGTGGTTTGCTTCAGCCCAAGGAGGTGGTTGGATTGCCCTGCCGGTCTGTCTCTTGTCATGGGGCAAACAGAATGTACTATCTAAAATCTCTTCAAAAGGAGCAGATTCTGTTGCATGACAAAATAAGAACAATATTGCCAAAAGGTTTGAAAAAAGCTAGTATATTTTTTTAAATGCAGTTTAATTTTGTTTTAGAAATAAGTAGAAAAACTATTAGGTTTTATCAGTCTCCCTTCCAAAATTTAACAAATTCCAGTGGCATTCATATGTGTTTTTTTAAAAATCTGGATTGTATTCCTTTGATTATGGAAGTGTTTATTCATTCTCTTCTGAAATATCCTCATATCGAATGCCATTGAGATTTCTGAATCCCATTTTACTTTGCAGGACAATTTATTATTATAAGAAAAAATTTCAGTTATCACTTCTTCCCCTGCAAGAACTATAGGTAATGCTGCTTTTGAAAAAAGGCACTCTAACTCAACTGTTTCTGTTTGACGGAACAGTTAGTTTAAATTTGGGAAATGTCTGCTTTACCTTTTGTAACTATTTCCTTGGAATAAAGTTCTAATACAAATGAAGTGTTGATTAAATGTCATTGCACGATTTTCAAGTGTTTTAATGGTATAACCAGTTATTTTCAACTGCAGATTTTACTACAGGAGCAGAATCTGGGGATAAGGTATAAATTCAACGTTCCCATATCTCGCACTGGCAGTGGTGACAATGAAGTTGGTTTTACATGGAATCACTTACCTTGGTCAGAATGTTCTGCCACTTGTGCTGGAGGTAAGAGGTTTTGTATCAAAGATAAAAAAAATTTGCTGAATGTAAAATATATTTTGCTTAATTGGAACTAATAGCTCAATCCTGTCAGGCCCTACAGTTGTTTTATGGTGTCATTAAAAGGCCTCCTGGAAACTTGCAGAGCCGTGCTCTTCCGGGCCACCGCTGCAGATTCGTGTGGGAAGATCCAGTGCATAGCAGCAGTGAAAAGGAGCCCTGTGAATGCCAGAAAGTTGGTAGGGTGGGAGACACATGGTGTGTAAGAGACACATGGTAGTGCCAGGGACGCCTCTTTTGGATCCCACCAGGCCAGAATGTACTGGCCTCCACATGCCTCAGAATGGCCCACAGAAGCCTCCAGAAGTGGCTTCTGGAGGCAAACCAGAGGTTGCCTCTGAAAAGTAGCTTTCAGGGGCTTCTACAGGTAATTCTGAGGCCTACAGACTGGATCGCTGGCCCGACACAACCTGGACATTGTGCCTAGTGCCTCTGGAATGGCTCCAATTTGCAGCCATGTGTATGCATCCCACAACCCACCTCACATAGGCTCACAATTCACCAGAAGTCTTTACCCACAGTTTGGCAGGGCTGATCTAGATGAAGCAATGAGCTAGCTCTTATATAAATCTGAAAATTTGCAAGTGATATAAATGGACTTCTTCTGCAGTATTTTCCAGGTTCTTTAAGTCTTGTAGTATATTCAGAATTTTTAAAATTTAAAGTGGTGCAGAAGATGTTTGCTTCTGCACACAAACACTGGTTTCCACAAGTGGATTGGCAGGTAAAGGCTGCTGAAGGCTGGAAAAAAACAACACGGCATCAATTGCCTGGAATTGCACAAGAACGCTATGGCCAGTTTAGTAGTGGAGAGGGTACCACCTGCATAACAATGAGCTGTGGGGAACCTGCAAGTGCAGAAGTGGCTTCATAGCCACTGTTGGAGTCTGCCCTCAAACTGGGGCCAATGTCTGTTGCTTAAAAGTAGTCTCTAGCTTTATTTAGTTTTCGTTATTTTCTGTAATGGAAAATTTACAATAGCATTTTAGTGAGGTAGTAGTGGTATGACATATATTTAGGCACCTACCATTATTGTACCATAAAGTAAATCCAATAATAAAGGGCTTTACAAAATAGCTTATTTTTAACTGAATCAACATGTGTTTTGGCTAGTCAGTTCACATCTGGGTTGTCTGTCTTGTTTGGCTTCATGGTTCTTCTCACTGTGAGCCAATAGTCTCCCTGGGTTTATTAAAAATATCCTGCTTTGGACTAAGTACCAGCCGTCAGTTAAAACTAATATAACAGATCTTGTGTTTAAAGTTTTAAATATCTTTCCTTCTGCACAGCTTTTCAAAAATAAATTTTAGATAGCTTCTGCTTATGGCAAGTTGCTAAGTGGAAATATACGTATATGGTGAAAGAGCTCTGTTAGAAATGAGAGAGGGCAAGCATTAGACTCAACTACAAATATAAATTTTTGTATGCTTCACAAATGCAATTTTGAAATCAAATTGTTTCTAGGGTAAGAATTTGAGGAATTTAAGCCTCCTCCTCCATCTTTCCCTTTCATTCAGGTGCTTTTTTCACAGTTTCTTGAAGCCCAGCTACAAGAAAAAGGGTTTGAAAAACAACAGCACCCCCTCCCTTGCCTTTTCATTTAACTGCTTTAAATTGAGCCATTGTTCAGATTCAGGCTTTAAGCACTCTTTTGGCACTTTAAACCCTTTTCAGGGCACAAATCCTAACCTGCGCCGGAACAGCACAGGCCAGTGGCCCTCACTGTATCCAACGTGGAACTGCGCTAGAGCTTCCACAGGGCAAGGACCTGTTCACCAGGGTAGGCGCCAGCCCGCCTATGGACTACATGGATCTGTACCCATTATATAGCAGGTGCAGATCCAAATTCCCTACACTGTCTGGAGATGGGGGTTTGGATACAGCCTAATGGCTACATCCAGGCTCCACCCTCCTCCCTGGGCCGGCCCGCCTCCTGGCCTGCCCTCCATCTGCCCCGTTTATACAGGATGGGGTCATGGCATATTAAAAGTCACCTTTTCCCATATGAGAGAGGCCATCTCCTGAGATTGAACTTGCGCTAGCAAAATCACTTGCTCATGTCTGAGGAGGCCCAATGTGGAGCAGGAGGCTTATGGGAGATGTAAGTGTGTAATAGTCTTCCTATTTTTATACCCCCAAGCAGGAAGTTTATCAAGTCCTAGGCAGAGTGGTTGGCTTCATTTGGCTTGATGAGTCACAGACTGTGTAGGACTAAAATAAGAGGAGTTTATTCACAATCAAACTGAAAATATCATTAATGATATACCTCTTCTCAAGGTATGCAGAAACAAGAAGTAGTGTGCAAAAGGCTGGATGACAGCTCCATAGTACAGAATAAATATTGTGATCCTGATAGTAAGCCACCAGAGAATCAAAGAGCATGCAACACTGAGCCTTGCCCACCTGAGTAAGTACTTAATACATTATGTAAATTATTCATTCCTTGTTCATGTTTTTGATTATATTACGTTATGGAAAAATTTGTAAAATACTGTGGTGCAAAATATGGCCAATTTTACTTACTGGGTTCAGACTTTAGAGAGAGATAACAAATCGGCAGCCAAATAAAGAGCAGAATCTAATGGATAATTCATAATAATAACAATTACCTATATTAAGAAAACCCAATTCCAGTAATATCAATAGTTTATGCAATGATAGATCAAATATTGGTCTAGCCCATTATAAAACGTGTTCACTAGTGGCAATCACCAAAGCTTATAGTATATAATTCTACATAGTTTTAAATTTATTTGTTCTGTCACCCCTGTCATTTTTGTTTGGTGATTCCAAATTTTAGTAAAAATTTCTCTTCCCATGCAATCAGCGGCGTCATGCAGCCGGAACGCTGGGCGGGAGGAACGGGTGAGCGGCAGCCTGCCCGTTGTGTACTGCTCTGTTTCGCCGTCTTCCCCGCCCCACTGCATGACGCTGCTGCATGCAATTCATCATTTTATAAACATCTGTTATAATGTCCTTCTCCTTTCTCCTTTCAACCCAATTTAGTTGGCTCTTTTTCCCATAGTAAAATGCTCTATACCAGCGCTGGCAGTGGTGAGTTGGAAACCACAACCCCCGTTCCTGGCAGCAGCACAATCCTGGGGATCATATTGATCATATCCCCCCCAGCTCTTAGAGCCAGAGGCAGTTGCTTCCCAGGCTGGTGTTGTCACAACCCACCAGCTTGGGAATCACTGCTCTATTCCAAATGGGAAAAAAACAAAACTTTTCCTCATAGACATTTTATTTATCTCATAGACCAGTCTACTGTACACCAGGGCTTGACTTCTAGTCACATTATAAGATGCATGATGGAGGGTATCTTCAAAAGTATTTGATGGAATTGTTGTAGTGCCATTTGTGCCATGACCCAAGATAGGTAAAAACCCTTTTTGTACTTATCTCCCTGTGAGCCTTCTGACCAATGGGTCTTCTCAGACCTACACTAGTTATTTAGCTAGTGTAAGTTTGAGGAGTCTCAGGGCATGTTAGGCCAGATCTTGACATCTGCTTGAGATCTGCTACCAAAATCCTCCCCTCTTGCCCACCGTCTGGCCCAGTCTCCCCCCTGAACTGCCCCAACATCCAATCTGCCTGCTCTGACAAGGCATCTGGGAGCCACTGACACATGCGCAGAGCCTGTGGATGATTGAATCAGTCACGTTGAAGTGCACAATGACAGTATGGCTTTTGCACTTCTATAATGGGGCTAACAGTAGCAGATAGTAAGATCTGCTGCTGTAGTCCCTGAATAGGATTAGGTCTCATTTTAGGCTGTTCTGAAGAATACTTTGTCATGACTGATCTCCAACCACCTCCAGGTTCAAAGAAAGGTAGTAGTCTATATTATGTGTGACTGCACAGAAACTACAAAGAAGGAGAACACTTGCTTAACTGGGGCAGCGCAATCCTAAACTGCCTGTTGCGCCAGTGCTATGTCATAGCATCGGCGTGATGTCATTAGCATTGATGCGGGGGCACTGAGCGGCACCCCCACGTCGGTGCTAAAGAAAATGGGACTGGCACTGCAGGCAGCACTGGTCCCGTTGCGTCCATGCAGTACCTCCCTTGCGTTGGCCGAAGCCGGCTAGCGCAGGGGAGGTGCCATCATGGAACGGGACAGGGGGAGGGCGTTTCTGGGTGGGTGGTGGGCAGGCTGGTAGGCGTGCCAGCCCGGGAGGGACGCGGGCCCAGGATTCGGCCATAAGGCCAAATCTTGACCTGTTCAGGAGGCTGCGTGGCCCCTATTTGGGCTGTGCAGTCTCCTCGGATCTGCTCCTGCTGTTTATCAGGTGCAGATCCAAGGAGCGCATAAGGGCATGAACGTGTCCTTGCTGTGGGGAGGCTCCAGCCTCTCCTGTTCTGTGTCAGGATATGGCGCAGGCCAGCCAGCGCAGTATAGGATTGTGCAGTATAGGATTGTGCCCTAAGTGTAGTTCTTCAAGCAGTTCTTCAAGCAAACCCATGACTATATCCTCTGCAAGTCTGATTTCAAGTGCCTGGACCACTTTTCAAATAGAATTTGGGGAAGAGTTTTCAAAGGAACTTGAGGGATTGGACAGTCTTCCTAAGCTAGTGACACTCAATGTACTCATGATTTCTCCACTCAAGGGCAAGGGCAGACTACTCTATAGACCTCTGGAAGCTTTTGAGGTCAACGGTGTATACAGCTATAGGTAAACAATATGTTCTATTTATTGCCATTTTTGTATTTATACATACAATTTCATTAACAGCACAATCCTATGCATGTCAGGCATACTCAGTAGTAAATTTTCAATGCAACCTGCTCTCAAGCAACTGTGCATAGGATTTGTTGCCTTTTTCCCTGTCGGTGTAAGAATTATCATGAAAATCATACAGTATTGGGGTCTGGTTTCAACATCATATGTGCCATATTGTTGTCTTTTAATATGGTCCTGCACAAGTGCCAGGAATAGTTACCACTGTGCAGTATGCTTAAACATACCATGTATGCACAGTGAGTTTATTTCAGATGGTTCCCTTGTGATGCTTCAGGTTTAGTGCCCACTTCCCTCAGGAACTTTAGGAACCATACGAAGTATATGAAGCCTCTTGCCTTATCCAACATGTTGATTTTACCAGTGAAATGTAATGTTTAATTTGCTTCCAAAAAAAGAAACACATGAGAAAATTAAAGTGGAAAAAAATTGTTCAATGAAACCAGTTTATTCTGAAATATCATATTTATGTGGGGGAAAACCCAAAACAAACACGAAAACCAAGACAGAGACAATGAGCATTCCATGTGCAAAGCACACAGAAGTTCCCTATATCTAAGAGCTATTTGCACTCCAGTGCTTTATTGGCCATGCCAAAATAAGGATAACTAAATTGTTTTCAATCTGGCCAAATGCTGCCAGCTGCTGCTTCATTGCCTGCCTTGCTACCTCCTGGCTTGGCAGCAGAGCAGGAAGAGCACTACTCCATTCTCCCATGCTTGCTACATTTGAATGTAGGAGGATAGAAGAGAAAGTGTGGAGGACAGCAAGGTAGCCTAGATTCTAGAGGATTTTCTGGAGAGCATATATGTGGATCACCCTTCTAATCTCCCCCATACTTTCTCCTCCTTTTCAAAGACAGTGAGCAGGGGAAGAGAAAAACATAATGAAGTCAGACAAGCCAAAGAAAAGAACAGAGGAGATGGATGGTGGCAGATCCTAATCCACCACTGAAGGTGAACAACTGAGAGCCCAGTCCTATCCAACTTTCCAGCGCTGATCTAGCCATGCCAACAGGGTGTGCAGCGCATCCTGCAGTGGGGGTGCAGTCAAGGAAACCTCCTCAAACCAGGGGAACGTTTGTTCCCTTAACTTGAGGATGCATTGTGGCTACACCAACACTGGAAAGTTGAATAGGATTGGGCCCTCAGTCCACTACATGAATGGGCTGACCTTGTACACGTCACACATTCTAAACAAACAGCAACACAGCGTGAAAACAGAAAATGATTTGTGGTGAAATGTAATGTTTTTACAATGGCAGTGTACATTTCCAATAGGTCTTAAGGGAGTGTAACTGTTGGTGTGCTTGCGTTAATATCTGTTTAATTAGTTGAATAATTAATTTTTCATTTCAAATCTTCTTCAGATGGTTTATAGGAGATTGGTCAGAATGCAGTAAAACCTGTGATGGTGGGATGAGAATGCGAACAGTTCTGTGTATCAGAAAGATTGGACCTTCAGAAGAGGAGACCTTGGATAGCAGTCATTGTTTAACACACCAGCCCATTGAAAAGGAATCCTGTAACAACCAGTCTTGTCCTCCACAGTGGGTTGCTTTGGATTGGTCAGAAGTGAGTGACCTTATAAATGCATTAAATAGCAATTTCCATGCACATCGGAATTTTTCATTCATTGGCTCAGCCAAGTTAGCAATCCTTCCCATTCACAGTAAACTAGAACAGTGGTATGTTCTTTAAAAATATAGCTTTTCACATTTTAATTTTTTTATATTTAACATGTAAACTGTGTTTGTCTCTTTGCTTCCAGTGTACTCCAAAATGTGGTCCCGGTTTCAAGCATCGTATTGTTCTTTGTAAGAGCAGTGACCTTTCAAAAACGTTTCCGGTTGCACATTGTCAAGAAGAAAACAAGCCACCTGTCCGCATGCGCTGCAGCTTGGGCAGATGTCCTCCTCCACGATGGGTCACTGGGGACTGGGGACAGGTAATGTAGGCAGGCTTGCTGTGTGAGTTCAAAACTGAGTATAAATACTGAATATCAGTTGCTTCGTATGACAGGATAACTGGCGTGTGGATTGGGCCACTCACCACATGCAGCAGAAGCCAGGCTCTGTCTAGTATGTAGGACTTCACTTATGGAAGCAGAATACACCCGCCAATTCACATTGCAAAACGTGTCAATGACAGTTGCTCAAATAGCCTTTTTGACACTGACTCATAGTAGCCCATAATACCTAGTAGCTTAGTATTTTCTTTGTATGTGAATGGATTGTTTCTGTACACCATGTTGCTACTCTGATTAGTACTTAGTATTTGATATACCCTGATTTCTGTTTGTCTGTTTCTGTCCTGCCCCCTTAACCCATAGTGTTCTGCACAGTGTGGTCTCGGACAACAGATGCGGACCGTGCAATGTCTCTCATATACAGGACAAGCATCCAGTGACTGTTCAGATACTGTTCGGCCTCAATCAATGCAACAGTGTGAAAGTAAATGTGACAGTACCCCCATTTCCAACACGGAAGGTAAGTTGGATTTTACTAATACAATTTACAGGAAAAAAAGAGCACAGCTGGTCCCTGAGTTATGGACATCTGAGTTACAGACAACTGCATTGATGCTTTCAAACCGTTGAGGTGCTCTGTGGTGTTCTGTTGTACATACACTCCAACTTCTGACAGACCTTCAGAATAGAACCAGTTTATATGTTTGAGACTGGGGTAGGGGCCCAATCCTATCCAACTTTCCAACACTAATGCAGCCACAGTGATATTCTAGAACAGCGATTTTCATCCATTATGCTGTGAATGTTTTTCAGGTTATCGGTGGGAGGTTTTTTGTGGGGAAGGGTAATTTATTAGTACATGAAATATGAATCTCCTGCCTGTAGTGCAGTGTGCTGTGTCAATTGTTAAAAAACCTGTTGGTGTGTCCTGAAATGTGTAGCGCCTTGTAAGTGTGCCATGAGATTAAAAAAAGTTGAAAATTGCTGCTACAGAGAAGGGTGTCACCCTCTTTGTCTAGCTACAGAAATACTGTATTAATACATTTATTATTATTATACCCTGTCCTTCAGAAAGGGTTTATACAGGCGATCATAATATCAAATGAGAACTTAAAAGGAACAGTTATATCAAGGCCTACATTAAAAGGACTAGAAAATTAAAACAGTCTTTCCCTGGTGCTGAAATGGCATTAAATTCAGCACCAGGTGATACTGTATGAGGAGGACATTCTGCAAATTGAGAGCCACCATGGGGAAGGCTCTTAGTCACTACCACCTGTCAGACAACAGGGATACTCAAAGAAGGGCCTCTGAAAGTAACCTCATGATCTGGACATGTTTGGATGGACATTGACAATCCTTCATATGTAACTCCACAGGCTTGAAGGTAAGCATGAGCACCTTAAACTGTGCTGGAGAAGTGAGCACAGCAGTTAAATACCAATGAGAGCACAGTCCTAAGCTGCGCTGGAATGGTGAGGCTGGTGGGCCTGCGCCATATCCAGCGCACCTTAGGCGTGCTGGGGAGCCTCCCTGGGGCAAGGGCACGTTCACACCCTTGCCCCAGGGGAGGCTCCAGCCTCCCCATAGGATTCCTTGTTTCCGTGCCTGCTAAATAGGCATAGAATTTGCCTATCAGCCACATCCTAGCTCCACCTCCCTCCCCAGGCCAGCACGCCTACCAGCACACCCACTCCCACACAGTTCCTCCCTCCTGCCCGCCCTCTTTCCTCCCAGAACTATCCTTAGACCAGCGCTAGTGACACCTCCGGGTCGGCGTTAGTGACGTTGGGCTGACACAAGCACGTTGCTTCAGCCCAATGGCGGATGCAATATGTTCCTGCTGCCTGCTTCCACTTAGCAGCCTAGCAGCAGTTATTTTGAAGATTATTTTGAAATCTTTGAATTAAGATAGCTTCAAAGCCCAGGCAGACTGGTGCTGTCTTAGGGCTCAGTCCTGAGTCTTCCAGCGCGGGCAGTACAAGCATACTGCATACTCACACTGGTGTAGCAAACATGCCATAAGGCACGTCCAATGCAGGCAGTAAGGGCTTACCACCCACATTGTTCTAACGCCATCCCAGCACCACCCAGAGGCAGCAGTGCAAGCTGGCGAGTGGTAAGTTTACCCCTTGCCAGCATTGTGCTCCTTTTAGACAGGGCAGGAGGGGCGTTCCTTGGTGGCAGGAGGGGCAGAGCAGAGGTGGGACCAGCAGTGAACGTAGCTGCAGGATCCTGCGCTCCACGTCGGGCCACGCAGCCAATTGAAAATTGCCCATTGACACCTGCTCTCTGTTTCCTGATCTTCAACAGTTCCTAATCTATAAGAGGACCTGCTCTCATTCCCTAACTGTGGAGTTTTGTCAGCAGCCTTTTTTGTGTGGCTGCACCAGCAAAAGGGTGGTGGTGGATAGGGTTGTTAGTGCTCTATCATGTGATAATATATAGCAAGGGAAGCATGTATGTGTATAGCTATAGTTTATATTCCTGACTAATATGTCAGTTAAATGGAGTCAGAATAACTTTTAATTCATCTTTCTTTTAGATCAGAAGACTAGTAGTATGACATTGTTTTGTCTAAAATTAGATTCAGCTAGTGTAAGCAGTAGCATTCATTTTAAATCCAAAAAATGTTCAGCAGTTTTTGCTTCCTTGTTACAATTTTGTACAGAGCATCGACAACATGTTGGAACGAAATGCTTGCATCAGAGCCATCCTGAGAAAATTATACACAGTTTTGACATTTTTAATCTGTAACTATTAGCCTTTAAATGAGCAGAAACAAAGATCTAGGCTTGTAAGGATGGATGAAATAGAGTGATGACATCTTGTCGCAATTAACATCTGCTCTAGCTCATTGTCATTTAACTGGAGAATTAGAGAATTGTAAGCCAGATCTTGGCAAGCTGCCATTGATGATGGTAACATTACATTTGTTGTTCAGAGTATTTGATGCAGCCCACAGAACTACTCTTGTAAAAAGGACACATGGCAGCTGCATCCAGGTTTTGCAGGGTCACCTGAAATTGTATCTTTGGTGTAGTTTCATATTGTTTTGGCAGGCTTCAATTCTATGTTGGTGTTTTATAAGGTATTTCAGTAGCCAAACCATTTAATTTTAAACACTCTTCAGTATCACTATATTAAAAGTCACTTTGACCAGATCCTGAATTTAAGAAAGGGAATAGGTAATATTTTGATTTGTTGAGACAAGACAGCTGTCTAATAAGAGTCTGTCTATCCATTTTCTATGGATAAATGATCTTATTTCAGAACAGGTGTAGGACTATCACATATGTAGCAACCCACATGATGGGCACCATGCTCTGACTTTCCTCAATCCTTTCTGTCTAACATACAAATTCCTACCACTGGCCATAAACATGGCCAAGGGATACAGCAGCATCAGAGAAATCAACCCTTTGCTGTATCCTGAATGGCAACATATTTACTCTTATCTCCTTTGGAAAACTCACAGACAGCCGAGTCTGTATGTTTCCTTGTGCCAGCACAGGCCTCCCTGCACCGGCTCCAAATGTTGCAAACACGCTGTAAAGCACGTTTGCACTGACTTGAGGGCTGGCACTGCTGGTACAATTATGTGTGCCAGTCTGTTGGCACTGGCCAGCCGGCACTGGTAAGTGTTGTGCTTGGCAGCAGGGGGGGGGGAGGACAATCTGGAGGCTGGGAGGGAGTGTTACTGGGCAGGGGAGGGCAGAATGAGGGAGGATCAGGCCCAGGAGGGAGTGGGTCTGGCAGCAGCAATGCACACTGTATCCCCTGCTCCTTTGCTGGGCAACTCTACACAGGCTTCCCAGATGTGTGTCAGCTAAATAGCTTTTAAAAATTGCTTTTAAAATTTATGTTTTTATTTTGTATTTGTCCAACAGAATGCAAAGATGTGAACAAAGTGGCTTATTGCCCACTGGTGCTGAAGTTCAAGTTCTGTAGTCGAGCATACTTCAGACAGATGTGCTGCAAAACCTGCCAAGGACATTGACCTGCAGAAATTGAAAGTTCCTTGCTATTTCATTGTGGAAATGTGTCCATCAAAGATTGCTGCACAGTGGAACCAGACAGATGTCCTTGTAAATGCATCACCCTGTGGAAAATGTAACCACTGGTCAGCCCCAGCTGACAGAATTTCAATATTATTTTAACTTCTGTGAAGTGGGATTTATTCATCCAAAGTGCTGGACACAGTATAAGGAGGGCATGCCAAATTGGAAAAATACACACAGTGCATACAGAGTAACTTATGGTGGAACATATGTGTACTTTGACTCAATCCAATAGTCTATTTACCTCCTTGGACCATTAAGATAATTTTTATTATGGACTTAGCAATGACACTGAATCCATTTGTATTTAATACTGTTTAAAATGTAGCTGTTTATGGTTTGGTCAACTACAGAAGAAAAGAAGAATTAAACGAATCTTGTCATGGCTTATAATTAATAACTATTTTATCTTACTACACAGCACCACAACTTGTTAAAAAAGTGGGCTTGGGAATATTATTTTAGAAACAATTATAAATCAGAAGTAAAAGAAATGTATTTTCCTTTGTTAAATCTAATTATCTACAGTTCATGAAGACTGCTGTGAGCCATATCTAAAGCTAGCAAAACTAGAATGAGATGCAACAATTATTGCTTGGGTGCATCAAACAACAAAGAAGTATGTGCTACAGGTTTATAGCCATCTTCCCATTTTACAATTAAATCAGGATTTCCAGTAAAAGGGAATATATCAATACAATCGAGGAGTCATACTCCAGTCATGAAGAACGTATTTCCTAATATTTAGTTGCCTATGTAGAGGATGATTAAAGCTAATACCTTCAGAGAGACAATTTTTTTTCACTTCAGAAAGGCATTTTCTCTCTACCGAGAGGCATCCATTTTTCAGACATCTGTTTTATTACTTTGTGATGACCAATGGTAAACTGACTGTGTAGTGTGGTGCAGTCTTTTGCTGATTATGCTGAAAATTCCAGTGGGTTTTGCATTTTTCCTTCCTTGTTACAATAGGAGAGCTTTGATTTACGAGAGACAATGTTGGAGAGAAAATACGGACATACCCACTTTAGAACATGCTTACAAAATAAACAACCAAAGAATACATAACTTATGGGAATAATTTTCAAGTCAAAGTACCATTGTTTTTTATATTCACCATATCAATATATTGACACTCTGAATTGTATTTAAATGTGAAGCCAAGCTCATTGGGTAAAATAGATTTCAGAATCCAGTGTGAGCTAATACTAATGGCCATACTTCTCCCCCATTCCCTGCTTTGTCAGTGACACAACAAAGAGATAAGGAAAGTGGGTACTTGTTTTATTATTATATTGTACTTGAACACTTGCAGTTTGTAGCAGGTACTTGATGAATGTGCTTTTGTGTCCAACTTGCCTCCTTTGTTGTAGTGCAATTGAGATGATGTGAACACCACCACCTTGTATTAACACTACAAGTCAAATGGCACTTTTATAAAAAGAATGCTCTTTATGAGACAAGTTCTTATAACATGTATATGACATCTAAACATGTCAGTATATTTAACAAATTGCAGTAAGCCAAATGTGTTGAACAATATTTACTAATGTGAATTAACAGGAAAAATGGAGAGAGCGAGTATTGTACTATGGAGAAGAAAAAGAAAAACCTTTAATCCATCAGTGGGGGTTTCTGTAGCCCATCAACTCCTGTCATATTCTACCTCTTGACAGTATGTTTCGTTTCCATTCACCGTTAAGCAGTGGATTCCATTCCTGACAACTTTGTTTACTTGGAGCCATTCACTGCTCTCAATTCCAATGTACATAGCTCTCACTGAAATGGAAGCTTATAAAGGAAAAATATACACATTTGGGAGTTAATGTATAGGCATGAAGAGCAGTATAGCTAAGCGGTGAGCGACCTTTGTACGTCAGTCTATTAATGAAATATCTTGGTGCTAACATAGCATGGCTAAGTAAAAATATGATAAAAGAGATAGATGTTGCAAGGGCATTTTCCGGGTAAGAGACAACAATTATCCGACAGCTTTGCTCTGCGGCACGAATATATTTATTAGTTAACGTTTCTTTCACCTAACAAGAAATGATGGGATTTATTCAATCAAAACTCCTTTTACCTCACTTAGGACATTGACATTGCAAATAGTGTTTCCGCAGACACCATTTGCTCTTTCATTGGTGCTAGAAGACCAGAGAGTCCAATGTTTACTCTGCAGCAAAGAAGAGCACTGAGTTTGGAATTTAAGAAACTCCCAGGAGCAATGTCAACTTGCATTGCTAAAGGGAATGAAATACAGAATGTATTGGGATTACAAATGGACTGACATGTAACTCCAGATCTGAATTAAAAGCCTAATTACAAGAGGTAAAATCATTAGGTTCCACATCACAGGAATTGCTGCTGCTACACTATAGTCATCTATATAACCTAAGCTAAAATATTAAAAGTATTATATTCCTAAATAATGACAATAGGACCATTTGTATAGGCTACACAGAGATGGGAAGCCTAGGAATTCAGTAGTAGAAATATTAAACTCACAATGTGTTGCAAGTATTTCCACTGAGCAATGCCATCAACTGAAAAGCTATCATACTGAAAAAGAAAATAATGCCTAAGGTTTAACCTGTCAAACCTAGAAACAGTCCATGTTGGGGGGATCTTTATTAATGGTATGGATATTACGTAAGTTTCGTTAACAATACAGAACGAAAAAAACTTTCTACTATTGTGAGTAGTTGCTTATTATTTTATACGCAGTATTAATGTGGTACACTGTTACATTGTTATTTTTATTTGCTTTTGTAAATTATATGCTAATTTATTTTCATGTTTCCTAACACTTGTTCTTTACATGTCATGCGTTCTGCTGCTTGTAACACTTGATGCAGTAAAATTCTACACCAGGCACAGATTTGTTTTTAACATAGATAATTTTAGTAAAATAAAAACGCAGTTTTAAAGAATGAGTCTTATAGTCATTTTCTGTTTGCTGACAGCTCTGTGCAAGAATTTCGAAAACACAAATATTTACTTTGTTGAAAGCATATTTTTTAAGTGACAGGTTACTTGATCTGCTGTGTCTCTCTGTTCTCACAGTCTTCTCCCTAGCTATTAGTATGTTTGGACATCTGTGAAAAGGCCATGGATCCAGTAGTGTTAATGTTAACAATTCATTCAGTAAGGCTTCCATGCAGATTAAAGGAAATTAGGTTAGCCATTACCAACTATTACCAGATTGTTATCATGGTCCTATGAGCAGTGGGGTGTGGAGATGGTGAATTTTTGCTACAGCAACTGTAGGCTTTGGTTTTACCCCATGGCAGGGGAGGATGGCGAGACAGAGAACTGATACTGCCACCTCAGGACCTCTGATTTATTTAATATGATGTGAAAACATGTTAATTTTTCTGATCAGTTTAAAAAATAAGATATACTGAATCAATCGCATAAGCTCAGAAAACATTTAGAGCACAATCCTTACCTGCTGTTCGGCCAGCACAAGTCCCCTGTGGTGGCCCAAGAGTCGGCTGAGCTGAGCTAGCGCAAGGATGTGTGCTGGTTCCGGGAGGCCAGATCCAGGCCATGAGAGGGTAAGCTCACTCCAGCCAGGGTGAAGGTTGGCAAGGGTGGTGGGAGGATGTTCCAAGGGGAGAAGGGAGCGCAGATTGGGCCTGGGAGGGGAGAGGGACCAGCCATAGCAGTGCAGGCTGAATCCTAATCCCCACCCCAGCTCGATCAGCCTTACATGACCTCTCAGATTTGCATCAGTGAATTGGCTAGTGCAGATACGAGTAGCCTCATACGGGTGGCTGGTTCACAAGATGGAGTAAGGGGGAAAATCCCCTTACTTTTTGTTGCGCTCCTACCAACAAAGGATTTTCCCCTTACTCTATGTTGCGCTCCTACCTTGAGCTACCAAGGCGGCCGGCCTGTTCTAGCACAGGTTAGGATTGGGCTGTTCTTCTAGTTTAATTCAGCAGCATTCTCCCAAGTGGTCTTTCTGATCTTTTCTAATAAGTTCCGTATGCCTCCATTTCCCTCTAAAATAGCCAATGCCATCTAATCAATAATTTTCTTCCACATTTAAATTTGTTATTGCCTGACCTAATATTTTTTTTAATTCTGTAAAGGAATTTCAAAAACCAATAAGCACAGTGGGTCCTCATTATTTGTTAGGGTCCCATTCCAGGACCACCTCTGGATATAGAATATGGATATAGATATAGAATATCTTGTGGATATAAAAAAGATATAGGGGAACTAGAGAAGGTGCAGAAGAGAGCAACCAAAATGATTACTGGGCTGGGACAACTCCCTTATGAGGAAAGCCTACAGTGTTTGGGGCTCTTCAGTCTAGAAAAAAGGCACCTGAGGGGGACTTGACTGAGTCATACAAAATTATGCATGTGATGGATAAAATGGATAGAGGCAGGTTCTTTTCCCTCTCACAATACCAGAACCAGGGGACAGCCACTAAAATTGAGTGGGGGAGAGTGAAAACAGTGAAAATAGTGCTGTGCTAGTCGGCACTGCACCCCAGTGCGGGCAGTACAGATGGCCAGTGCTCCAGCAATGCTGGCCAGTGTTGTCCTGTTGCGGGGGGGGGGGGGGGGAGCTTAGTGGGAAAGGGGAGGAGCTGGCCAGGGTGAGCTGGGACTGACCCAGGGCTGCTCCAGTTTCTGCCAGCAAAATGGCAGTGGAGATTTGAGAACTTCCAATGTGGGGCCTGTTGCTTCCCTTGGAGGAAGGGGATAAACGTTCCCTTTCTTTGAGGAGGCCCCAGCAGCTGCCACAGATCCCACAGGATGCAGCAGTAGCCATTTTGCTACCGCTGCTCCTGTGGTAGCCAGGCAGCTCAGGATTGGGCTGCCCATTAGATATTGGATAAATTTTTCTGTCTATTTGATTCAAAATCAATATGCTTTTCTTCTTTGCTACATGCAACATTATTAATATATGTTTATTTGTGTATGGGCATTCTTTCTCTGCTTTGCCGTTTTGTTATGTTTTTAATTTATTATTAATAATAATATTAATATAATAGCAGCACTTCCAAAGGAGCCCCACTATAAATTAATAAGCTGCACCGCCCATATTCTCCAATTCTCTAAAATATATTATTTGCCCCATTTTAGTTCATGTTAGTTTGCCAAACATGAAAAATAAAGCTCGAAAAAAGGCATCTACTTTGATTAATATCCAGTAAATAAGCACTGAAAAAGCCACCCTGATGAAAGCATCTTTGGCTGACCAGATAATCCACTCCTGGCCAGTGCGCAAATTTGATTTACAGCACATTTCAAAATATTTATATTTTTTTCAGGGTTTCCATCATTCCCTCAGCCAATACCCTGCTGTGTTTGAAAATGTCTGGACAGTAATTGTCATTGTTTGCAAAGCTATTTTGGAAAATAGCAAGCATCATGGCATTTAGCAGAGTCAGGAATGCAGTTACCAATTTTGTATACATGATCCAAGTGACCTCCTGGCTTCAGAAGCTAAAAACCCAATTGGAAAAGAGGTTTAACAGCAGCAAAATGTTTGTTTAATTTTTGTCTGTAGTTGGTCAGTGGTAGGTGACTTATGTTCTGGCCAAATTGGCAAAAGTGCAATTAGTTTAACAATTCCTTATATGTACATAACAGTGCTAAAACAAATATACAAATAAGTCCAGGATTCCTTTGGATGGATACCAATCCACTTTTGTTCACAAGAATATCTGGTGTATCCGTGGCTTGCTGTAAAACAACACTGGGTGGGGGGAAATTTGGCCCCTTTATGTTTCCCACCACCACCAAATGAAATCTTGGCCTTTTTGTCAACTCTCCAAAGATTTCATACAATTTTTGTTTTCTAAATGTTGGTATTTCCCCCTTTGATTGCTTTGTTACTGCTTTTGCTGTTCATTTCTTATTTTGGTTGTATAAGCATATTTGCTTCTGCTTATATGCCACCCTGAGTCCCCAAGGAGAAGGGAGGATATATTTTTAAAATAAATATAAATTGGAATGGAAATGCTGCAGCAATGAGCATCCCCAATCTGCCACTTAATTTGTACAATCAGCAGATGATTTGCATAAGATGTAAATTAGACTTCCTGGATTTGGTGAACTGGAATATGACTGCTCTAGATCTAGGCTGCTAGGGTGTTTTCCAGGCTCCCCCCTTATGCCTCTCCTTCTTCCAGGATGCCTCAGAAAGACCCACCAATGTGTTTTTTTAAAAACCCACCAAATCTTCAGGAATCAGCATGGAAGCTGAGGCAATTCCAACACCAACTTTTGTCTCGCCAGTGCCCGCACTCATTGTAGAGCTACCTGTTGGTTTAGGCTGTCGGCTTAGGTTGTCAGCTTACTGTCAGCTAAGACCACTTTCCAGCTACTCCAGATTCCTTCCAAAATATATATTTTCTTATGCTTTTTTCACTTTCAACAAGTTATTTAATTTTTCCCCTCCCCCATCCTCTTTTTAACCTTCTGCCAGCGCAAACCAATGAAAAGACAAATTGAAAATGAACTCTGAATCCTAGACATGCAATCAAGACATGTAACACAGTATTTCAAAAGCTGCTGTAATACTTACTAGACTATGTCAATGTGCAGAGCATTATATCTGAAACTTGCTTGCCTCGGAAGAACTGAATTGTCACTCGACAATGTAATAAGCACAGTGCAAGAGATTGCTGATGGGAGGAAGTTTGTTCTGTGCTTCATACTGGTCTCCTGCTTGTCTTTCACAGGAATCAGCGCTCCATGTATGTGAATTAGAAGCATCGGGCTTGTAATTCCAGGATAAAACTGTGCCAATGTCTACTGCATTATATGACAATACACTGAAGGCCAAGTTACACTTTATCCTAAATGTACAAAATGTAGTGGCCTAGGGAGGCCACAAACTGAAGCAAAAACAGAGCAGAGATAAACCCCTAAGCAAGGCCAGCTTTAAGCCAATGTGACCAAAGCCATCACATAGGGCCATGCACTTTGGGGGCTCCTGCACCAGCGCAGTGAGCATATTGCCTGCTGCTGCAGCCAGAATCTCTATGGGCTGTTAGTCAGTGGGGTGAGCTGAGCAGCTTTACCTGGGGCCCTTCCACCTGCCCTGAACTGCCTAAAATGGGCTCCCTGGAAGCAGTTGGCGATGATATCATCATGTCACCACCAGTTATTTCCAGGTGCAGTGCTTTTCTTGGTGAGTGGGGGCCCCACGGGGAAGGTGGGGGCCCCGTGGGAATGCCTCGCCTTGAGCCCCGCTGCTTCTGGAGCCAGCCCTTCTCCTAAGTGCCCCCAACTCCCTTTCACAGCTGCTCCCTTTCACAGCTTCCCTGGAACCTATTTTAGAAAAAACACACTGACAGTACAATCCTATTCTTAGGGGTGTTTTTGTTGTTGTTGAAAACTGCCTTTTAAAGCATTAACACCTGCCTTTTGGTGGTTAAAATATCTGAATAACACAAAACTCCACATTTTGGTGTTTTAAGATATTTTCCAGAAATTAAAATAGATGACTTTTCCAATTAGAAATCATACCTGTGGCTGCATCTGCTGAGACTCTATCACCTGTATCATCCACCTAGTAAACTTTGAAAGCATTTAAAATTAATGAAAATGAGAACTTGAAGTTGTAGAATAAAAACACATAACACTGCAATTTGCTATTTTAATCAAGAAATTTGGGGGAAAGTATCACCAACACACCCCTACCTATTCTGCCTAACAGCTGCTGCACCAGAGCTAGCTGTTGTAAAAGTGCTATAAAGTGCTTTTCGACAACATGTGTATAAGCTGCCCTGGCAGGAGTGCCTGCCCCATCCCACTGATGCTGTATCCTGACCGGCAGTTGCCACTGGAGGTAGTGATGTGCCTAGTGGCACAGGGGCAGAGGAGGGGAAGGGAGGCGGGGAGGGGCCATTTCTGGACAGCAGAGGGCAGTTAGGCCCAGGAGGGGGCAGGATCAGCGGTGGAGGCCACCATATCCTAGCTTCCCTCCTGGGTCTGGAAGCCCTGCACAAGGCTTCTCGGATTTGTGCCATCTAAATAGCTGGCACAGAGCTGAGTAGCACCATGGAGCAGGCTGAGGCTCAACACGGGGTAAAGGAAAAAATATCCCCTTACCGTAAGTAGACCTCCAGCTTCCTCCTTACCAGCACTGAATGCAGTGGAGGCCAGTGCAGGTTAGGATTGGGCTGCCCGCCACATTATGTGTTTAGGGTAACTTGCAACTTGGTTGTTAGCTAAAGATCGGAAAGCTATAGCTGTAAAATAATTTTTTGGAGATTTTTTTTTTTTTTGCTCTTATCTTAAAAAAAAAATTAAGTAGATGTGTCAGGGATTTGGTTGGGGCCATTGCATGGAATGGGACAGGAGCATCACACTGGTTTCTGGACTGCAAATATGCACCTCAGTTGTTTTTAGCCTTCAAGAGGAAAACTTACAGTCACAATTGTTATACCTCTATGTTTTCCCTTCGGTGTTTAACAGCAGCCTTGGGGGGGCGGGTAGGATTTGGATCAGATTAAAGCCCAAGCCTTTAAAGCAAAGTTTGGCTGGCACAAGGGCAACTATAAAGTGTGTTTGAACCACTCTCAGAGTCAGGGGGGAAGGCCTCTCTGTGTGCTGGCCCATCTGTGTGCTGGCCTCTCTGACTCTGAGAGTGGTCCAGATATGCTTTACGGTGTTCTTGGGGCTGGCCAAACTTTGCTGGCCTAACTGTGTCAGCCTAACTCCAGGTTAAATTGTGCTCTTAGCTTGTTCCTTTTAACTTTTTTTTTTTATTAAGGCTTCATGGGCAGCCCTAGCTAGTAGAAGGAATTGGAATCTCATGTGCAGAACCAATTGTGATTTCCCATCCAACTTTGCTTACTTTATGGCCACGAACTGGATTTGGGCATCAGACTGCTCCTAAAAGACGCAGCTCTAGCCAAAGACAGTCCTCCTTCAATGGCACTCCACCAGGCAGAGTATCTCTGCAGAAAAGTAAGCTGAGCTGTTTAAGAAAACTTGGGAAGAGCAGCAGAACCCAAGACTGCTCTGAATTAGAGGACATTGCAGACTCGAAGATACTGCTTGGCAAACTAGAACACTAGCCGCATGTTGAGAAGGTGCAAGATGAAGCCCGTGGCTCTGTTTCCAATTATTTCTTTATCTCTCTTTTATCCTCCTAGTTACCTCAGTGTTTTCTTAGCTGACAGCCATTATGGTTTAGGATTGTGCGGATAAATGCAAAACTTAACAAATTATAAATATCTTGTTTCAAGATGTGTTATCACCAACTGAAAAAAAGCCTACTGCAGCAGCATGAGATTTTTGACAACAATTCTTTTTGTGTCTGTTGTCTATTTGGAGGTCTAGTTTATTTTTAGAAAACACCAGACAACCAAGAGCTGGAGACACTGTTGGCAGAAGCTAGAAGTCCTTTCACAAACCCCCTCTTTGGAGTGAAATGAAAGTTGACATGGAAAGAAAGCCTCAAATGAACAATAGCAGAAAGGAAAGCAGAAGCAGCAGGTAATAACTGCCTACAAATTCCCGGGGTTTGCTCGTTAAAAAACAAACCGAAAAAACCCTGTCTGGGTTAACAGAGCATGCAGAATTAAGAGTCAGAAGGGAGTAAAAAAACCTGGACCAAATCATGTGGCTTGATCTAAACCTTCTGTCTCCAGGTAGGAAAAGGGTACTTCAGATCTGCAAGATTCTTCCTGAAGATAACTTTAGGTGGGATCATGCAAATGTGAATTCACAAGGCTATTACTGATCACATAGAGACAGTAGAGGGAAACTTACCCAGAATTAATATGATTATTATACAAAGGATGGTTTAGAATGGAAACACGATGCATTATGGAGAGCAGTCCCATTCGGATCTCTGATTATCATATGCAATAATCCATTATTGGCATAATCAATCTCTATGATTGCTGAATCAGATGTGTGTAGCTTGCTATGTATTCATGTGTTAGAAAGCCACAATTGACCACAGCTTCCCACTACTTTGCACTCGAAGTACACAGAGCATGTATAATTCTCAGATGTTGTATTTGATATAAGATTGATACACTATTTCCTATGACGACTTTTGCCATGCAGGAATATTATGTTTGAGGCTGTCTTTAAAGGAGAAAAAAATTCATTGGATTGGAAGGAGCCTGAGGATCACCACCTTCTACCTCAAGGAGGCATCCTCTAAGCCAGTTGTTCCCAAACTGTGGATCAGGACCCAATTTTTGGTGGGCTGCCAAACTGACAAGCTAATCTCTGACAAGGAAAATGTACTGAGTACTACAGAAACTGAAGCGGAACAACACATTTTATTTATTTTATTTGAAGAATTTATACCCCCCCTTTCCTATGCCGAAGCAAATGCCCAAATCGGCTTACAGAGAACAAACAAAATACAATGTAACCATAATAAGTAAAACATAATAAGTAAAACACATTAAAACAACATATTAAAACAACAAATTAAACATTAACGGGAACACCGAGAGTGAACTGGAGTGAAAGCTAGACCCACTTCTCAATATCTGGACGTATTGGAGAGCAGGGAAAACAATTGACCAGGGAGGTGAAACAGACTATGACAATATCCCAGAGGGACAGAGGGCAGACAGCCATGTGGTCATCCAAAGGCCAGACTAAATAGGTATGAGTTGAGCCCTCTCCGAAAGGCCATGAGGGAGTGTTTAGTTCTTAGTTCTTCTGGTAGGGAATTCCATATTTGTGGAGCCGCTACAGAGAAGGCTTGTCCCCGAGCTGCCATCCCTTTAACTTGGGATGGGGGGGCACTTGAAGGAGAGCCCCTTTAGATGATCTAAGAGGGCGAACAGGTAAACATGATGTTTACTCACATACAAGTGACCATGCCTCAAAGGCCAGGAGAAGGGGAAAACAAGGTTACTGAAATGGTCCCAATCCAATGAACATGGAGCTCAACAAATGTTCCAGAATGCGGTCCAACTTAATAAAAAGAATAAAAACAGAGGCTTGAGTGGCTGGTAAGGTTGTGGTGAAGTTTGTGGCCTTAGGAGTGAAGCAGGACAGTTCACTTTAAATGAAGAAGAAACGGTAGTGAATTTGTAGTATCCAATTAGGAAGAAAAGCAGGTTTCAGCAGGAAGATAAATACTCAGGAAGTTGGTATCCTCTTACTGTTCTGGATAGAGGATACCGAATAATTGCGCTGGTGATGAGTTGGCAGGAAAGGACTCACTGGTTGTAGAATTATAAGATTTTAAGCTTGTCTTTTATCAACCAACTCAAACTCTTTTCTGGTTCTGTGATTGCACTGTATTGATAGTTTGAATTGGAAGCTGTATCTCACAACCACTTGATGCTTGTAGTTTAATTGTGTCTTACTCTGCCAATTTGGTGTTTTGTTTCTTGCTAAGGTTGTGATGTTATATTCCTGTATATCTTTATTTATCCCTTTTTTTCTTGTTTAAGAATTAGGGGAGTGATACCTCCCTCTTTTTTTAAACATCTTGCTAGAAGGCAACCTTAAGAAAGGTCCTTGGAAGGTTCTGCCCAGGGAGCCTTTCTGGAAGTTTGGAAAGCCTGGGCTGGTGGCAGCAGATGCATACTTATGTTTGCTACACCCTCAACCATGACAAAGGTGGAAAGTTTCATAAAGTTAGGTGAGTCCTGATAGAGCAGTGATTTTCTAACTTTTTAGCACTGGGACCCACTTTCTAGAATGACAATCTGTCTGGGACCCGCTGGAAGTGATTCCTCAGCTATTATGACATCTAACAGCGGAGATAGGTGGGGGCTTCAGCACTTAGCCTCCACAATCTTTTCCACAGATTGCAGGCAAAACCCGTGATGCCATGGCCTGCCAGAGCCAGCTGCTTTCCTGAGAATGCAACAATAGGTTGGGTTATTTCTCAGCCAATTTTCAATATGGCTGCTCTAGGTGCTTTGCAACCCACCTGAAATTGGCTTGCCAGTTCGGGAACCACTGTGATAGTGTTTCAAAAAGTGGGTCCTGGTGTTAAAACATTTAGGAACTACTGCTCAAAGCACGTACACCCCAAGACCCACCCTATGCAATGTCTATATACATTGTTGCTAGCGAGGGCAAACCCAAAGAAGGTGCCAGAGTCTAGATATGACCCCAGGTTTCAACAACATGCCACAAAGGAAGAAAAATATATCCACCTGGAAATTACTGTTGCATGCTATTTACAGCAACAAAAATAATAATGTAATAATGTGCCCCTAGGCTTTCAAAGCCTAGGGGCACAGCAAAATGGTGCAACTCTAGCAGGTCTGAATATTCTGCTTCTGTCACATAAAGAAGTTCTAGGCCAGGAGTGCCAAACTCATTTCATGTAGTGGGCCAAATAGCATTCATGGTGCCTGCTGAGGGCAGGAAGTGACATCATTAAGCAGGAAGTGACATCATTAATCAGCTGATGGTCACTTTGTTCTCTCATAGAAACTAATTGGCAGAAAAGAAAGCTGTCTCCTCCAGACCCTGACCTCCTTGTAGGTCCTGCAGCCTTACTCAGAGGGCCTCACTTCTGTGCAGGTTAAATAGCTGACACAGAGGTGAGTAGACTGTCCGCTTGCCCTGCTCCCTTACCACAGGCAAAGGGGATGAATGTCCCCCCTCCCCATGGAGCCTCCCATGCCTGCCTGGTTATGCCTGGCTATTGCTGCCCGCTCAAACCAGGCAGTTTAGGATTGGGCTGTAACTTTCTGCTGTTTTGCTGGATGGGATGCTCCTTCTCATTGACGTTGATGGGACTGAATTTAGAGCACAATCCTAACCTGGAGTTAGGCTGGCACAGTTAAGACAGCAAAGTCTGGCACACATCCATGTGCTGGCCTCTCTGACTCCGATAGTGGTCCAAACATACTTTAAAGTGGCCCTTGGGCTGGTTGGCCTAACTGTGGCAGCCTAAGTTCAGGTTAGGATTGCGCTCTTAGTCAAATCAAACTATTCTGCCTTACCTGTTTAGCTGATCAAACTTCAAGGCATAAGCTTTAACAAAGGGAAATAGATTGCTCCTAGAATTTAGCCCAGAGGGGTACTCCTTGATCCTTTCTTTCAGTAACCAGTGTTTGTTTAAAAGGTGTGGGTGATGGGTTGTTTTTCTTTTAATGGCCAATGGCAGACAAACAGCCATTTGTTTCATGTGCATTAATCACCTGTGGAACTGAGACCTCAGGGTATGTCCATCAAATTGGGCCACACAAGTTAAATCTTAACTTCCTGAGCCTTCTTAGTACACAGTAAACAGTTTGAAGAAGCTACAGTAAGATCAATACACTTTTGTCCAGATGGTTTGGACAAAAGTTATTTGAAGAATATTTGACCTCACTCTAATTTATCAGCTTAGTTTTGGGGCTTGGCAAATACAACTAGGGAACATTGGACGACAAGCTTCTACTGTGCAGAAGCAATCCCAGTTTAAGATGGTAAATTCATGTCAGCATTCACAGAGTCACCCATATCAATTTGAAACTGTTACAAAGGTATTTGGGTTTCCTACGGACAGCTCTATCCCAAAAATGCATACTTATGTTTGCTACACCCTCGACCATGACAAAGGTAGAAAGTTTCATAAAGTTAGGTGAGTCCTGATAGAGCAGTGATTTTCTAACTTTTTAGCACTGGGACCCACTTTCTAGAATGACAATCTGTCTGGGACCGCTGGAAGTGTTTCCTCAGCTGTTATGACATCTGAAATTGACATCTGTTATGACATCTGTTATGATATTTGAAATTGGTGGAATGTGCAGATAACTTTGCAGGGCTCCTCAGGAACAGTAAAAAAAAAGGTTTGAAAAGCACTTCTGTTTTTTGATCGAAACCAATTAGTGCTTTT